>JACEVL010001228.1:42500-125000 GCA_020284085.1 Aporrectodea caliginosa | reverse complement strand
ATCCAATGCGCTATCGGGCCCCCAAGCGGCTCATAAATGGATTGGCTTCTATTTAAGGCTAATGAGCGATGACGGTTGCTGACGTCGTAACATCCTGCTCCTACTAATTGCTGGTCTCGCCCTGACATCCACACTGACTAGCTTCCCTGAAATATAGGGGAGTCAGAGGGAATAAATTTATACCACGTTATGCGGTGCGTGTATATCTTAAGCCACAAGTCCCTTCAGTGCCTTTGTGGGGCTCTGAGGAGGCGCTATATTAATGACTATTGTACATTAGACAAAAGACACTATTGTGTGCTTTCATACCTATATGTTAATAATGAGGACATACCTATATTAAGACATACAAATTGTGAATTTGTATACATTTGCAAATACACTCAAATAGAAATAATTAGTTGCATTCAATGCAATACAGAATGAATGCATAAATACAAACATACAAAGTATAAATACACAGATATATGCAAATACAGTACCTATCTATCTATCTATCTATCTATCTATCTATCTATCTATCTATCTATCTATCTATCTATCTATCTATCTATCTATCTATCTATCTATCTATCTATCTATCTATCTATCTATCTATCTATCTATCTATCTATCTATCTATCTATCTATCTATCTATCTATCTATCTATCTATCTATCTATCTATCTATCTATCTATCTATCTATCTATCTATCTATCTATAGAATTTATATAGCGCCCCTTCAAGATAACTACTCAGAGGCGCACCCGACCCAGGCCCGGTCATGCAAAGAAAGTTGGACATTTAAAAATTAATTTTTTAACGTTTTCCAAAAGACAAGTTGGTGTAAAATTGGTCAAAACAAGTTCTTTTAATTTTTATTCTTTTTTTGTCTTCACTATCTATAAGTCCGTATATAGGGGTTTTACTGTCTGTTTTTATATATTTTCATTTTATTATGATGCCCTGCAAGGAACGATACATCACTTCTGATGTGGAACTAATTTGATAATCGTCATGCTTAGAGTTCGATGATTGCCATTGATTGGTAGTAGCGCTTGTCTTGCAGAGGCAAGCAGTGCGGGTTGAGCGTCCTTCCCTGAAACGCGTACTCTGTAAGGACCTTGGGCAAGTCCTCTGACAATTGCCCAGCGCCATCGATTGATGCTTGGTCATTAGATAGTGGCGTTTAATAAATAAATACGTTATAGTAAGTAATTAAGTATATTCTTTATTAAACCGGATGCAGAAGAGCCGCATTTCGGTGTACAAACATCACAGGGCAAAATAGTAAAAAATCAATAGGAGTACAGCGTTCTTCCTAAAAATGGTTTCCTCATTATTATTGTCGATAAGAGTCGAGACACTGTCATGAAACCGTGGGCGAAGGGCATAGGTAGTTGATTTCCTTGGTGGGAGCAGCTTACGTAAAACATTATTTAATGGTAATGTAATCACGTCAATGCAGTAGAAGGAGTTGAACCCTAATGTTTGGGACTTGGGAGACATAAAAATCTAATGTTACAAAATGGTTGCCAACATAGGCAACGCTGTAATTAACTTTCGGGAAATATTATTCACGACAACAACAAATCAATTGGGAGCGGGGCTATGGCTGAATTGCAGGGTTATGGCTGGATTGCAGGGCTATGGCTGGATTGCAGGGCTATGGCTGGATTGCAGGGCTATGGCTGGATTGCAGGACTATGGCTGGATTGCAGGGCTATGGCTGGATTTTGCCTCTCGATCCGCGGCTACTGTACGGTACCGCGGTTAATTTTTCAGGCAGAAGATGGTCTTGCCATCAAGATCAGATTACGAGGGAGCATCGGAGAGGAAGGGAATTGGGAGACGTAAAACCTATCTGTTTTTGGATTGCTTATCCACCATCAGGTCTCTCTCTGTCTCTGTCTATTTCTCTCTGTCTCTGTTTCTCTCTCTGTTTCTGTCTGTCTCTGTCTGTCTCTCTTCCTCTCTGTCTCTCTCTGTCTCTGTATGTTTCTCTGTCTCTCCGTCTCTGACTGTCTCTGTCTCACTGCCTCTCTGTCTCTATCTGTTTCTCTGTCTCTCTGTCTCTGCCTCTCTGTCTCTCTGTCTCTGTCTGTTTCTCTGTCTCTTTCTCTCTTCCTCTCTGTCTCTCTCTGTCTCTGTCTGTTTCTCTGTCTCTGTCTCTCATTATCTCTCTGTTCAACAGACTGATCTTCTGGATGTTGACCTGATTATGGTTTGGCTTTGGTCCACCATCGGTTAATGCCTTGTGCATTAGACACCATGGGCGTATTTAGGGGCAGTTTTACGGTTTCAAACCCCCTCCTCCGAAATAAATGCATTACTGTTATTGAAAACTTAAAATGTAGAAAGATACAACAATTTCCTATGGAACCCCTGAACACTTAAAACCCCTCTGAAATTTTTTCCAGGCTACGCCCCTGTTAGACACTGATGCTTTTCAGATGCTATGGGAGTTAATAATAATAATAATAATAATAATAATAATAATAATAATAATAATAATAATAATAATAATAATAATAATAATAATAATAATAATAATAATAATAATAGTAATAGTAATAGTAATAGTAATAGTAATAGTAATAGTAATAGTAATAGTAATAGTAATAGTAATAATAATAATAAAATAATTTTTATAAATATAATTATAATGATTATTTTATTGGTCGTGAAACCTGGGACGAGGCTTGATTTCTCGGAGTTGAACTTTTTTACACCTGACATAATTTTTGTCTTCCTTAGTGATTATTTCTACCTTAGGTAGAAATAATCCTCCCTCCTCCTTTTATTATAATAATAATAAAAAGAGGAGGGAGGAAGAAGTTCTCTTGCTGCTGTATCTCTGTAGACTGGATTTTGCTGTAGACAGAATAAATTGTTCTGTCATATTTCCGTCGTCTTCATTTTCTTAGCCTCGGCATATGAGGTCTGGCGGCCTGCCCTCTCCCTCGCCGTCTCATCTTCCCACCAACAGTTTACGGGTTTGTCTAATCCTGTTCCTAATGGGTCGATTAGACCTAGAGTTCCTTCAGGCTACAACCGCTCACGTCCACTGTAATTTTCTTCGTGTATATCTGTAAGCCAAGCTTAACCCGCTTGGCATTTCAGTCTGTTTTATGACTGGTTGAACTTGTGGCGCACAGTACTTGGGTTTAAGAAGACTCTGCGGTGCTCCTTATTGCTTAAACGGTTGAATGCACTTGTCCAGCTGGGAAATTCTCTTAAGAGCTGTTAGACGTCTGTTTCCAGGTCCTTGGATGGCTTCCACAAAGAGGGACTTTGGCAGGGCTGTTAAGTGCAGATGTCCAGCCAAATTCTCTCTGCTAGTTGCTGGACATGTCAGCATGGGCGTATTTAGGGGGTTTTCGGGGTTCAAACCCCCCAATAATTTTCCGGAATTTTTTATAGGCTTTTTACATGCGAAATACAAAACACTTAACTTTTGTGACCATCTTCAATGGAAACCCCCCTCCCCGAAATCTTTAAACCCCCTCCGAAATTTTTTCTCGCTACGCCCATGGGACATGTAGACCTGATGTCTCGGCATTCAGTTCGTGAATTTATGTTAATTTCCTCTAGTAATGTGGTGTTATTTGTACTGTAACAAGTCTGCTGTGTTACTGCAAGGTAACATTTGGCGAATTACACCTTACACTACACATTGCACTGAAGAACATTACTATACTGGGTATTCTTGTTGACTCGTTTGAGCTCTACCATCATCTGCTGTATGTGCAGGGAACGGTATTAAGGTGCTACATAAATCCTTTCATTAGACCACATTACATTACGGTTTGCATACAGCTGGGCTTCATGTATACTACTAGGGGTTTACGCTACACCCATAGGCGTAGCTACATTGAGGGACGAGGAGGCAGTTGCCTCCTCTTTCTTTTTTATATACTGGAACCTCCATTGACTAATGACCCCAATGACCAGGATTTTGCCAATGGTCTGTGAAGTTGCCTCCTCTTGAATTTAAGTCTCGCTACGTGCCTGGCTACACCGTAATACATTGTAGTAGGCCTACACTGCACCATGTTACGTTACGTATGCCCGTTTCCTCATGGTCAGCTCAGACCAGGGCAGTGCTGGCCATTTGGTGGCAAATCGTTCAATCCATCGATCACTATAGCTCGCCGCTTGGAGCGAACGAGTCTTCCCATGGTTTCGATTCGATCCATCATGTGTGTTTCCTGCTCGCCGTGAAGAAGGAGAGACTGCCGTCAACCGTGGTTCTGTTGAAAGTTGTCTGCCGAAAACAGTCACTACTAATAACGTGTCTAGAATTCTCACATTTCTACGTTTGCATATATAGATAGGCCTATGTATGTATGCACATATGCATACAAATATACAAATAACCTTAACATAACATATATATGTATATATATGTACGTGAGTGTGTGCTTGTGTATATATTTATATATATATATATATATGTGTGTGTGTGTGTGTGTGTATTCGTACCCGGATCCGGCAAATAGTACATCCCAAAACTCGGATTCGGTACTCGGTGGAAAATGTCTAACCTGTGTAGGCCTATTCCCTAGTATGATCGTCTGCCCACTTTGATGTCTCTCGTGGGCGTATTTAGGGGGTGGTTTTACAGGTTCAAACCCCCCCAAATAAGTTTCCGAACAAATTTTTATATGCTTTTACATGCAAAATACAAAAAAACCTGGACTTTGCGACGATTTTCAATGGAAACCCCCTCGAAATCTTAAAACCCATCCGAAATGTTTTTCTGGTTACGCCCATGATGTCTCTTGTTGGTAGACACTGCTTTGGTGCCGTGGTTATACATGCGGATCGGAAGGCGTTTATCCTAAGATAAACGAAGCGATTTTAAGGCAGAATTTCTCTGAGATACAAGAAGGGTGGATTGCCGACGCATCGGAGTTTCATCCTGGGCTTCAACTCCCACTGTTCCACGTGAAAGGGCTCCGCGATTTCCCGTCTACCTCCCCTGCCCAGGGGAGGGTTGGATTGTTGTTTTTGTGTTTGTACTGCTGTAGCCGAGAGATCGATTAATCAGGCCTCTGTGGACTGGTGTTGATAGAGGCTTGTTGATGGGGATGTCCATCTGGGGCCTTGGAAAGATCCGTCAGCGTCAGGAACAGGAGTTTAAGGACCATTGCTGTAGACGGTCATCCCTCTTCCACAAATCCTATACCCTTATTCCCCTTGTCTGCTTACATCACTCGGCGCATCAGTTCTTAACGCCATCCACCTTAGCCGTCTGACTGTCTGTCTGCTTGACCCCTTGGATCGTGACCTCAGACACCTTCAATAGCGTCACTGCATGGTGACTTCTAGTTTACCGTGCATTGTTTTGCTACCTGATGTAATAATCGAGTTCTTAAAGCAGAGGCGGCGCCAGACACTTTTTGTAACCAGGGTATTGCCAGGGCAGTCATACAAGTATTACCCAGTTCCGTGGAAATTCATGACGAGCAGGGAAAAAATTCTGATTCTGTCAGCCTTGTGAGAGGGCAACGACCAGGGCAAAGGCTTTTTACCAGAGCATTTGCCCTGGCTTGCCCTGCTGTAGCGCTGCCACTGTCTTTAAGACGTTTAGCCTCATGTAGAGAAAGCCTCTGATTTGTTTGACTCTACGAGTGGCGCTATATAAATGTCCAGGTATAATTACTGATTGCGGTTTGTCATTCAGAACAATTAAACGAATACGCACGCACGCACACACACAAACACACTCACCGATATATATATATTTTCTATATATATATATATATATATAAATTAAAATTATCTGCCTGTAGATTTTGTTTGACAGAGCGCTTCTGAATAATCAGCATGGTTCCAGCGACTTCGTATTTTTCGATGCTGTAGAAATCTCAAAACTACAATTATGATAAGTAAGTAAGTAAGTATATAATTATGTAAGGTACGTTATAATTGCCTCTCTCATTTATCAAAACCTGTTTCTTCTCTCGGGGGTCTTGCGCGCTGGGAGGGCTTCTGAATGGTTCTCTTACAACTTACAAGGACACTTTGGCATGTTAGATACAATACAATAAAACACTTGTACTCTATCGGTTTGGCCTGTACTCTATCGGTTTGACTTGTACTCTATCGGTTTGGCCTGTACTCTATCGGTTTGGCCTGTACTCTATCGGTTTGGCCTGTACTCTATCGGTTTGGCCTGTACTCTATCGGTTTGGCCAGTACTCTATCGGTTTGGCCTGTACTCTATCGGTTTGGCCTGTACCTGTACTCTATCGGTTTGGCCTGTACTCTATCGGTTTGGCCTGTACTCTATCGGTTTGGCCTGTACTTTTGGCCTGTACTCTATCGGTTTGGCCTGTACTCTATCGGTTTGGCCAGTACTCTACCGGTTTGGCTTGTACTCTATCGGTTTGGCCTGTACTCTATCGGTTTGGCCTGTACTCTTTCACCGGTTTGGCCTGTACTCTATTTGTTTGGCCTGTACTCTATCGGTTTGGCCCTGTACTCTATCGTTTGGCCTGTACTATATCGGTTTGGCCTGTACTCTATCGGTTTGGCCCTGTACTCTATCGGTTTGGCCTGTACTCTATCGGTTTGGCCTGTACTCTATCGGTTTGGCCTCTATCGGTTTGGCCCTGTACTCTATCGGTTTGGCTCTATCGGTTTGGCCTGTACTCTATCGGTTTGGCCTGTACTCTATCGGTTTGGCCTGTACTCTATCGGTTTGGCCTGTACTCTATCGGTTTGGCCTGTACTCTATCGGTTTGGCTTGTACTCTATCGGTTTGGCTTGTACTCCATCGGTTTGACCTGTACTCTATCGGTTTGACCTGTACTCTATTTGTTTGTCCCTGTACTCTATCGGTTTGGCCAGTACTCTACCGGTTTGGCCTGTAATCTATCGGTTTGGCCTGTACTCTATCGGTTTGGTTTGTACTCTATCGGTTTGGCTTGTACTCTATCGGTTTGGCCTGTACTCTATCGGTTTGGTCTGTACTCTATCGGTTTGGCCCTGTACTCTATCGGTTTGGCCTGTACTCTATCGGTTTGGTTTGTATACTTATCGGTTTGGCTTGGACTCTATCGGTTTGGCCTGTACTCTATCGGTTTGGCCTGTACTCTATCGGTTTGGCCTGTACTCTATCGGTTTGGCCTGTACTCTTTCGGTTTGGCCTGTTTTCTTTCGGTTTGGCCCTGTACTCTGTCGGTTTGGCCTGTACTCTATCGGTTTGGCATGTACTCTATCGGTTTGGCCTGTACTCTACCGGTTTGGCCTGTACTCTTTCGGTTTGGCCTGTACTCTATCGGCTTGGATTACAAGCCAAACTTCCTCCTCTTTCCCTCCTCCAACACCTCCTCCTACTCCTCCTTCTCTGCCTCCTCCTTCTCGTCTTCCTTTTCTTCCTCTTCCACCTTCGCCTTCTCGTCCTCCACTTTCTCCTTCTCCACCTCCTCACCTCCTCCTCCTCCTCTTCCTCCTCCTCCTTATTCTCTTCCTCCTCGTCCTCCTCATTCTCCTCCTCTTACCCCTCCTCCTCCTCTACATCCTCTCCTTTACCTCTACCTCCTCCTACTCTTCCTCGTCCTCCTCGTCCTCCTCGTCCTCTTCCTCGTCCTCCTCGTCCTCCTGCTCCTCCCACTCCTCTACCTTCTCCTCCTCCTTTTCCTCCTCCTTTTCCTCCTCCCCTCTCCTCCTCCTCCACCACCTCCACTTCCTCCTCCTTTTCCTCCTCCTCCTCCTGCTCCTCCTCCTCCTCTTCCTCGTCCTCCTCCTCCTACCAAGCCAAAATTCTCACGCTATCGTTGCGCTGTGAATTCATCATGGCGTCGTCGTTACGCCATTACAGTCGTCGACTCCAGTCGCTAACTTTATGATGGAGCTTCTAGCGATGGCCTTCAAGGCGTCTCCTCGCCCTTCGTTAAGAATACGATTAACGGTACTCCGGAGAGGCCGCCCTCAGCCGCCGCCACCGCCACCGCCATTGAGTCCTCCTCGCCCGTCGGCTCCAGTGATATCACTCCATTTACTTAAATCCCAAGATCTTGCCAGAAAATCCCAAGATTGGCCAAAAGTGTACGAAAAATTACCAAGTAATTGAAAAGGAAAATTTTGTGAGGAAACATGAAATGTGTTTTAGCAATCACAAATATTTACAAGAATGCCGAGGTAAGAACTGGCAAAGAAAAAACCGAAGCGTAGCCTAACATTGAATTAATAAATCGCAATGTTTACAAGTTACAATAATAATAAACGTTTTTCAGACTGAGTGAGTTTTTTCTTATTCACTGTTGGAAAGTACGGTAAAAACTAGTTTGTTGACCTTAGAAAAAATCCCAAGATTGCTATGCAAAATTCACAGATCCGAAGTCGACCCCGAAAATCCCAAGATCTTGCGAAAAATCCCAAGGAGTGTTAGCACTGGTCGGCTCACGTAATGGTCGCCGTTGGCTCCTCGGCCAGACGCGCCCGCTCGGGCTGCCCGCCGACGGCTGCGGTGGTCGCCGATGCTGCTGGCCTAGCATCTGCTGTACTGGGTCGGCTGCGGCGTTGGATGCGCCTGTCGCGTGCCGTGCTGTCCGTCGTTCGAGCGAGTAAATAAGTAAGTGGTTGAGTGAGTTGGTTGAGAATTGTCGGCGACGTTGATGACTGATTGGCTGAGGGTTTTCTGTTAGAGCTGAGGACGGGGTTCGAGTCCCGTCGGAGTAACTGATGCTTCTTGTGTGCCGCTGATGTAGGGATCTCGGATGGACACTGTATTAAGGCTCTAAGTGAATGATGGTTGTGTGTGAATCATTGTGAATGAATGATCGAATGAGTGAATGATCGAATGAATGAATGATCGAGTGAGTGAATGATTGAGTGATTGAATCAACGAATGAGTGAATGTTTGAATGAATGATCGAATGAGTGAATGTTTGAATGATTGATCGAATTAGTGAATGTTTGAATGAATGATCGAATGAATGAATGTTTGAATGAATGATCGAATGAGTGAATGTTTGAATGAATGATCTAATGAGTGAATGTTTGAATGAATGATCGAATGAGTGAATGTTTGAATGAATGATCGACTGAATGAATGATCGAGTGATAGAATGATCGAATGAATGAATGATCGAATGAATGATCGAATGAATGAATGATCTAATCAATGAATGATCTAATGAATGAATGGTCGAATTAATGATCGAATGAGTGATTTTCTCTAATGAATGAATGATCGAATGAATGATCGAATGAATGAATTATCGAATGAATGACTGAATGAATGAATGAATGATGGCTCTAAATGAATGAATGATCGAATGAATGATCAAATGAATGAATGAATGAATGAATGAATGAGTGAATGAATGAATGAAAGAATAAAGGACAGGTTGTTTGAAACTGATGAAAATTCCTCTCTGCCACTGACGCAGAGATCTTGGACTGGAGACGTGAACTAAGCCATGATGACCACTTACAGACAGATTGTGCTGTGGTTGAGTAGTTGCTGTTGTCATCGTGTTTTTATGCTTCCGCAGAAGGATTCTCTGAGCCAACGGGAAGCAACACATCTCTCTGTGGACGGGTGTGAATTATAGACGCATGCACATGTACACACTCATACACCCACGCACAAATGCACACACATGGATACGTATGTACACACACATACAAGATGCTTAAGAGGAGTATCTATAGAGGCAAGTAAACAAGCGAACTCGTGACCGTTTATGAGCATTTTGCACGGGAACAAGGAAGAATAGACAGACCGATATACATACATACAGACAGACACAGACAGACAGACAGAAAGACCGATATACAACGATTATACATACATACAGACAGACACAGACAGACACAGACAGACAGACAGACCGATATAAATACATACAGACAGACACAGACAGACAGACAGACAGAAAGACCGATATACAGACAGACATCGATATATATACCTACATACATACAGACTGACCGACCGACCGACTGACCGATATATACATACATACAGACAGACAGAGGCTGAGAGAGAGCGAGAGCGAGAGAGACAGAGAGAGAGAGAGAGACAGAGAGAGACAGAGACAGAGACAGAGGAGACAGAGACAGAGAGAGAGAGACAGAAACAGAGAGAGAAAGAGACAGACAGATAGACAGACAGAGACAGACAGAGGCAGATGGATATGTTTATGTGCGTATCATGTGCCGTTGGGGCCAGGGGACGTTTATGCGGACAGATTAAGTCATCTTCGACCGTTCGGAGCGGAACAAACCCCAGCTGATTTCTTCCGGCCGACAACATCTGCGCTCTTCCTCCTCATCCACCTCCTCCTCATCCACCTCCTCCTCATCCACCTCCTCCACCTCCTCCTCCTCCACCTCCTCCTCCTCCTCCTCCTCATCCACCTCCTCATCCTCCTCATCCACTTCCTCATCCACCTTCTCTTCATCCACCTCCTCATCCTCCTCTCCTCTTCCTCCTCCTCCTCCTCCTCCTCCTCATCCACCTCCACCTCCTCTTCCTCCTCATCCACCTCCTCCTCCTCTTCCTCCACCATCCTCCTCTTCCTCTTCCTCCTCCTCCTCCTACTCATCCTCCTCCTCCTTCTCCTCCTCATCCACTTCCTCATCCACCTCCTCTTCCTCCTCCTCATCCTCCTCTTCCTCCTCCTCCTCCTTCCTCTTCCACCTCCTCTTCCACCTCCTCTTCCACCTCCTTCGGCGACGAGCAGTGATTCTTCGCAGCTGTTATTGTTGCTCTGGATGTTGCCGGTCGGCGTAGCAGTTCATCGTGCCTGGAATTTGGAATCAGTCGTCGACAAACAATCGCTAAATTATATTCCACTGTCTTGCGCTGTACTCTATTAACACTTTATCGACGAGAATGTACGAGAAGGGACTGGGAAACCAGTGCAGCGCGTCGTTAAAGCGTTAAGTGGTAATAGACTGAATTCAAACTACTCAGACGCGATACAACACTGCACACCACGTCTGTGGAACGATCTGCCTCCTGAATTCCGCACTTTTCGGTTACTCCTCCACCATCATCGTCAATCACCCACTATCATCGTCCTCAGGATCCCGTATCCATCACAACCCAAGGCTTTCAACTCGAAACTAAAGTCTCTCCTTTTCGAGAACTCTTACCCCGGCTAAAGTGAGCCTCTGTATACCTTCCAATTTCTCGCCCTAAACGACACCCACCTTAACAGCTGCTCTGCCCATCTGATCCTCTGGAAACTCTTCTTTTGGACAACCCCTCTGACTAGACGCTGCGCTCGTGAATAAGCTGGTGCCCTGCGCTTGGCTTTCGAGTGACGCTTTAGAAGTTTGGAGATTACGATTACGATACTGTCTTGTCCAATGGACTTGGACTTAGAGGGAACACGCGTTGATTAATTATAGCGGAGTTGGCTAGGTGTCGCAGGTGAAACAAAAATCTCATACCAAATGTCTGTCCTATCGCGGGGATTGGCAGTCCACTTTCAAGCCCCCATATGTGCGTAAATCTTAAAAATTCACCAGGTATGCTACATGTATAATTTACAGTCAGTTCTAGATTCATTCATTCATTCATTCGTTCCGATAATTTGTATAGCGTCCCTTCAAGGAACCTACTCAGAGGCGCTCCCAGCCCAGCCGCGGCTAAACAGAGAAGATCTGAGAAGGCGGCAGAAAGCAGGAATATTGCTGCGAGGCTTCAAGCGCAGCTCAAGTGGAAGTTCATTCCAGGTTGATGGCGCAACAATCGAGAAGGCTCGGCGCTGCTTGAGACATAAACGGGCCCGGGGGGGACTAGAAGCTCTCCCTTGGCAGAGGAGCGCAGAGCCCGACGGGGGGGGGTTAGGTCAGAGACAGGACGACAGATGTGATGCTGTGAGACACAGTTTCCGGCAGTAAGGTCTGCACATCTCTAGTGATATGTTGCTCAATTTCGAAAGTTAATAAATGTATCTAGAATCAGGAGAAACATACTTGACCGGACTTACGACACCTTCCAAATGGGTAACCCTGTTCTCGGTTTCACCAACTGTTGAAGACTGCATTCTTCCGTATGGCCTGGGTCGGGAGCGCCTCTGAGTAGGGATCTTGAAGGGGCGCTATATAAATTTTGATTGATTGATTTATTGATTCTCCTGATCTTAGTTTGTCTTAATTTACAGAAATACTGTAGCCCAGCAGTTATTGTGACATTTTACGATAGCATGTTCAAAACATTCCTATGAGTTGCAGAGATTCTATTGCTTTTGTGGTATTACTAAATTCAGTATGTTGTGGAGCATTTTGGCCACATTGGTGCCTGCTTCTATGAGACACTGCTGTGACGAGCGCTGTTGTTTACAGACGAGAAAATCACAGATCTCGTAGTTGCAAGATTACGACTGTGGTTAATTTATACGAGTTCGCAGCATGAGAGGAAGACCACATGTGGAATTGAGGAGGCAGATCGTGCGTGAAGGATCTGTTGCTGGGAAATAACAATTTGGCTCAGCTTGCTCCGTGATGCGATTGTACGTTGCTGTAATTGCACGGTTTTCATGGTGTTATTTCCTAGATTGCCCCTGTTGCCTTGTTAACGGTGTTTTGCAAAGTGGGAAGCAGCTCCAAGCATGGAGGGATTAAAGCTGAGGGCCTGGGCGTGCTTTCTGACAAGGAAAAAAACAGGACTGAATTAGATGTTGAGAAATAAAAATAACAGAGGCAAACAGTTCTATGTCAAGATAATTGGGTTGTAAGGGCAGTCGTGTAACACTGTACCTTCCCGGATTCTGACCTGGAACGAACAAAACAACCTGGCTTCTGCGGACTTGATTTGATATGGTACGGGTGAATAAGCTGGTGCCATCTCCCGGATGCGGCTTTTGTGTGGCGCTGTGAAATTTCGAACATTTACATGAGTGACATTGAGAATCTAAACATGTATGTATGTGTGTATATATGTATGTATTAAAATATGTATGTACCCGGTATGTGTGTATGTATTTATATATATATGTATGTATCTGTGTATGTATGCATTTATGTATATATGTAAGTATGAAAATAGGTATGTAGGCCATATGTATGTATGTATGTATGTATGTATGTATGTATGTATGTATGTATGTATGTATGTATGTATTTATTTATTTATGAGGAAGCGGGAGGATCTTTGAAGATGTGGGAGGACCTTTAAAGACGTGGGAGAACCTGCTACAAAGTGGACTTATATATTGTCTACTTGTGGCAGATGTCTACTTTTATTTTGCCAGAAGAGCTGTATATATGTATCTCATATAGCCTATTGCAAATGTCATCAGATTCATTTATTTGTTCTTTTCTGTATAGGCTATTGTTCATTCATTCATTCTGAGAATTTATGTAGCGCCTCTTCAAGATATCTACTCAGAGGCGCTCTCTGCGCTAGCCTATTATGATGTTAAGAGTCATTACGAACGAAAATATTACATTCATTTCTCAGATGTTGAACGCAGTCTTCTTCTAAAACTCCGCGATTTTATTCTTTTGGGGAAACTTTTGTCTAGCCATCTTCTGAAAAAGTCCTTTTAGTTTCTTGTTTTTTTGGGTGCCCTGTTTTTCTTAATATTTTCAGACATCCCCCGTGTTCATCTTCTGATCGTGTGCCACGTCTTTTCCAACTAAATGTCATATAGGTTGTTCTACCAAAATATCCCTTATTTCAAATATCATGCAGCGCGTATTATCAATTCCCCTATCAGTACTTCCTTAATGTGATGATACTCGGTAGGTTGCCTATTAGTCTGAATTCCTACCATCTCCACACGACAGAAATAATGCTTGGCTCGTGCTACTTTTTCACGGTATTCTTTACGACGTCAATTTCCTGTTGATGCGATGTGCGCTCTGTCACATATCATCCAGCGCGTATACGCGGTCAACGGCGTAATACTCTTAATTGGATACTCCATGGAAGTAGTATACTATTGTAATCACCCTTATTCACATGGATTCGTTTTTTCAATAGCCTATACTCCGACACGATTGGGTTTCGGTTGTGGCACGCTCTCAATTCACGAACGCTGTGGTTCTGTTTTGTAGATCCCCTCCCTGTTCCTGTTTTCCGATGAAATTGAGCCTATTGTGTAATTGGTTAATAAACTTGGCGTGCGCACAGAATATCCGTTTAGCGGTTGTTGTTGCAACGTACGCCTGGGTTAACCTCTCGGTGGCCATCATAGAAAAACGCTGGGAGGGGGAGGTTGTAGCGAAATTGCCTCGCTTGCGCGTCACAGCGTCGTTTAGTAGCTTACTGGAATCCGCAAGGGAATCCAATGACCTTTTTATGACGTTGAGTTTCCTCAAGGTCGTAAAAGGGTCATTGCTGAACATCTAGGTAAAGGCTTAAGCATATACTGTACATCCATAAAATGTAGCTAATACTTAAATACAAACAGACATCTTAAACTGATACATATATAGAATTGTAGACAGCCCTGCATACATAATACTATAAAACGTGAGCATAATAAATGTGAACAAATACATGCATCTAAAAATGTGAGCAGATGCCTACTAAATGTGAACAGGTAGGCCTGTAAAGAGTGCCTCGTAAAATAATAAAAAAGATGCATAACCTACATAACAGTTGAAATGGATAAATAGCATTTTACACATATACACGGCAGTATCAACGTATTCTAAGGGATGCACACATACTTTTGGAACAAGGTTCAGCTGGTTAAAATCATAGCCTACATAAGTAAGTCATATCTGTATTGGCATAAAAAAAATTGTGTAAACACGGTTCATAATGCCATATATATACATGTATATATATGTATATATATTTATATATGTAATTATATTGTACGTTGGTATAGCATTTGATAGACATACCTAGAGAAAATTGGGTCAGCAAAGCTAGTACCTATGGACGTATACATGTATGCATGTATGCTCAGTCGTGTACATTGCGCTGTGTATGCATACATGCTTATGTTTAATACGCCAGTCCGTATTTAATAATTCTGCTCAGCTGCCCACAACGTCTGGTAATATTGCTGCTGGTCGTACAAAGGAGCTTGTCATCATCAATTCCGTCGGCGTAGCGCTTGCTGCTGCTGCTGCTGCTGCTGCTGCTGCCGCTGGGCTGTTTTGCTATGGCTGATGCCCGAGGCAAGCCGAACCCTTTCGCCGCTGTTGCATCTTGCGTTCGAATCGTTGCGTTCCCCGTGAAATTCTGTCACACGCTTTGAAATGTAAATGTCACCAGAACTTCTTAGGATTCCTTAATCGTCCGCCATTTGACAGTCTTACATCGGTTACTATTAAATTCTTCTGCGTGATTTGCTTTACCTCTCGCCCTGATTTACTACAATTTCTCATGTGTGTTGTTTATATTTCGCTTGTTTTTCGAATACATTTTTATGATTTTTCTTTAGTTTTTCTGCTTCTGAACCGTCCTTCCTTTCACAATTTTATCACGTGCTTGGCCGGTGAATAAGCTGGTCTCTCTGACGCGGCTTTTCTCTGATGCTGAGAAATTTTGAAGATATACATTACATTCACATGCAAGACCGTATTTAGGGGGTGTTTTGGGTGTTTAAACACCCCCGAAATTAAATAATGTATAATATAAATATTGCACTTACTAACATATACGGTGTAAGAACTAAGAGCACTCATGTAAACTTAGATGATGCAGCTCTACAGTGCTTTGAGAGCTCACAACGCTCCTCCAAAACCCTTATAGACGGTTGACTTGGTTGCTTGTCGGCTTGTTCAAGAACGAGTAAACAACCCCCGAAACAAAATCCTGGCTACGGCCTTGTTGACATGACTGTTTTAGGGAACAAATTAATTATGTGGGCAACCCTCATAGACACTGATGGGGTAGCGTTCGGGGAGGGGATAACCCAGTAGCGTGGCCCTTACTTCGAGTGTTGCATGGCCAAATTTGTATAATCATTGAGTCTAATGCTGTGAATCCCGAAGTGCAGCCTACAGGTTTGATACAGCAGTGTTTGAGCAGTCTAGTCGTGTTCTGCATTGGCACCGTGGTTGTTGCCTAAGGTGATAATATTTTGGGCGTCAAACCAACAATAGAGATGCTCAGAAAATTTGGCTACCGGTTTTATCAATCCTTTGATGGTTTTTCTGCAATCACAATTTTTGGCAAAACAGTTCCATTATTACCCAACACTACATCTGTCGTCAACTGGAACTTTTAATAATAATAATAATAATAATAATAATAATAATAATAATAATAATAATAATAATAATAATAATAATAATAATAATAATAATAATAATAATAACTGAGGGATCATTGATACCTCGGGCAAAAAAAAATAATAATAATAATAATAATAATAATAATAATAATAAATTTTTAAGATATACATTACATTATGCACTTCCAACAACAGTAGCCCAAGACTGAACGACGGCTTATAAAAATATTGAAAACAGTTACTTTTAATCAGTCTGTGCATATGCATGTTGGCTTTATGAAGAAATAAATTTGTCTTATAATAATAATAATGATAATGATAATGATAATGATAATGATAATGATATTAATAATAATAATAATAATAATAATAATAATAATAATAATAATAATAATAATAATAATAATAATAATAATAATAATAATGACAATTCATATGGCACCACGTCGTTACAAGGGTGCCTAAAGGAGGTGTAGATGACTGGTACTGGAATAGTATTAGCTTATGGACTGTGAGTGATAAATCCACTCCTTGGCTGACGTTGAATGTACTTGGGCAGTCAACTTCAACGTTACAAGCATTTGTAACAGCATGCACAGCAATCAACTTCAACGTTGAAAGCATTTATAAAGGCATGCACAGCAATCAACTTAAACGTTGAAAGCATTTATGGCGCTGAACACAGTTTTCGACTTAGTACTTCACTGTCTTTGTATGACATTGGCTAATTGTCGCCGAGGGAAATTCCTTGCTCGGCCGCCGTTGTCTAATCCTCGACTTCAGTGTGTGTGTATGTGTGCATGTGAGTGTATGTGTGTATGTGTGTGTGTGTGTGTGTGAGTGTGTATGTGTGTATTTGTGTGTATGTGTGTGTGTGTCTGACGTTGCAGTTTATCGAACCTGGAATCGCTGGAGCTGCGAGAGAATCTCATCAAGTATCTGCCAGCGTCCCTTTCGTTCCTCGTCCGATTGAAATCGCTCGACCTTGGCAGCAACATGATCGATGAACTGGTAAATATCTCATGTGATGTAATGCCTTTGCAGCAGAGTAATGGGGTTTGGTAAGGCTATTATTATCCAGTTCTTCTTATACACCTATAACGGGACGTGGTGGTGTAGCGGTATGCTCTGGGCCTTGTAACCAGAGGGTCACAGGTTCGAATCTATGTCAAGGCACGTACTGCGTGGCGACCCTGGACAAGTTGCTCAACCACAATTGTCTGTGAGGAAGGCAACGGGAAACCACCTCACTCATCTCATCCCCGGGTGGCACTAACACAATGCGTTCGGACAGAGAACTCAGCATCATCATTGTACACCTATGTCAATGACAGTTCTCAGAGTTAGAGTCGTATTTCTGATGGATGTCTTGGCTATGCTGCAGGTTCAACAACAATGGCTTTGGTGTGCCTTCAGTTGATGCACTAATTGTTGAAGTTACTAATTAATAATTACAATTGTGCAATTATTGTTACATGATGCTCAACACTTCTGACTAATAATCTCCAAGCACACTCTCATTATCTTATCTGTTATCTGCAATTTAATACTTTACAAACAGTATATTTTTGCCATTGTTCTAATCCCATTAAAATCTACTGTTACCACACAGTGCTCTTAATAATAATAATAATAATAATAATAATAATAATAATAATAATAATAATAATAATAATAATAATAATAATAATAATAATAATAATAACAGCAGCAGTAGTAGTAGTAGTAGTAGTAGTAGTAGTAGTAGTAGTAGTAGTAGTAGTAGTAGTAGTAGTAGTAGTAGTAGTAGTAGTAGTAGTAGTAGTAGTAGTAGTAGTAGTAGTAGTAGTAGTAGTAGTAGTAATAATAATAATAATAATAATAATAATAATAATAATAATAATAATAATAATAATAATAATAATAATAATAATAATTAAGAGTTACGGAGAGTTAGTTGTACTGCTTTAATTAATTAACTGGACATGTCGGCAAAAATCATGGAAGCGTAGGGTCACTGTAGGGTCAGATGCCTCAGAGTAATATAGAATCTAGATTAGCTTTGAACTGCGGACTTAGTAGTGAAAGGATACGTTTTTACCCCTTATAATATCGACGCGCAGTCAGCCTCCTATTATCGGCGTTTTCTTCAGTAGTTCTTTTGAAGCTCTGTCGCTTTTCCAAGAACCTGGAATATTGCCATTACCCTTTTTTCGATTTCACACCGAATGCCAGATGCCCCATGGTCTTGAGTGCCTATCGTCCTTTGTTCTCTAACGTTCTTGGTTGGTGGCGTTGTTAATTAGGTTTTTTGTTCTGGTTCAGGGAAGGACTGTGTAACATCTGGACTTTGTTATCGTGTTGGATCTCCTCAGAGCGTGTAGGCCTAATTACAGTTTTGGTTATGATCTGACTTGGTGAATTGATTTAAGAAAAATTAATCCGATTCTTGAAAAAAATCAAGATAAATTTAATTTAGGAATTGTTGAGACCAATTAGTTCTACGGTATACCGGTAGGCCTACATTGTATGTAGCCTACTCTGTATGCTGAATTAGAATCAAAGTCGGAAGGAAAGGCACGCGAAAAAATTGCCTATGCAATAATTGTGGGGCGCGGTGGTGTAGAGGTATGTTCGGTGCCTTGCAGCCGGAGGGTTGCGGGTTCGAATCCACCTCAAGCTGCCGCGTAGGGACCCTGGGCAAGTCCTCCACTCGCAATTGCTCATGCGCTTCGGCGTGAAACTCCGATTCAGTGTCCGCGTTGGATTCGGGAGCGCCTCTGAGTAGAAATCTTGAAGGGGCGCTATAACAAGTGCTCATACATACATACATTTCGATCAGACTAGACTCAATCTATCTTGCCTTACTTGAATTTAAATAGACGAAAATAATAGGCTGTTTTGTTGATTGGTTGCTTTTACAGCCTCAGTTCATTGGGTCTCTGTCCAGCCTAGAGGAGCTCTGGTTGGACTGCAACGAAATAACAGACTTACCGAATGTAAGTGTCTGACATTGAGCCCGTTTCTCTCGTTCGGAATGTGAATTGCAACGTAATCAGACATTTATTTGGCTGTTAAGATGGATTGCTATTAGCGAAACCGATATAGGAAGATCTGTGCAGTCACACAATATACTCTACGTACCTGACTGTCTTTGCCTGGCGTCACCTGATCGATTTTAAGCTGCCTCGTTGATTCTTATAATATATTCGTTTATTGGAAAGAAACAGGTAGACACACCGCTATCTGATACATAATAGTAGCCTAATAGAAAAGTTTAAAATGAGTATGGTGTTTTTAGTCATACAATGTCAGATTAGCCTATATCTGGTCTGAAGACTTCTGTAGTAGTTGCCATTTTCATGCTTCACTAGGCAGCATTATGAGGTCATGCTTGAAAGCAACTTCACTGCCATACCTGCCATTGTAGCTTACCTCAACTGTACCCTAACTGGTTTGTACATAGACATACGTTTTATATAGTCTGAAGTGATCTGAACTAAGTGTGACATACTCTACCTTATACCACTTCGTATACCTTATGCCTGACCAGACTTGAATGCAACTTACCGTACACTGGCCCAGTTAGCTACATTGGTTAGAGCGTAGGCTGCGTCTCATGCGCCTCTGTGAAAGAGAGCGTGCGGATCGCAGTTCGCTTCCCGATGCTGGGTTATTTCAGAGATTTAAATCTCTGGCTAGCACGGTCTGTACACGGGGACCTTAAATGGCGTGGCGTCCATTCAAACGGGCAGCGGTGGTGAAGGATCTCACCCGATCAATTCATTTAAAAATGAGCATGGGTCGAGGACATATTCGGTCGCTATAGAGAATCGAGTACATTTATATTTACGTTTACCTCAACATATCCTACGTGAGCACAACTTGGCTTATTTTATAATCGTAGCAGAGTGTAACCTGATTTGATTGAGAACGCTTCCTGCTTTGACATTCTTTACCTTACGTGGCAATGACAATGACCTTGCAGGAGATTGGCAACCTGAGCAATCTGACGCAGCTCGATGTCTCCGAGAACAAGCTGGAACAGCTGCCGGAGGAGATAGGGCGACTGACGCGCCTCACAGACCTCATCCTCTCACAAAACCAGATCGAATATCTTCCAGATGGAATCGGTGAGGACATCATTACCACCACAGATCAGACTATTGCTCGGTGGTCACCACTGCTTTGTTAGAAGTTAAAGCCTGTTATCTAAGCTATAAGTTTGAAAGTTTCTTCTTTTTCTTTAATTATGTCTGTCTCAGTAAAACCCCGCGAATGCAACACTCTAGCGATATGAATTTTTTACAGAATGTTCTCCTGCTAATTTCTAGTTCAACGCAACTATTTTCAGCTCAAAATGTCGTTTCGATTCCGAGATACGGACATTTTAAGTTCACATGGCTTTAGATTCAATACTGTGACATAGCCTATAACGCCTGCCATTTCTATTTATGTACCACGTCAGTCGAGGGCAGCGCTAATTATGCAAATCAAGCGGGAACGATATTTTATAAGGGTAAAGATAACTCGTGCGAAGCCGGGTACGAATGTCTAATCTACAGTACAAGAGTAGCTTTAGATTCGTGTGTGGTCTTGCTTCGTCTAGCTAACCAGACTCGGAACTCTACTAGACATCCCTGGACAATGCTTTAGACACCACACAGCGCTCGTGAATAAGCTAGTGCCCTGTGCTTAGCTTGAGAGTAGCGTTTTAGAAATTTGGAGTTTTTGTGTACGATTACTGAGAAGTAATAAATTAATAATTAATAATAGAGAAATAATAAGAAAATAGATAATTAATTAATAGACGACAGAAATAAAAATAGATTGTTAATAGATGGTAGAAATAGATTAATAGATAATAGAAATAGATAGTTAATAAATAATTAATACAAGAGAAATAATTATAGCAAACCTGCCAGCTCCAGCTCTTATCAGTTGCCATTGAGCACAGCATATAATGCTGGCACCTTCCACAGCATTATCTCTTAGGCAGAACTAGACGAGGTATAGCTAATCCACTTAAATTCCTTAGAATCGTTTATCAGCCCTCAGGGATCATAGGTAGGCCTACATGGGAGAGAAGACATTACAATGATGCTATTATGTCTTAAGCCGGAGGCATTACGGCTCTTATGTTTCTTTACCTTTGCTGGCATTCCCTAACTGGATTTCATCTGTACTTGTATACCTGCTCTTACAGGTAACCTGAGAAGGCTGCTCATCCTTAAAGCGGACCAGAATCAACTTATACAGCTCAATCCAAACATCGGAAAGTAAGCGTCGTACTCGAATGTCAAGACGTAATTAATAATTAGGTTGTCACGGGGTTGTCATCTGTTAATTGCCGCGTGTTGTTTGTTAAAGCGATGATCAATTATCCAGAGATTGATGATTGCGAGAGGCAGAGGCAGAGGCAGAGGCAGAGGCAGAGATGGAGAACCTACTTACAGTTGACAATGGAAAAATCACAGCAAGGTCTGGACTGATATCTCCAGTGCATGACAGAACATGCTACTTCCTAGCTTATACAAAATTATGCTCGGTAACAAATACAAGTGTATGCGTGTGTGTGTGTGTGTGTGGCTGTGTGTGCGTGTGCGTGTAGGTGTGTAGGTGTGCGTGTAGGTGTGTAGGTGTGTGCTCGCGTGTGTGTGTGTGTGTGCGCGCGTATGTATGTGTGTGCGTGCGGATCCTGTCCAGGGTTGTTGAATGGTTCGAGCGTGCAATCGTTAGATTACAGACGGAGGGAGCTACGGAATAGACTGTCGCTGATTGATGGTTTGAAAGTCATCTGTGGTCTGTTCATGTGTGTGTATATGTGTGTGTGTGTTTTCCAGCTGTGAATTTCTTCAGGAGCTACTGCTTATGGAAAACCTGCTGACTGTAAGCTGTTGCCTCTGTAACTTCTGTCACTCCTTTATCATCATGATCATCATCATCATCATCACGTCATTAACATCATCATCATCATCATCATCATCATCACGATCGTCGTCGTCATCATCATCATCATCATCATCATCATCATCATCATCATCATCAAAGCAGCGTCATTATTGTCTTGTCACTATTATCGTTGTTGTCATTGATTGCGATCATCATCATTGTCATCCTCATCGTCATCATCTCCATCACCGCCATTGTCATCATCGTCGACGTCATCACCATCGTCACCTTTATCGACAGCATTATCATTAGACCCAAGGGTTCGTCGTCATCATCGGTGACATATCGTGACCACCGTGTCCTGTCATTACCATCGTCGGTGTCATGCTGCATGGCCTAATAAGGACGCCCGTAAACAGTTATAAACGCGTCTCTACGGGTGAATTTAACACCCGCCGAGATAGATAGATAGACAGACAGACACACAGATAGACATACATACATGCATGCATGCATACATACATACATACATACATACATACATACATACATACATACATACATACATACATACATACATACATACATACATGCATACATGCATACATAAAGACAGACAGACAGACAGACATACAGACAGACAGACTCAATCCGCAAACAACTAACGTAAATCATGGCTTCCTGCAAATAAAGCCATATCAGCTTCAGTTGTAAACTTGTAATGTAATGTAACGTAAATTTTCTCAAATTTCTCAGCACCCACAAAAGCCACGCCAACTTAACACCGGCGTTTTATCAAATCAAGTCCGCAGTGTCCAGGCTGCTCTCTTCTTTCCTGCAGCCGCCTTTCTTTCTTTCTTTCTTTCTTTCTTTCTTTCTTTCTTTCTTTCTTTCTTTCTTTCTTTCTTTCTTTCTTTCTTTCCCAGTCGACTTCTCCGTACTTTAATCTGCGCCGGGAAAATGGAGCAGCGCAATTTAATTTTACGCGGCGAGCAGCGTCCGCTCGTCGGAACAGCGCTGCCAGCTGCGGCGGGTATCGTCCGCTCGTAAGAACAGCGTCGCTGTCGTCTGCGTCTTGGTACTGGACGACGTTTAATTTGACTCAAGGGAAGTAAAGAAAGGTCAAACAGAAATGGGTAGGGTAAGTTTCGGGATAACGTACGACCCCAGAGAGTAAGTAATGGCGTGTTATATGCGTGCCTTTGTTGAGCTAGTACTCCTCTGTGGCTGCGATTTTTAGCGGATGGTGGGTGCACAGACGAGGCAAGAGTAATCAAAAGGCAACTGGACAGTCATTTCTGATAGATTCTGTGGTGCAACAAGGCAATTTATCACGACTTAACTGAGGTTCAAATGTCAAACACTATGTTGAACTAAGTTGATGCATAATGGCTTTGTAAGAAAAGTAATCTTCAGCATTGTGTGCAGTCATTGCATTTGCCTCAGTGCAGATGCAACTAAGAGGTTTTAAATTACGGATTACACCTATAATTGTGGCGGTGTAGGGGTATGTTCGGTGCCTTGCAGCCGGACGGTTGCGGGTTCGAATCCACCTCAAGCCGCCGCGTAGGGACCCTGGGCAAGTCCTTCACTCGCAATTGCTCATGCGCTTCGGCGTGAAACTCCGATCCAGTGTCCGCGCTGTAGTCGGGAACGCCTCTGAGTAGAAATCTTGAAGGGGCGCTATAACAAGTGCTCATACATACATACATACATATAATTCCCCTAGACAGAAAAGTTCATAGCTCTTGCATACATTGCAATACCTGTAAACGAATGTTCTAGCATTACTGTCAGACATTTTATCCAACAATTGTACAACAGTTCAATACATATTGCATTCCAAAAACGAGTTTCTTGCCTTTCCCCGACTGCCTTTGTGTCTGCTTGCCTTTGCCTAATTGTCTGCTTGTCTATCTGTATGCTTGTCTGTCTGTATGCTTGTCTGTCTGCTTGTCTTTGCCTCTGCCTTTATTTTAAATCCCAGACGCAGTCAGCAACAATGCAAGCTGAATATGAATTTTGCTGAATGCTCTGGGATTTGAACCCCAGACTCTGTTAATGCCACTCCCTATGATTGGCACGACCCCAGTCGACGATGGGGGACAGGCTGTTAACCCCATCTGCCCCTCTATCGTTTCCGCTCGTCCAGCATAGTTATCCACAGTCCAGGGGACGGTCCCTTCTGGTTGCTATGATTATGAATATTTAAAGATGGCCGTCGCCTGCGTTGCCCTAGCGACCGGAAGGAGTCGGCCATCAGGTGCTGCTACGGGAGTGTCTGGTGGTAATATGGGCAGAATATCACTAGACATGTTTGTGTGGCTGTCGCATTGCGGTCTTCCGTAAGACTCTGTTGATGAAGGTTGCTGTGATGGTCACAGGATGATGTCTGAACGCAGGTGTACACCATTTGTACATTGGTACACCATTATTACACCGTTGGTACACCATTAGTTTTACACCATTGGTACACCACTGGTACACCATTAGTACACATTTAGTACATCATTAGCACACCATTGGTACACCATTAGTACACATTTAGTACACCATTAGTACACCATTAGTACACCATTGGTACACCATTAGTTTTACACCATTGGTACACCATTGGTACACCATTAGTACACATTTAGTACATCATTAGCACACCATTGGTACACCATTAGTACACATTTAGTACATCATTAGCACACCATTGGTACACCATTAGGGACCCTGGGCAAGTCCTTCACTCGCAACTGCTCATGCACTTCGGCGTGAAACTTTGATTCAGCGTCCGCGCTGTAGTCGGGAGCGCCTCTGAGTAGAAATCTTGAAGGGGCGCTATATAAATATCTGAAATGAAATCTGAAATGAAATTTAGTACATCATTAGTACACCATTGGTACACCATTATTACACCATTATTACACCATTAGTACACCGTTGTACCAGTCGGAGACGATGGCTGATTGGGTAGAGCACTCGCCTTGTAATGCGAAGAGTATTGGTTGGAGCCTCCTCCTCCTCTGAGATGGTCCCTCCTCCTCTGAGATGGTCACTCCTCCTCTGAGATGGTCCCTCCTCCTCTGAGATGGTCACTCCTCCTCTGAGATGGTCCCTCCTCCTTTGAGATGGTCCCTCCTCCTCTAAGATGGTCCCTCCTCCTCTGAGATGGTCCCTCCTCCTCTGAGATGGTCCCTCCTCCTCTGAGATGGTCCCTCCTCCTCTGAGATGGTCCCTCCTCCTCTGAGATGGTCCCTCCTCCTCTGAGATGGTCTCTCCTCCTCTGAGATGGTCTCTCCTCCTCTGAGATGGTCCCTCCTCCTCTGAGATGGTCCCTCCTCCTCCTCTGAGATGGTCCCTCCTCCTCCTCCTCTGAGATGGTCCCTCCTCCTCTGAGATGGTCCCTCCTCCTCTGAGATGGTCACTCCTCCTCTGAGATGGTCCCTCCTCCTTTGAGATGGTCCCTCCTCCTCTAAGATGGTCCCTCCTCCTTTGAGATGGTCCCTCCTCCTCTAAGATGGTCCCTCCTCCTCTGAGATGGTCCCTCCTCCTCTGAGATGGTCCCTCCTCCTCTGAGATGGTCCCTCCTCCTCTGAGATGGTCACTCCTCCTCTGAGATGGTCCCTCCTCCTTTGAGATGGTCCCTCCTCCTCTGAGATGGTCTCTCCTCCTCTGAGATGGTCCCTCCTCCTCTGAGATGGTCCCTCCTCCTCTGAGATGGTCCCTCCTCCTCTGAGATGGTCTCTCCTCCTCTGAGATGGTCTCTCCTCCTCTGAGATGGTCCCTCCTCCTCTGAGATGGTCCCTCCTCCTCTGAGATGGTCCCTCCTCCTCCTCTGAGATGGTCCCTCCTCCTCCTCCTCTGAGATGGTCCCTCCTCCTCCTCCTCTGAGATGGTCCCTCCTCCTCCTCCTCTGAGATGGTCCCTCCTCCTCTGAGATGGTCTCTCCTCCTCTGAGATGGTCTCTCCTCCTCTGAGATGGTCTCTCCTCCTCTGAGATGGTCCCTCCTCCTCTGAGATGGTCCCTCCTCCTCTGAGATGGTCCCTCCTCCTCTGAGATGGTCTCTCCTCCTCTGAGATGGTCCCTCCTCCTCTGAGATGGTCCCTCCTCCTCTGAGATGGTCCCTCCTCCTCTGAGATGGTCCCTCCTCCTCTGAGATGGTCCCTCCTCCTCTGAGATGGTCCCTCCTCCTCTGAGATGGTCCCTCCTCCTCTGAGATGGTCCCTCCTCCTCTGAGATGGTCCCTCATCCTCTGAGATGGTCCCTCCTCCTCTGAGATGGTCCCTCCTCCTCTGAGATGGTCCCTCCTCCTCCTCTGAGATGGTCCCTCCTCCTCCTCCTCTGAGATGGTCCCTCCTCCTCTGAGATGGTCCCTCCTCCTCTGAGATGGTCTCTCCTCCTCTGAGATGGTCTCTCCTCCTCTGAGATGGTCCCTCCTCCTCTGAGATGGTCCCTCCTCCTCTGAGATGGTCCCTCCTCCTCCTCTGAGATGGTCCCTCCTCCTCCTCCTCTGAGATGGTCCCTCCTCCTCCTCCTCTGAGATGGTCCCTCCTCCTCTGAGATGGTCCCTCCTCCTCTGAGATGGTCCCTCCTCCTCTGAGATGGTCCCTCCTCCTCTGAGATGGTCCCTCCTCCTCTGAGATGGTCCCTCCTCCTCTGAGATGGTCTCTCCTCCTCTGAGATGGTCCCTCCTCCTTTGAGATGGTCCCTCCTCCTCTGAGATGGTCCCTCCTCCTCTGAGATGGTCTCTCCTCCTCTGAGATGGTCCCTCCTCCTCTGAGATGGTCCCTCCTCCTCTGAGATGGTCCCTCCTCCTCTGAGATGGTCTCTCCTCCTCTGAGATGGTCCCTCCTCCTCTGAGATGGTCCCTCCTCCTCTGAGATGGTCCCTCCTCCTCTGAGATGGTCCCTCCTCCTCTGAGATGGTCCCTCCTCCTCTGAGATGGTCCCTCCTCCTCTGAGATGGTCCCTCCTCCTCTGAGATGGTCCCTCCTCCTCTGAGATGGTCCCTCCTCCTCTGAGATGGTCCCTCCTCCTCTGAGATGGTCCCTCCTCCTCCTCTGAGATGGTCCCTCCTCCTCCTCCTCTGAGATGGTCCCTCCTCCTCCTCCTCTGAGATGGTCCCTCCTCCTCCTCCTCTGAGATGGTCCCTCCTCCTCCTCCTCTGAGATGGTCCCTCCTCCTCCTCCTCTGAGATGGTCCCTCCTCCTCTGAGATGGTCTCTCCTCCTCTGAGATGGTCTCTCCTCCTCTGAGATGGTCCCTCCTCCTTTGAGATGGTCCCTCCTCCTCTGAGATGGTCCCTCCTCCTCTGAGATGGTCCCTCCTCCTCTGAGATGGTCCCTCCTCCTCTGAGATGGTCCCTCCTCCTCTGAGATGGTCCCTCCTCCTCTGAGATGGTCCCTCCTCCTCTGAGATGGTCCCTCCTCCTCTGAGATGGTCCCTCCTCCTCTGAGATGGTCCTCCTCCTCTGAGATGGTCCCTCCTCCTCTGAGTCTGAGATGGTCCCTCCTCCTCTGAGATGGTCCCTCCTCCTCTGAGATGGTCTCTCCTCCTCTGAGATGGTCTCTCCTCCTCTGAGATGGTCTCTCCTCCTCTGAGATGGTCCCTCCTCCTTTGAGATGGTCCCTCCTCCTCTGAGATGGTCCCTCCTCCTCTGAGATGGTCTCTCCTCCTCTGAGATGGTCCCTCCTCCTCTGAGATGGTCCCTCCTCCTCTGAGATGGTCCCTCCTCCTCTGAGATGGTCCCTCCTCCTCTGAGATGGTCCCTCCTCCTCTGAGATGGTCCCTCCTCCTCTGAGATGGTCTTTCCTCCTCTGAGATGGTCTTTCCTCCTCTGAGATGGTCCCTCCTCCTCTGAGATGGTCCCTCCTCCTCTGAGATGGTCCCTCCTCCTCTGAGATGGTCCCTCCTCCTCTGAGATGGTCCCTCCTCCTCTGAGATGGTCCCTCCTCCTCTGAGATGGTCCCTGGTCCCTTTAGCAAGTCCATCACTCACTCACAGTTGATGAGCTCCATCGATTGATGCTTTGGTGCTTATATAGTGGCGCCTAATAGATGCGGAATTACGAGTGATGTATCAACGTGTGATATTATGAGGCATTGTAGTGCATCTGTAATGTTTGATGCTGCCAGACATTGCTTCGAGACTCGACCAGTATTGTAGCGATCTGGCTTTGTCTGGCCATGGGGCCACTGAATTATGCAGACCACGTCTCCGTGTGCTTCTCTTCTTAGCTGTCGGTGTGTCTGTCTGTCTGCGTGCCTTTGCCTGCCTGTATGTCTGTCTGCCGTTGCCCGTCGTTGTGTCTGCTTGCTTGTGTAGGTCTGTCTTTTTGTCTGCTTGCTCTTCCTGCTTGTCTGGCTGTCTGCCTGCATCCTTGCATTCGCTTCTCTGTGTGCTTGCCTTAGCTTGACTGTTACTTTGTGTGTCTGATTGCCTTTGCCTATCTGTATGTCTGGTTACCTCTGTCTGACTGTCTTTATGTCTGCATGCCTTCGCGTGAAATCTCTGCATGTCTGGTTACCTCTGTCTGTCTGACTGTCTGTATGACTAGTTACCTCTGCCTGACTGTCTGTAATATCTGTATGTATCCATGCCTTTGCCCGACTGTCTGTCTGTCTGCTTGCCTTCGTCTGACTCTCTGTATGTCTGGTTCCCTCTGCCTGACTCTCTGTTTATGTGGGTACCTCTGCCTGACTCTCTGTATGTATGGTTATCTCTGCCTGACTCTCTGTATGTCTGGTTATCTCTGCCTGACTCTCTGTATGTCTGGTTATCTCTGCCTGACTCTCTGTATGTCTGGTTATCTCTGCCTGACTCTCTGTATGTCTGGTTATCTTTGCCTGACTGTCTGTATGTCTACTTGCCTCTGCCTGACTCTCTGTATATTTGCCTGCCTTTGCTTTTGTCTGCCTGTCTGTCTCGATCTGACCAGACCAGCTGAACCTCTCTCACAAGGTGATAAATTAAGATTTCCTTCACATTACTCTACACCAGATTGTGAGGAATTTTCTCTGCTGGCTGCGTATAAATATGCATTTCTGCCACATATTTATTGCATAGCAAATTACCACATGACTTGCCATTATTTTCACTTGCCGACAGGAATTGCCACCGACGATCGGACGACTGAAAATGTTGGCAATTTACAACTTGGATCGCAATCATCTGACTAACCTACCACGGGAGGTATGAGCCGTATGACTACCATGTCTTGTGCCATCCTCACAGCTGCTTGAAACCTGATGTGTTATTAAAAACTTTAAGAACTTTGAGAGGTTATTCAAATGAACCACTTTAATGATGAAGATGATGATGATGTTGATGAATGATGATAACGATGACGATTATTAAGACGACGACAACGACAACAACAATGATAAAAATGGTGGTGGTGGTGGTGATAATGATGACAATAATAATAATAATAATAATAATAATAATAATAATAATAATAATAATAATAATAATAATAATAATAATAATAATAATAATAATAATAATAATAATAATAATAATAATAATAATAATAATAATAATAATAATAATAATAATAATAATGGACATGGATGAGGGGTAGCCGTTTCAGAATACAACACTTTTATAATTTCTAAGACCCTGGGGAATGAAGTACCTCAGGGCAAAAAATAATAATAACAATAATGGTGTTGGTGGTGGTAGTGATGTTGCTGATGGTGATGATAATGATAGTGATGATGATGATGATGATGATGATGATGATGATGATGATGATGATGATGATGATGATGATGATGATGATGATAATAATAATAATAATATTAATAATAATAATAATAGATGATAGAAATGGTGATAATGATGATTTTGTTGTTGTTGATGATGATGACAACAATAATAATAATGATGATGATGATGATGATGATGATGATGATGATGATGATGATGATGATGATGATGATGATGATGATGATGATGATGATGATGATGATGATGATGATGATGATGATGATGATGATGATGATGATGATGATGATGATGATGATGATGATGATGATGATGATGATGATGATGATGATGATGATGATGATGATGATGATGATGATGATTATGATTATGATTATGATTATGATGATGATGATGATGATGATGATGATGATGATGATGATGACGACGATAAACTATCTCTAAAAACTAGCCAATCCAGCACAATTCCTCCAATTTATGTAATTCTGAATGATCACTGGTACCTTGGGGGAAATAATAATAATGACAACATGTCATGGCCTGATCACCCACCAGGGATTGGCGCTCATGGCCAACCTGGGGTGCCATCTGACCAGAGTTTCTGTGCAGACCCAAAGGAGACTTCTCCCTCTTCCGACGTATTGCAAACTTACTTTTTGTAATCACCTATTTACTTACTTACCTAGTACCTACCTACCTATCGACCTCCCTGCGTACCTCCCTGCTTATACCTACCTACCTGTCTGCGTCTATGCATACCTCCCTCCCTAGCTATCTACATGCCTTCCTGCTGCAGACTTTGACAGGTGTATTTATCTTTGAGTTGAAATCACGGTTCCTTGTAACTTGTCTGCAGAACGTGACCCAGATAAAAAACGAAAGACGTCGTTTTATTGGTTGTTAAGGCGACCTAATTTAGACGCCATGGAATTGGCATTGTTTCTTGACGAGGCACACCTGGTTCTGCCAGGTGAGGATGGCATGGTGAGTGATAGTCTAGACTCTAGTGGTTAGCGTGATGGACTGTCAAACTAGGGGACGGGGGTTCAAATTCCGTCCAGTCATAGGCGCAACCCCCCTATGGGACCCGTGGGACGCTTCCCCCATCTTTCGAACAGGTTGGGACGGTCCCCAACTTTTGAAAATTGTGTGGTAAACAAGAACCCAAAATGCACTCCATTTGGTATTAAATGCTCAAAATTGCGTCGGCTTCTGCCCCAGACCCCGATGGGGGAGCTTACGCCGCTCCACCATACCCCCTATAGTCGTTAGGGGCTTCTTGCCTTCGGCAATCGCAGCTTCGCGCCCTCGGCGCTCGCAATTCCCTCCACTCAGACATTCTAGTACAGGCTTGTCCAACCTACGGCCCGCGGGCCACAATCCGGCCCGCCGAGTGAGTTCATCCGGCCCGCCGAGTCTCTAAAAATATTGATTTTTTGTCTGTCTAAAATTGGAAATTGCATACTACGTTGCTAATTATAATTGGCCCGGTATTGAAAATTTCCTATAAGTCTTTGCTTCACAAGACACACGAAGTTTTAATGCTAGCTCTGTGTTGCAATACTTGATGTTGTCTGCCTCAAATAACCATGGCAGAGTCAACAAGTGCAAGCAAAAAGCAAAAATTGACTCCGAATGTGGAGTTTACAAAAATTGTAGACCGTGGAATTTTTCGTCATTGAGCATTCTGTGTTGTTTGCATAATCTCATTAATCTGTCAAGAAAGGATAGCGGTAAACAAGGAATATAGGCCTTCTACTAAGAGGCTTTTCCAAATCTGTCCATTCCTGCACTTAGGTATATTGCACTCTTTGGCAGTAGGCCTACAAATTGTTGTGAACAATTTTTCTTTACAATGGCAAACATTTAAAAAACTCAGATGGACATTTAACTATAATAGGCCTACTTAGAATAGCTACATCAACTGTTGAAGCAGATATATATATATAATACTTATATATATATATCATATATATATATATATATATATAGTACTTGTGCAAGGAAAAGCAATGTGAAGTATCCCATTAGTACAAACAAATCAGCAAAAATTGACTGTGTGGTACCTGATCGTCATGTAGGCAAGTAAAATTATTGTTCTTTAGTAGGCCTATGCGTCGAATTTTTAAATCATTGATGACATTTTTTTCTTCGGCCCCCGAGGTCTTAGAAAAATGGCAATGTGGCTCCTCGCCCGAAAAGGTTGGACAACCCTGTTCTAGTAGGTCCCCTCCAACTTCTGGACCGTGATTGCGCCCCTGCCTCCAGTGAATTTTTTTAGAGATTTATGCTCCACCAGCATTCCTTGCCGAATTAGCTATAATGAGTACACCGACAGCAAACTGTCGATGGGAGGATGGGACGGCGAGGGACAGGACTGGCCAACCACACACGTATGCTGAGGGACTAATCTTATCATGAATTGTAATCATACTGCGGTGTGTCAGTTTGAAATAATAAACGAAGAATATTATTGCATATAATATGTCTTGCCCCTTCCCATCGACAGTGTATACAGTTTGACTTCTCAGAGGCACCAGATGATATAAGCGGATGCTGAGGATACTGTTGATGATGGTGATGATGATGGTGAAGATGATGATGATTATGATGACGATGATGATGATGATGATGATGATGATGATTATGATTATGATGCTGCTGCTGCTGATGATGATGATGATGATGATGATTATGATTATGATTATGATTATGAGTATGATGATTATGATGATGATGAGGATGAGGATGATGATGATGATGATGACGATTATGATTATGATGATGCTGCTGCTGATGAAGATGGTGATGATGATGATGATGATGTGCGGTTTCAGATCGGCAACTGTTCGAGCATGGGCATCCTGTCCCTACGTGACAACCGTGTCACGCATTTACCGACGGAACTGGGCAACCTCAAGGACCTACACGTACTCGACGTCTGCGGAAACAGGTTCAGGCTCTTCAGAGTTAATGTCTCCATCTAATGTAATCTAATCTAATCTAATCTAATCTAATCTTATCGCTCGTGGAGGTATATAGATGATAGATGGGTAGTAATTGAAAATTGCGATATTGGAATGTAATTCAATTACATTTTCCCATGTTTTTTTATCATTTGAAATCGTATTTCATGTAGTACCATCTAAGTAGTTAATATTTTGAGAGCCTTGCAGCCAATGTAGCTCAAAGTAGGCCCTACAGGTCAAATGTCAAATGACATCATAAGGTCATCTGAAACAATAAGAGAGTGGCAGACCAGTTGCAATCGTTAGAGGGTTACAGGCCACATGAAACAATTATAAGAGACTTTAAGGCCAGTCCGATGCCTGAAGGGCACTGCGTGGGTAATACTGGGTATACGCACTTTACTGGACATGGGTATGGCGAACGGTGCAAGGAGTGGGTTCAAAGCCTACTACAGTGCACATGCAGTCGATGCAGTAGACTTTTCCAGTGTTGCCACGGATCCTGGAAAACTTGGAAAGTCATGGGAATACACTTTTAAAGATTTAACCCTTGGAAAACCTGGAAAACAGGTGTTTTCCAAAAGAGTCCTGGAAAGTCATGGGATTTGAAAATTTCTAGCTCACGGAAATCATGGAAAATGGAAAAATCATTAATAGAAATATCTATGATCATATTTTTAAATTTCGAGAAATATTACGTCGATAAAAAAATTAGAAAGTAAGCTTAGGTCCTTTTTCGTCTAAAATAAGTCTTAAACGTCATCGAAAATGGTCATGGATTTTTGCTTCATTAATCTTGTGGCAACACTGCTTTTCCAACCCTACCTACTTCTTCGATCAACCCGCACGTCCCTGAACGTCTGAAGAAACAAACGATCTACTATCGACCCACCCAACCTTGGTCGGTAGATCATAAGGTGGCGTGATCACTGGCTTAAACCGTCGACCTTGGTACATGCAGCTGGGGGGGGCAGGGCTGATTTTGGCCTACTCCGGTTACGTCTTTCCGCAAACACGTTTCAGTGGAGGATTATTAGCTTTTCATGTGGCTGATGAAGACGCTTTGCAGTTGGTTGAGCACGAACCGCTTACGATAGGTAGATATATATGGCGGGCTTAAAGTCGTAAGTTACAGACATTAGGCTGTTGTTTACGCCTTTATTTGTTCACTCGGCTGTTCGTCTGTTCTATCATTCGTTCTCCCATCAGTTCTATTCGCTCGTGGAGGTATACAGATGAGAGATGGGTAGTAATTGAAAATTGCGATATTGGAATGTAATTCAATTACATTTTCCCATGTTTTTTATCATTTGAAATCGTATTTCATGTAGTACCAAAGTAATCTGTAATTTGTAATTCGAGTAATTTGCCCATCCCGCAGAAAAGAGGCTAAGAGAGGCCGAAGAGTTCATGTCGCAGTTTGTAATGTAGCTTATTCCAGAAGGAAGTATGGGGCGACCACAGCAAACCTTGTGTATTGGACCGTGGAAGTTTTACCCGGTGGAACAACCATTGCAAGTCACCATGCGCTGCAGAGCGCAGAAACCTGCGACCAGAATTGGAAAAGGCTAAGATGAAAGATGAAAGAGATGATGAAGTACAGCCTGCAAGAGGTCTATGCATCAGCGTCATTGTCTTTAACTCAAGGTACTGCTGCATAGAACCAGTAGTAGTGGTAGTAGTAGTTTCAGTTTAACGACACTGTGTGATAACAAAGATCATTAACGACGCCATCCTCCTTCATCCAGGCTTGGGACTGGCACTGCCATAGTACGAGCAGGTGCGGAGTTCTTACCAGTACAGTTCAGTGCAGAGTGTATTTTATATTATGTATGTATGAGCACTTGTTATAGCGCCCCTTCAAGATTTCTACTCAGAGGCGATCCCGAGTATACAGCGCGGACACTGAATCGGAGTTTCACGCCGAAGTGCATGAGCAATTGCGAGTGAAGGACTTGCCCAGGGCAAGTTTGTAATGTATGCATGTATGCATGCATGAATGCATGTATATAATATGTAGATATGCATGTTACTAACTAAATGGACTGAGGCTAAACAACGTATGATCGGTTTTGCTGATTGTAGACTCCAGTACCTTCCGATCACTCTGAGTTCCTGTAACCTGAAGGCAATCTGGTTGTCTGAAAATCAGGTTCAGCCACTCCTTAAGTTCCAGCAGGACGTCGACGACAGATCCGGCCAGAAGATCCTCACTTGCTTCCTGCTTCCGCAGCAGGCTTACCAGCCAGAACGCGCAGGTAAGATGCGGCTCACCTCACACCTCAGATACTATAGGAATTAGAGGTCTGTGGGTATACAGCGCTTTTGCTACCCGACCCATACCCGTAACACAGAACTGCTACCCTTTCCCGTATACCCGACCCGTACTCAAAATTACTACCCGATCCGACCCGTACCCGCGAGTATACCCGTATACCCATAGACTCGCCACGTTATTAGTTCCCCTTCCCATATTATAGTGCCAGTCCCTACAAGGCCAATAGGCTCATTAGCTATCATGTAGTAGTAATAATAATAATAGGTTGATGTGATGATGGTGATGATGATGACGATGATGATGATGATGATGATGATGATGATGATGATGATGATGATGATGATGATGATGATGATGATGATGATGACGACGATAATAATACAGTTTGTTTGGCTGATTGACCTGTGACCTTGGCTTGTGCTGCTGTGTTGCAGAGGAGCTGATGAAGGACGTAGGACTTCCTCCGGTTGGACAGGAAGACTGGAACAAGGACATCCTCGTCACATTTGCCAGCGACGAAGGCGATCCACACGCATTTGAAGAGGTACAGAAGAACATTGGGGCCGGGAGATGGTTGAATGGTAACATGCTGGCACGAAGATCAGAAGGACGCGGGCTCGATACCCGCTAGCCCCATAGGGTTGACTCAGCCTTCCACTCCCTAGGGGGCGACTGTATAAAATGAGCAGTAGGACAGATGGGCGCCTTGCGCTGCCATACAGTTTAATTTGACTCCTGTTAAACTTGTTATCATCTGTTACTACTGAGCTTATAGCATGTAATCTTACTGTCTACTTGTCAGTTTTAATTAATAAACGATTAATAATATTATTATTTTTTAATGCCCCGAGGTAAATATGATCCCTCAGGGACTTCATTATTATTGTTATTGTTATTATTATTATTACTATTACTATTATTATTATTTTTATTATTATTATTATTATTGTTGTTGTTGTTGTTGTCTGAAATTATTATTATTATTATTATTATTATTATTATTATTATTATTATTATTATTATTATTATTATTATTATTATTATTATCATCATCATTATCAATATCATTATCATCATCATTAGGCCTACTATTATTATTAGATGAAGATTTATAAAGTGTAAATTATATAACTAAATACACCACATATGCGCTTATAATAATGGCTAATATTGAATGATAGCGAATATAAGTTTGTTGACAAGTGCACAATTCTAAGTCCAGTCGTGCAGTTTATAAAGGATCAAGATAGGCAGTGGCACAGTTGCGCAGTGAATAGTGTGGGAGTCGTGCCACTGACTGTGGCACGGCTGTCACTGTGAGAACAGTGACAAAGGAATGATTGACTGCCTTGCATTGTCTCGTTTTGCTCTTCTCTCTCTCTCTCTCTCTCTCTCTCTCTCTCTCTCTCTCTCTCTCTCTCTCTCTCTCTCTCTCTCTCTCTCTCTCTCTCTCTCTCTCTCTCTCTCTCTCTCTCTCTCTCTCTCTCTCTCTCTCTCTCTCTCTCTCTCTCTCTCTCTCTCTCTCTCTCTCTCTCTCTCTCTCTCTCTCTCTTCTGAGACTCGATTTGTTTCAATATCCTTATGCAATTTGTATGTATGTATGTATGTATGTATGTATGTATGTATGTATGTATGTATGTATGTATGTATGTATGTATGTATGTATGTATGTATGTATGTATGTATGTATGTATGCGTGTATGTATGTATGTATGTATTCATGCATGTGTGCATGAATGCACGTATACATACGAATGTACATAATTATGTACATATGTACTTATGTATTTATGTATGCATGTATGAATGTATGCGTGTATGTATGACATGTATGTACATTGTATGTATGTACACTGTATGTATATATGTACATGTCTGACACTATCTGTATGTACCATGCATGTGTGTATGTATTTTTATACATGTTTGCATACAGAGACTTGATGCATGGTAGCTTGTCTTATGGCTCTATATCTCTGTACCTGTATTTCATAAGCATACGTGCTTTGCTTTTGCAGAGTCACTTTGTACGTCACAACACGCCTCATCCGAAGGAGCTGAGAGCGCGACATGGAAGGCTCACAAAGAAAGATGCCGTTGACATCTTCGTCCTTCCGGATGATGCGCAGAACTCCAAGGAGGTGTGTGCTGACTTCGTATGTTCACTCTTAACAGTCAAACACTAATTATGTCTGATTATCGTATCGTATCGTATTTAACTATTTGTAAAGCGCCTCTCGTAGGGTGAACCGTTCAGAAGCGCTCCCAGTGTGCTAAGGCCCGCGAAAATAAACAGGCTTTGAGAAAAGCGAAGGAATAAGATAGACTGCCAGAGAGAATTTTGTTGACGTAATTATTAGTATTATTTTTGCCCCAAGGTAACTGAGATCTCTCAGGAATTAAAATTTTTTCCGGAAAATAAAAAATAAACCATTTTGGGACAGCGAGAACTTGTCAAGATTGGGCGCAGCAAAGGTGCCTTGGAAGGCAATGGCGTTAATGCGTTGGATTATGATGACAATGCGCTGAAAAAAGTGGTTTCTCTCGTGTCGCCGGTTATGCAAGAGAGACCGTGCCGCAATTCTGTGATGAAAATTAGGCTGCTATTACATGTAGGTCATTATCATTACTATGATTATTATTATGATTATTATTTCATTATTATTATTATTACTAGTATTGTCGTTGTTATTGTTATTACTATTATTTTATTATTATTATTATTATTATTATTATTATTATTATTATTATTATTATTATTATTATTATTATTATTATTATTATTATTATTATTATTATACGAATTTATTCAGCGCCACAATATAATGACCAAGCATCAATCTGCATGTGGCACTGAACAATAATTGTGAGTGAAGGACTTGTTGAAGCTTCGTATACACAGTAACCATCTCCAAACCTATACTCTCTGTGCTACAAGGCAGGCCCTCTAACGGTCTAACCCAGGAGTGGGCAACATACGGCCCGCGGGCCGGGGCCGGCCCTGGGGACCTTTGAACCGGCCCTTGACATGTTCCAAGCTTTAATCCGTTTTATGTATTTTTTTATACGACAAAGATATGTCGTCACAATTAAGTCCACGAAACAAATCTATCGTCCTAAAGGCAACAATATTCATGAACAAAGCTAATGACGTAACAATAGTGTTTGTAGAACAAAGAGATGTCGTCACAATACGAAAAGCCATTATATCCTAGCAACAACGCGTCCCTAAACATAGCTAATTCCGTCACAATAGTGTGGTAGAACAAGAAGATGTCGTCATAATAGGAAGTTTTTTTGCAACGCGATTGTCGTAGCAGCATAAACATAAACAAAGTAAGTGACGCAACAATTAAAACTGTATAACAAAGAGAAGTCGTCACAATACGAAGTAGGCCTACATAGAAGTAGAACAAAAATTAATGACCTAGCATAGACAAAATCAGTGACGTAATAATAGTGTTTGTAGAAGAAAGAGATGTCGTCACAATAAAAAGTCCATAGTACAAATGAATCCGCAAAAATTAGCACGCGATCGATTGGCTTAGCCTACCGTGCCTACGGCCCCTGAGCTGCCCTTTAAATCTGAGGGCGGCCCTCTGTTAAAAGAAGTTGCACATGCCTGGTCTAACCACTCATCTACCGTTTCCAATTTAGCATTTGATGTTAATGAAATGTTACGTTACTCATACGTAACAGAGGTTTCTTTGGTAGCCTAATCAAGAGCATCTGATCAGTCATTTTGCCTCACCTGCAAAATACCTGTACGGTGGCTTAAAGATATTTAGTGCTGACATTCATTGATCCCGATGGTGTGCTGGTTCAAGCATTTTATCAGACTCGTGTGTTAGGGACTTTGACCAGACCTTTATCCACCTGATAACACAAGCCAATAAATCAATCAATACTTTATTGATCACCATGATACTTATACATACAAACAGATAATTTAGACATTAACAGCAGAGTTGCAACCTGTCAGCTTGATGCTAAGAATAAAAAATAAATTGATTGATTGATTGATGGGTAACTAATCGATTAGATTTTAATCGATTAGATTCGAATCAATTAGCTAATCGATTAGTCAAACAGCTAATTCTAATTCTGATTAATTAGCTACAAGATTTAACTAATTCTAATTCTAATTGATTAGCAAATTTCAGTAGTTAATTGTATTTCTGATCAATAAGCAATTTAGCTAATCGATTAGCTAATCGATTAGCTGTTTGTCTAAGTTTTGCTAATTCTAATTGTAATCGATTAGCAATTTTTACTAATCGTGCCCATCTCTTAGACATCAAATGCAAGGTAAACCCCTATCATAATCAGCACAGCCGTGTTGAAGTGGATGTGTGATTAGGTGTCTTGATAGGTAAGCTTAAATAACAAACAACATTGTTGTCGTATAATTATTACCTGGTGATTGTTGGTATAGTTTCTGCAGGATGCTGGTGGTGACGGTCAGGTGTACAACGGAGAGAACTGCTGCAGCAACGAATCTCACAGCAGCAGGAGCTCAGAGCTGTCAGCTGGAAGCAAGGCCTCAACAGGTATGATGGGCTGCAGCTGGGGTTACAAGGAGGGGCTGAGGATGGTGCACATTGCCGTCTGTCCCTGGTCGTGTATCTCTTTGCTTTGCAGCACAAGATGTTCTCTTTGTCCTTCTGGTTGTTCTCGTTGTCCTTCTGGTTGTTCTCGATGTCCTTCTGGTTGTTCTCGTTGTCCTTCTGGTTGTTCTCGTTGTTCAGGTTGTCTTGGTTGTTCTGGTTGTTCTGGTTGTCTTGGTTGTCTTGGGTGTTCTGGTTGTTCTGGTTGTTCTGGTTGTCTTGGTTGTCTTGGGTGTTCTGGTTGTTCTGGTTGTTCTGGTTGTCTTGGTTGTCTTGGGTGTTCTGGTTGTTCTGGTTGTTCTGGTTGTCCCTTCGTCTCGTACTTGTACATTGCGACTTGGTAGCTTCGCCTAATGTGATGAGGCGAAGATTTAAGTTAACACTGAGATATGGAATGAGATAAGGTCAAGACGGAAGTTCTGTGGGAAAGATTTTCAAGTATTAGGCTTGAAAATGACATATTTCAACTTTTATTCTCAAATTGTGCAGTCTTTAGGCAAGGCTTCGCGAGTCAGAAAAACATCATCGGCGGGCCAGAAATGGCCCCGTGGGCCGGCTGTTTGACGTTGACAACCCTGCATGCTTTATACTCTAGTGCAAAGGCGAAAATCTTTGCATAACTTGTTTGAGGGACAGATTTTTTTGGAGGTCGGATTTTTACACTTTTTGGGAGACAGATAATAATATTAATAACAGTGACAATTTATATGGCGCCGTAACACAGCCATGCCGTTACAAGGGCCCCATTCAAAACTTTGGGGGAGGGGCAGTCCCCCTCTGTTCCCCGTGATTTACGCCACTGCTTTAGTGATGAATTGTCTGTTCTTGCAGTGAAGATCCTTTCCGACCAGCCGACTCTGCTGGATGTCCACCTGGCGGTCAGTTCCTACCAGCAGATGGCGCCCTCCTCCACTGTTTTCACTCGGAATGACGTCATTCCAGAGGACGCCATCTTCGTCCAGACGAGCGGATCGAACGGGGTCAAGGTCGGGGTCAAGGAGATGAAGAAGTTCGACGTGCAGGAACAGAGCCAAGCAGCAGCAAACACAAAACAGGTTCGACACTATGTAATGGTAATTGCGAATATATATTGCGCCACTTCAAGGGATACTCTTCAGAGGTGCTAATGACTACACAATGAAACCCCGACCTAAGGGAATGGTCTTCGAGCCCCTGCAAGAATAGAGACAAAGAGAGGTTGTGGAGTTTGACTGTTCCTGTTTCAGCAACATGCAGTATGTGGCCCTAAAGATGAAGAATCCCTAAACAAAAGGTGCAACGGTGCACAATAGTTTGGTGGTTTGCGTGCTGCACTGTCAACTCAGTACAAGACTTTTACATTTACATTACATACATTCATTAATTCCAAACATTTATATAGCGCCCCTTCAAGATTCCTACTCACAGGCGCTCCCTGCGCTATTCTAAATTACGTTAGAGTCAATATGACCAGACAGTCGGTCGAAAACAAACACAGCTCGAATAACAGATGACTAGATGAGTCACAACGGGCAAGGACCCGCAAACACGGAGAGCCCAGTCAACGGATTCTTATTCTGATCTGATGGTTGGCATGTTATTCGAAGTTCGTGGTCGCGGTAGCGTTGAAGAAGAGGAATGACGACGAGGGTCATGTTATCTGCTGTTTCGTTCCAGGTGCGCGAATCGACAACGGAGAAGCACGTCGAGTTTGCCTTCCAGGACGAAGAGAATCCAGACTCTGAATCACGACTACATCGGCGCGACACACCGCATCACCTCAAGAACAAGCGCATCGACTCATCGTCATCTGCCAGGGATGTTTCTGAGGAGAAGATTCACCACATCCTCGCGAATCAAGCCGGACCCAACTGCGAATCGTTCGAGAGCTGGGCCAGCGAACTCCCTGAGCCAATTGATGTGTGTAGACTGTAGTGTAAAGTATTGCTGTGTTTTATGACTAAGTCTGCATGCCTATATCATTGTCTTTGTTTAATTGTTATAGCGTGCAGAGTCAGAAACGCTGAATCTTAAGTGTGTATGAATGTTCAATGGGAACTAAGACACGGTGTCAATCAATCGGTCAATCAATCAATTAGTCAATGAATCAATAATTAGAATTAGAATTAGCAAGATCTTGTAGCTAATCAATTAGAATTAGAATTAGCTGTTTGTCTGAAAATGTCTAATCGATTAGCTAATCGATTAGTTAAATTGCTAATCGATTAGAATTAGAATTAGCTACTGATATTTGCTAATCGATTAGAATTAGAATTAGCTGTTTGTCTAATCGATTAGAATCTGATTGATTAGTTACCCATCTATGATTATCTATGATTATGATCACCGTGATCAACATCATTAACGCCTTGATTTAGAAACATGGAAGTCATTTGAAATCCATTCATGCGAACAGTTACCTTTTCTCCCGAAGGTTGACAAAGACTTCTTGGAGGAGGACATCGACAAAGAACTTCCTCCTCCTCCATCCTTCGAGGAGCTAGCCATGGAAACTGTTTCCAAGCAACCGCCTACGAGACAGGTCTCCTCGGAGACCCGGATAACGGAGATGCACATCATCCGGGAACCAGGCGTTCCACTTGGGATGAGCATAGCAGGCGGAGTTGGCTCAGCCCCTTGTGGAAAATACGAGGTTAGCTTTTGCTGTAGCAGGTCGACTTGACTCCTAACTCTATTGACTTAAGTCCTGTCTCGAGCGACTTGATTTTAACTATATCGACTTTACTCCAAGCTCTGTCGACTTAATTACATAACATAACATAACATAACATAACAAGGGTTCTAAGTGGTTCAGAAGACGGTTAGTCTGTGTTAGAACCACTGCAATTTACCTGGAACATGATTAATAGCCCAATTTTCCTAGCTTCTTCTTAAAAGCTGTGATAGTGTCCACTGAGACAGTACTATCATCCAAACTATTCCACAAATCTACAACTCTTGGACTGAAGAATTTCTGCCCTAATGTCCCTTTCGGTTTCTTAAATAATTTATACCTATGTCCCCGAGTTGCCTTGTTTGGTGCTAATTCAAAAAACTTCTCCTAAAAATTCCTAATTTTGGCCCAGTAAGTGAATTGTTAGATAATATAAATGAGGTTTCATCACTTGGACTTACACTAAAGGATGCAGTGGACTTAAAAAATGACCATGGGCAATGGAGATCAATTATTCGTACCCATCGCCGCCAATGGTTGGCGTCAGGAACTGATGATGATGATGATGATGATGATGATGATGATGATGATGATTGATGGTAATGATTGGTGGTGATTATGATTGATGGTAATGATTGGTGGTGATTATGATTGATGGTAATGATTGGTGGTGATTATGATTGATGGTAATGATTGGTGGTGATGATGGTTTAGGCGTATGTTCGGTGCCTTGCAGCCGTAGGGTTGCGGGTTCGAATCCACCTCAAAGCCGCCGCGTAGGGACCTTGGGCAAGTCCTTCACTCGCAATTGCTCATGCGCTTCGGCGTGAAACGCCGATTCAGCGTTCGCGCAGTAGTCGGGAGCGCCTCTGAATGGGAAATCTGGTAGGGGCGCTATAACAAGTGTTCAAATACAATACAAATACAATACAATGATGATAACGACGATGGTGATGATGATGATGATGATGATGATGATGATGATGATGATGATGATGATGATGATGATGATGATGTATTCATATAGTTGTGGTTGCTATTATGGTGTTGTTTCCAGGGGATCTACGTGTCTCGTGTGGCTGAGGAGGGTCCTTCGTCCAGAGCTGGCCTTAGGGCAGGCGACAGGCTAGTTTCGGTGAGTAGGAGAGTCTCTCATCCAGCTCTCAAAGTCATCATCATCCGCATAATATAAAGTGGATTTTAGAGGTTCAGGCACTGCCCTCTTAACACCATTGTAGGCCCTGGGCAAAGTTTTAATCCTGCCGCGCGTGGACGTCACGCAGGCAGTAATTTTTCTGGTCTCTTTAATTTGGGGGCCCTAGAATAGTGAGGCCCCTGGTGACTGCCCATGCAGCATGCCCATGGCGTATTTTATGCGGGGCACTTCTGTTTCTGCTCGTTTTCTTAAGACTTTTCTTTTTTCGAGGGGCCTTTCGCACTGGAAGCGCCTCTGATTAGGTTGTACTGTGGGAGGCGCTTTATAAGTCCATAAATAGAATAGAATAGAATAGAATAGAATAGAATAGAATAGTAAGACGGCACTGGTTTCAGGAGAGAATTTCATGTTTGACCATGCCTGAATGGCGTCTTGAGCTCTTCAGCCTGTCTCTTCCTGTGTTTAGGAAACCCCTGAAGACTATCTTATTTGTTAGAGACAGCACTGACCTGGGTCGAGAGCGCCTCTGAATCTCCGAGTGGCGCTATACAAATGTTCAATTACAATTACAATCCACCATTGACTACATTTCCCCATAACTTACTTACCTGCTTGCGTGATTAGCATTGTCTCGCTCTATTCTACTTGACTGTAATGTTTTCTTGCCTTTGAAGATTAACGGCAGAAGTGTCTGCAACATCGATCACAACAGCGTTGTGACGATGCTCAAAGAGTCAGGGACAAGAGTGGTTTTGGTTGTCGCTCGCGACACTTCTGTTCGAGAAGTCGAAGAATACGAAGAGGTTTGGGTTGATATGGTGTCATCGGTTAACGATCTTGCATTGATTTCTTTTATTTATTTAGCTCCTAAATCGATTCGGCGACATCTACTTGTGACAGGTCCAGGTACGCTGTCTTGATTGTAATCTCAAGATTTCTACAGCGCCAAGAGATGTGGGAGCCAGCATATTCTGTCCTGTAAGGTGTAGAGGCACTATCAATCTGTGATTATAATTACAATTATAATTTACATAGCGCCTTTAAAGACATCTAAAAATCACCGCACGCACTTACATCCATCCTGAACGCACTGCAGATGCAGCCGATGGACTGTGGCGATATATAAATATGCATGAGTAAGTTTTCTATTGTTGGTATGTAGAGTCTGACGGTGAAGCTGAGTCGAGATGAGAACGGACTTGGTTTTACGATTGCCGGAGGTCTTGGCTCAACACCCTACAAAGACAATGACCAGGTAATTCATCGGTCCCACCCCCCCTTCCGCTACATTGCCCCCGGTAATTGATAGAAGCCAAACGAAACGGCGATTGTAATGCCACTCAAATAACTATTACAAACTATTGAATAACAGAGGTATGGTTGGCTTGTGTACAAACGCCAGTGCGTCGTTTGACTACGATTAATTATTTTCCGATTAATTATTTTCTATATTTTCTGCCACTGTTTTCGCTCGGGGTCTCTCGCACCGGTAGCGCCTCTAATTGGTGTTCACTGTGAGAGACGCTTTATAAATCTACAATTACAATACAATACAGTAATTATCAATAACTATCCTCCAAGTCAATTACGCATTACCCTTAATATCTTAAACTTGGTATGTTTTTGCAGCAGTAACCAGTGCAGATCCGAGGTTATTTGCACAGTTGCCAGTTTACAATGTATGTTTAAATATGGTACATTGCTTTGTCTGTGCAGTCCATCTATATATCGCGGATAACCCCAGGGGGTGCTGCGGACAAGAACGGTGCACTCAAGGTTGGAGATCGCCTTGTGGCTGTAAGTAATACTCTCGTTCATTGTTCGCTATCACTCTGTTGTTATTTTGTTGTCTTTTCAGTCTCATGTTTGATTGTTGGTGTGATGTTGTTGGTTGTCTCCATTTTCTGAAATCCCAAGATCTTACCAGAAAATCCCAAGATTGGCAAAGAGTGTACGAAAAAATTCCAAGTAACTGAAAAGGAGAAAGTTGTGAAGAACTGTGAAATGTGTTTTAACAGTTACAATTATTCACAAAAATGCCGAGCTAAGAACTGGCAAAGAAAAAAAACGGAGCATAACATTGAATTAGAAATTTACAATGTTTACAAGCTACAATATTAATAAACATCTTTCAGAGAGAGAGAGAGAGAGAGAGAGAGAGAGAGAGAGAGAGAGAGAGAGAGAGAGAGAGAGAGAGAGAGAGAGCCACTGAGCGAGTCTTTCGCTGCCGATGTTGGAAAGTGAGGTAAAAAAATCTAGTCTGTAGACCTTTGAAAAAATCCCAAGATTGCAATGTAAAATCCCCAAATCCTAAGTCGGCCTCCAAAATCCCAAGATCTTGGGGGAAATCCCAAGGAGTGGCAGTACTGATCTGTTGTTGTTTGGTTTCAGTCTGTCGTTTTCCTATACAAATACCTGATTGGTTGATCTGCAGGTAAATGGTGTTGACGTGACCAGCGTCCAGCATGACGACGCCGTGAAACTCCTCACATACGACGTCGGTCCAATCATCCTTGACGTCCGAAGGTCATGTCCAGTGTCACCAGGTGTCAGATCGGAGACGAGCGACACCTCGGAGCTCGAGATCGTCGACCTGACCCTTCCATATCTCAAGAGCCTCTGTCCCAGTGGAGGGGCTGCGGCCGCCGAGGCAGTGCCACTCCCCTTTCGAATGGACTCGTTCAAGACCAGCCCCGACCAGTCGTCGGTGATGGTAGCAGCAGCTGGAGCGAACCACGTATCCAGCGCGGGTGCTGGGACCACGACCTTGAACCGGTTCCACACCGAGATCGACGCCTACACCAGGGAACCAGCCCCAACTAGATTCGCAAACACAGCTCGATTTGCCGCGAAGATCGGGTCGAGCGTCGACGCAAGGGACCCAGCGTCCGCAAACCGGTTCCCACCTAAAGCCAGCCTGAGCACCGATCTAGACATGAGGGACATAGCATCCAAGGGGGTAATCCCAGTCCCCGCAGGAAGGGTCAGTGCTCTCGAAGCGGCGTCTCTCGGAGTCGTGGCCTCCAACCGGTTTCTCTTAAGGGTCGGAACAAGCGCGGACGCCGGCGAACTTGCGTCCTTGGGAGCTGCGGCCTCCAACCGGATCCCAATACCTGCAACGAGATCCATCAACACGAGGGATCCGCCCCCACCTGGAATGAGGGATCCGCCCCCACCTGGAATGAGGGAACCGCCCCCACCTGGAATGAGGGAACCGCCCCCACCTGGAATGAGGGAGCCACCTCCAGCGGATGCCAGACAAGCGGCCGAGGCATCCTCCAGCTACCGGAGGAGTATCCTTCGACGTCTGCGCTCGACGGAAGACGACGTCCTTCCGCCGCCGCTGGAAAAGGATCTCCTCTGCCGGAACTTCTTTCCTCCTCCGCTTTCCGCCTCCCAGCGAACTGAACTCGACGACTATGACCTGGCCTGCTTCCTTGCCCCAGAAGACGTAGGCCTAGATGCGGGGCTTGACGTCAGACTGAAGGCCATGCACCAGCTTATCCAGAACGATATCGTTCGGACGATTCAGCCACTATAATTATTCGCCGGTTCTTTTGCCCCACCCCAGGGTTTTTGTCGAAGCTCGTCGTTTTTTTGTGTGTATATAGTTTGGGTTTTGATTATCCTTTGAAATTACGAATTCATTTGTAGCTTCCCTGAATTAAATGATTTCCTAAAATTTTCATTTTTTATATTTAATATAATTTTCTCTTCAAGGATGCTCCATTCTGTTATGGTCTCAGCTGAATTGCTTCGCTTTTTCTGAACGCCGTTGGTAATCGTAATCGTAAATTTATATAGCGCCACTTCAAGAAATACTCCTCAGAGGCGCTCCCGACCTGACAACACCAAACCACGATCGAAAAGAATGGTTTTCAAACGCCTGTGGAAAAGGGGCAAGGAAAGACCAAGAAGCTCATTACGTAGGTTGCTACTTGCTAGGCAGCCTATTCCATAAAGTTTTCATTTTTTATATTTAATATAATTATCGCTTCAAGGATGCTCCATTCTGTTATGGTCTCAGCTGAATTGTCATCAGTTTGGTAGAATTCTCAATTGGTTGAGCCTTCGAAATCTTCGTAGTAATATTTATATGCTCTTGTGTTCTGATTTGTCTAGTTTGTGGCCTAAATTCCTAATTATTGTGGATTGATTCTGGTGTTTTATCGGTGGTGTGTGAAACTGGCCAGAGAGACTACAGTCTGTAAGGTCTAGTCATTGAGCATATGGGTCTGTAGTCTACTGTTGGCAGATTGCACTTTGGCTGTGCTCTGTTAGCAGTTACTGCATAGGAATTTCTCTGTCCGCGTTACTGTCTGGAATACTTCTCTTCGTAAAAGTTTAACCTGCTTTTAATGAGTGTTTTGGTTACTTTAATTTTTAATTCTGGTTTTGTGTCTTGGCCTGATAATGGAATTGTATAACAGACACATTGACTTCAGATTGGGTTTGACCTTCCGTTGGAGTTGCGTTCACTACCTCTGACCAATCCAATTGGGTTCTATAAATCACTTAAGTCTTTTTTCTTTAGTCGTGTCGTCAACGGCCTTTGATTTCAGACGACGACGTTAGACCTTGGAGTAATAAATAAGCTTAACCTATAGTCGTGGCTGGGCTGGAAGCGCTCCTGAGTAGGTTCCTTGAAAGGGCGCTATACAAATTCCCAGAATGAATGAATTAATTAATAAAATTACTCATTTGTTGTGGGAGCTTTCCAAACAGAGAGCGTTGGAGACTATTGTGTTGTGATGAATAAATCCTAAAAGTTGGGTGACGCGGTGAGCGAATGGGTTGGTCTTTTATCAGAGCATTTGAGTTTGGAATCTTTGTGCAGTGTTGTTTAAAATTTGCAGCCTATGAGTTACAGCTGCCAAGACAGGCAGGTATTCATTTCACTGCATCAGCTGTTTTTGTTGCTGTTAAGAACCAAAGACTATTATTGGCTATTGTGTCTTGTTCTTTGTTGTCTCTTGTTCTTTATTGTTTTTTGTTCTTTGTTGTCTTTTGTTCTTTGTTGTCTCTTGTTCTTTATTGTCTTTTGTTCTTTGTTGTCTCTTGTTCTTTATAGTCTATTGTTCTTTATTGTCTCTTGTCCTTTATTGTCTTTTGTTCTTTCTTGTCTATTGTCCTTTATTGCTTCTTGTCCTTTATTGTCTCTTGTCTTCTTGTCGCCTTTTCTTAGAGTTGAATCCGTTTACCTGACTGGGACCAAATGCTCCGAGGTCTGTTAGATTTCATCTGACTTCAAGCTCTTCATGTGGACCAAATGTTCTCATGTCTTTCTTCAAAACCTTAGGTTTTAGTCTGAAGGTTGGTCAGATAGGAATAGTGGAGCACAATAAAAAGAAACAATTACCGGTACAATAGGACTACTACTTTACTTAACGTAGCTGCTTTACCTTTAGGGGAACCGTTACGTCCATTCATTCTAAGTATCCTTGCAGCAGAATGACCATAAACATTTCATAGGACCCGTATGGGCCCTATACAGGTCCCATATTGAAATTATGGGTCACTTGTGGGACCCATATACACATGTTAATGCGTCACGTTTCTTTCACATTGCAGCTGCAGTATTTCAACACTAGACTGGAACTGTTCAAAAACCTTCGTTAACTACGCTGCTGTAAGGCTTAAACAACAATTACCAATAATAGGATATTACTGATGGTATTGCACAACAGTTTTTCATCAAAGAAGTTTTCTTGAAGGCTTCCTACAAAGGAGCTATAATTATTATTGTAAAGTTACTTTATGTTAGGAATCGGGATGATGAGTTTGTTAGGCTGCAGACCATTTTGTTACCGTTTTATCTTTAATCGTAGACCAAATATGTACGGAAACTTTCGTTTTGACGGTTTCTCTGGCTACCGAGTGATTGCAAATTTATAGAAGGCTTGTATATCGTGAATTTTGCTCATGTTGCTACACGCTCGAACCAAGCCAAACACAAGTGTCCATAGTCAGTATAAGGTGTGCAAAACGTGTATGGTAATTTTTTAATTGTAGATCAGTTTAAACAATAAGAAGCTATGTATATAAGTATATTCTCTATTAACCAATGCTAATCGCACTGCGGTGTGAGACATCTAATAATATACACTGAATATAAGAAGCTTCTTAGATATATATACGTATAGAGGGTGATTGAAAGTTTCTTGTTGCGATTTGCTAAGAGCACTTGATGTTTTCGAACTGACTGTCCCAGTTGATTAGGACCTAGGCCTATGACTACGAGCTCACTTGAAACGACCAGTAATTGATTCTTTCGTTACTACGATTGTATTGTATTGTATCTACGTATTTATAAAGCGCCTCTCGCAGTGCACACCAATCAGAGGCGCTCCCATTGCGAAAGACCCATGCAGAGTGGCTTGAGGTAGATTCGAACCTGCGACCCTCCGGTTACAAGGCACAGAACATACCACTACACCACTGCGTTCCGTATAGATTTGACAATTGAATAACAATCAGTTGATGAGCTGATGTTCAGTTAATGCATTGTCGGGGGATGTTTGGGGTTCAACCAGTGGCGGAGCCAGGATTTCAGGTTTGGGGGCTAACACCCAAAGCCCTTCCCTTTCTCCATTCCTCCCTGGCATTGGCAGTGATTTCCCACTTTTTGTTTGGGGCTGAACCGCAGTTGGGTAGCTAAGCCCCCCCCTCTATCCCTCCCTGGCGCCGCCACTGGGTTCAACCCCTAGCTCTTCTTGTAACCCCTCAGCTAACTAACTGAAGATGTTGGGGGTTGTCAGGAAACTAGAATATCTCATGAGTCATCGTTTCTTTCGTGTGCAACATATTAACAACGGTAGATTTTGACCTGCGTTCATATACTCTGGTAATCTGTAAACAATTTTGTCGCCTCAGTTCTTTTTTGACAACAGTACTAACACACAGGGTTTATGGATTTTGCAGCCTTGTATGGTCAGTGTTTCTCAAATAGTCATTTGAATTCTTCTGTTTAAGTCGAAAATTGTACATTATAAAACCGGTCAAGCAGTCATTTGTTGAAAACTCGATCGAATAGACGATTTGATTGGTGATTGCTTGTAAAACCACCATGTTATATTTTCTGCGTTATGTTTGGTTGATTATTCGTTATTTATTAATTATTGATTACTAATTAATTATTTATTACGAATTAATTATTTATTAATTATTGAGTATAGTCTTAATATTCCATGCATTTGCAGTGCATGTGGTTTCATTTACACTGAAAGTCTTTTTTTCTGGTTATCCATCCATATATGTCCATCCATACATCACCTACGGTATTCCACTAGTTTCGCAAGAAGATGTGCACTGGATTCTCAATTTCTCAGAATTTGTGGCCACATGCCTGTACTTCCCCATGGAGGTGCAGATGTCAAGTGTGATGCCCCGGCCGCCACTTTGGACCACCTGTGCGTGTATGCATGTATGTTTTTATGTATGTATGTGTGTATGATTGTATGTATGCAGAGGCGAAAATCTGTACATAACTTTGGGAGGGGGGGAAATTATACGAGGGCTGGCTTTTTCGGGGGACAGAAGGGCTTTAGTCCAAACTTTGGGGGGGACAGTCCCCCTCTGCCCCCCACATGATTTACGCCACTGTATGTATGTTATGTGATTATGTATACATGCATATGATTGTATGTATGTGTTTATGTACGTATGTATGTGTGTGTGTACGATTGTATGTATATGTATGTTTATGTATGTATGTATGGTGGTCATGGATTGAAGGCGTCCACAACCAAGCCAGATGCTAACTTCTGTTGCGACTCACAATCCACAGCAGTTGAAGCGAAATTTTACCAACTCCGCATCCATAATATGTTGTTCCCTGAAAGTTCGCCCAAGGCCTGTTCCTAAGCAGGCTCTGTCTACGGTGCCAGGTGTTCAAAAAATCTGTGACAGGTAATGCCTTGTCATGCAGGCGCAATATTTTATAGTTGAGTCGGCCAGATTTTCATGTTTTTATTTTGTTGTTGATGTAGGTGGCATTTCCTAATGTTGGTGTTAACTTGATTTTGTACAGTGCCCCAAAGTAGGGTTTTTCGGTGCAGAGGGTGTACATTTGGTAGAAGAGTTTGGTGACTTTCTAAGCTAAGGGGAGAGATTATACGAGGGCTGGCTTTTGGGGGGACAGAAGGGCTTTAGTCAAAACTTTGGGGGACAGTCCCCCTCTACCCCACCCCATGATTTACGCCACTGTATGTATGTTGTGTGGTTATGTATGTACATGCATATGATTGTATGTATGTGTTTATGTACGTATGTATGTGTGTGTGTACGATTGTATGTATATGTATGTATGTATGGTGGTCATGGATTGAAGGCGTTCACAACCAAGCCAGATGCTAACTTCTGTTGCGACTCACAATCCACAGCAGTTGAAGCGACATTTTACCAAATCCGCAGCCATAATATGTTGTCCACTGAAAGTTCACCCAAGGCCTGCTCCCAGGCAGGCTCTGTCTACGGTACCAGGTGTTCAAAAAATCCGTGACAGGTAATGCCTTGTCACGCAGGGGCAATATTTTATAGTTTGGTCGGCCAGATTTTTCATGTTTTTATTTTGTTGTTGATGTATGTGGCATTTCCTAATGTTGGTGTTAACTTGATTTTGTACAGTGCCCCAAAGTAGGGTTTTTCGGTGCAGATGGTGTACATTTGGTAGAAGAGTTTGGTGACTCTCTAAGCTGATGTGTAGGTCACGAGTGTGGCAAATAAATTCTGAATAATATGTTGTATGTACTGTGTTTGGAGATGTTTAGCTCAAACTGTCTTATATTTAATTCAGATTTTAATCGTATTTTGACATCTGCTGTTTTTCGACGTTCCGGATATTGTAGGTTTCTTGGACCACGTTTTATATTTATGTGATCCGTTTTCAACTTTCGGGGCGTTTTCTGTTCAATTGTCAGCATTTTGCATGTGAAAACAATGTTTTTTAATTTAATTTTTTCGCCACTTATTTTATTTTAATTGTTTATGTTGTTCCGCTTGCTTTAACTCATTGTTTACTGTCTTTAACCTTGTTGTATATAAGTTTCAATCCTCATTGAAAAATTTGACCATATTTTCGTGGGACAGATTCTGTTATTTAGGCCTACTTATATTTCTATTTTTTTATAATTTCTATTATTTTGGTAACACCATTTAACACTGTCAGTTGTTGGGGGGTTCAACCCCCCAGCTCTTCTTCTAACCTCTCAGCTAAGTAGCTGAAAAGATGTTGGGTGGGTCAGAAACTAAAATATCTCATGATTCGTCAGTTTGTTTGTTTGCAGCTTATTGACATTATTTTTTAACTGCATTCGTGTACTTTCGCAATCTGTAAAATACTTGACCCCAGCTTTTTTTGACAGCTAAAACGCTGCATAATTTATTGCTTTTACCATTGCTTTGTATTTGATTTTTTTCCTGTGGTTCAACACGAAATTCTGTTACTCGTTTATCATATTCATTTGACCTTATTTCTTTTTTGACGTATTGTATTTTCCGTTTGTCCCACAGTTTTTTCTGTTTTAGAACTCATTTTAAAGCTAATTTCTCCTACATGTAGTTTTTCATTCCGTTTATTTTATCTTTTCATAGCATTTTCTAAATCATTTAAAGTATTTCTTTCTCGTTCAACATTCCTGGTGTTTTTCATTACAGCTGACTCTTCGTTTACTAAAACACTTGTTTGTAAATGTTCGCTAGAAAAAGGCAGTCGATAATTATTGTGTCCGAGACTGAATTGTTCAATTTCATTGTCATAATTATACTTCGCGTGTATGTAAATGAAGCAACAGTATTATTATGACATGTATTATTATAATTTTATTATTGTTTTATTTGTATATTTTGGTTGTGTATATAATTATGTATTGTGGGGAAATTTGCTTTTTCTAAACTCAACTGTTACTGTTGTACGTTTGATGTCGATAATAAACTTGTCAAATGAACCAGAAGCCTCACGAAATTTTTACCTTAGTAAATACAACCAACCATATATCTGCACACCCTATTTCGGTACACATTCCCTTATAAAATGTCGCCCCCCCTCAGCCTCTCCGTACTTCCCTACTTTAACAAGCTCTGAACGGACCGGGCCCTCAAGAGATCCTGAGTGGCCGAGTGGGTTGGTAGCCCGCTCTCGACGCCGGCGGCCTGGGTTCGATTCCTGGTCGGTCGGTTTATCAGAGATTAATTTCTCGGATCTTTACTGCGGGTGGCTCGGTCGCAATATAAACGTGGAGAACGAGGTTGCTTTCTGCCTCCGACACTAATCATCTTCGATATGAAAAAGTGTCGTTAAGCCGAAGTACAGACCGGGCCCTCCCCATATCTGGGTCTCTGCGGTTGCTGGCCCAGAGTCATGGGCATATTTAGGGGTTTACGGGTTAAACCCCCCCCAATAAGTTTCCAAATTTTTTACATGCAAAATACAAAAAAAACTGAACTTTTGCGACCATTTCCAATGTAAAACCCCCGAAATCTTAAAACCCCGAAATTTTTTTCTGGCTACGCCCATGCCCAGAGTTAGGCTACTCGTATAATGGTCCACGAATATTAATAAGATAGGCTCCATATAATGTCAAATAGGCCTACTTCCAAAAGCGCTGGCGGCTTGTGGAATTCGCGCCACACCCCTTTAAACCAAGTTTCTCCGGTATTAAGCCTGAAGCTGTTGGATGAACATCCATGCACAATGCACAAGCCAGCATACCCACATGGCACCCATGTACGTACGACTCATATTCCAATACAGGACTTGTATAGATCCCATATAGGTCCAGTAGCGTAGCCAACAAACCATTTTGTGGGTTTCCATTGGACATGGTCGCAAAAGTCAAGTTTTTTTTTGTATTTCGAAAATACAAACATGTAAATATATTTTCGACAATATATTTGGAGGTTGAACCCGCAACCCCCTCCCTAAATACGCCCATGTATGGCCCCCATCTAATGCCCGTCGAACTGCTGGGTGTGTCTCAGCCAGGTATTCAACTAAGGCGATTATAGGCTGCATCTGTGACTATGACACGAAGATGTGTTCGAATGTCGTCAGCACACAGGTGAGTAGCATCTTCCAGGAAGGAAACTATAGTCTACTACAGGACTGTGCGTCACCTATATATAATAGGTCTGCAACGTGAATAATTTAAAGCAGTGGACCAAGACAGGTCTCTCGCAAAATTTTAACGCTAAAAATACCTCAAATATAGGCCTACGCCGATATTAATTCGCTTCAGGAAAAAGGCGCCATCGGATATGAAATCCAATACCATGGTTGTCGCCCCATAAACACGCCCAACATTTTAAAACTAATAATCAGTTGACAATAATTATTTTCAATCATCTTAGTTAGTTAATTGGTATCTTTCCGTTTCAACTAAAGATGGTTTCAAGTTTTCAACTACGTCACACGGACTCACACCTCTAGTCAGAAGTCTCAAAGGCGTGTCTTTCCTTTATCCACAGATTAAACGAGGCACATCGCTATCGTCTTGATTCTTTGGTCTTCGAGCTCAACGTGTGGCACGTTAGAGCGGTTGACATGTAACGCGCAGAGTAGGGCCTACGGGTTCGATCGTCGTCCGTGGCGGTTACTGTTTAGGGACCGTGAGCAAGTCCTTGGCGCACAAATTACAATTGATCTGCAATAATAATATTGCATCTGCGCCGCCGAGGCGTGTGCGCTTCTGAGTTTTGGGCTACCTTTGGAAGAAGGGCAATATCAAAATGCAGTTGTATTGTACGTATTGTAACGTCCTTAGATTCGCCTTGGCCTCGTTAAAATCAAAGGTTGGGAAATGTGTGGATACCCGGGATATAGTTCCGGGTAGTCTTAACTGGAAGTTATGCGTCAGGGCTAGTCCTGACGTCAGTAAGTCATATTTGTTTTGTCGCGGAGGAGGGAAAATTCCCCGAAGGACATGGCCTGGATCAATACAAATGGCTCGAAGCAGACCGGCATCAGCGGCCAAGGCCAGATCAACATCATGAACATTGTCTAATCGTGTAAATTTCTGTTAAATTAGTAACTGGGCAGATTTCTTCAGAACTGTTTATGATCCCATTTAATAGTATCAAAACGTTTCTATAGCGCATTTCATTCTTCATTAAAAACCTTATGTACGGAATGCGTCACTAGATGACGCTAGGCTTGGTTGTTTATTTATCTGCGTTTCTAATTTTAGCTTCTCAAAATGGCCGCAATTAGAGCAGGATTAATTGATTATTGTTGCTTGTTACATTGTTCCTCAATATAATCCGTTTGAAAAATCTTCATTAATATGTGCGCGTGTAGTTTTGCCGCCATTTATTAGAATTTGAATGAATTTTGACTGATATCTTGCGATCATTTGCTCTGCGACTGTTTTAAGTGTTGCAATGACCAACACAGCCTCTTGAACAACGGTGCGTTACGTTATAAATGATAGAATGTATCAAATGTACCTGCACTATATTGGTTTTTAATTTCACAGACGTGGTCAAAATTGAGTTTTCATTTGAAATTAACCAATTTAAGGGTTAGCGTGTAGTTTAGCGTCGTAAATTATTCGCCGTTGCATGGGTTTCGGCGTTGGACGAATACGAGTTAATAATAATCTTTTCTTTATTAAGCGCCTGACAAACGCACTGCGCTGTACATTTACATGTTATGCAATTGAAATCTTAACTACTAACAGAACAGACAGCCATATAATACAACGGCGCTAATAGCAGCCTACAAAGCAAATCCGCCCAACGGGGGCTCGAACTCGGTACCTCTCGGTCTCTGTGCCAGCTGTTATCCAAAGCGCCACGGTTGAACTGACGAAAAGAATTCGGCTCCTCAATCCCACTTCTACTTAACCTCCAATTATTTTCATCAATCCCACTTCTATTTAGCAAGAATTCTTTTCGTCAATCCAACTTGTATTTGACCAGCGCTGTCAGAATCGCCATGCAATGGAGAGTCATTTATGATGCTAAACAACACGCTTTTTTCATCAATCCAGCTTCTATTATAGAAAATAACTAGTTTCATCAATCCAACTTCCATTTAGGCAAGCAATTTATTTTCATCAATACAGCTTCCATTTACGCTTGTAAACTTACATAAAGGTGCTGGATGTGAGTGACTGTATTTTCATTCATAGTGAGGTTGAACTGCAAACGACTTATTGCCGCTTGGACTTGTCGAGAGTCATGGCTACGAGTTCGTTGCCTCCAACGCCTGTCGTCCGACCGAAGCCATACGACTTTCTGCTCAAGTTCCTTCTCGTTGGAGACAGCGATGTCGGAAAGGAGGAATTTCTTCAGGGCCTGGAAGACGGCGCGTCCGAGTCACCATACTACGGATACTCGACCGGTAATCCTGTTTCCTCTTGGAAGGAATGGGCAGGGATGAGGAGGAGAACGAGGAGGAGAACAAGGAGGAGAGGGAGGCGGACAAGGAGGAGCGAGGATAGAGAGGAGAGGGAAGAGGAGGACAAGGAGGAGGGGGAAGCTGAGAGGATTTGTGTAGAGTTGTACAGTTTTGATTCTTTGTATAAAATTTTATGATGGCGGAGAAGTGGCAGAGGAGGATGAGGAGTTGGAGGAAGCGGAGGATATGTAGGATGAAGAAGCGATCAAGAGCAGATGGATGCAGAGTGGAAGAAGGAGTTTCTTTCATTCTGAGAATTTATATGCCGCCTCTTCAAGAGGTCTACCCAGAGGCACTCTCTGCGCTAGCCTAATATGTTGGAGCAATAGTAGGAAGAAAGGACGAAGATGGAATTGAAGATGTTGAGGATGAAATAATAATTATAATAATTGTTGATTAATTCAAACTGACAAGTGCGCAGTTAGATTATATGTTTGATGATAACAAGTTTAACAGGAGTCGAATATAACTGTATGGCAGAATGCAAAGCGACCATGTGTCCTACTGCTCATTTTACAGTTGCCCCTAGGGAGTTGAAGGCTAACCTTATGGGCTAGCAGGTATCGAACCCATGTCCTTCTGATCTTCCTGCCATCTCCCCGCTCCATTCAACAATCTCCTTGCCCCATGAAGATGTGGAGGATGAGGTTGTGGTTTATGGTAGGAATGGCAGATGCACTGGTGACCATTATAGTGGTGCTGACGGCAATGGTGATCTTATTATGATAATGAAGAACTATGATGATGAGTGATGACAAGAATGATGATGCTCAGTGAATAATGCTAATATCTGAGACTTCTATCCTATCCTAGACTTTCTACGAGCAGTCGAGCACCTGTGATTGGTGTGCACTGAGAGAGGCGCTATATAAATTTATAGATACAATACAGTACAGTACAATACTTCTGATGCAATTTTTGAATATATTTGGATGATCGTAGGTATCGTTTTCAAGACGACTACTGTACTACTGAATGGAAAGAGAATTAAGCTTCAACTCTGGTGATTTACAATTTATGCTTCAATCAAACTCAGTCATTTTGTCAGTTAATCAATCAATCAAGGCAGTCTGTCAGTCACTCATGGTCAGTCAAGCTTTCTAATGCAATTCTTTACTTTGGTGTCTGTCTGCCTGCCTTGTTGGTCTGTGTCTCTGTCTGCATGAATGCATGTCTGTCTGTTTGTTTGTGTCTGTCTGTTTTTTCGTGTCTGTCTGTCTGTTTGTATCTGTGTCTGTCTGTTTGTGTCTGTGTCTGTCTGTTTGTATCTGTGTCTGTCTGTCTGTTTGTTTCTGTGTCTGTATCTGCATGCATGCATGTCGGTGTGTTTGTATCTCTTAATTTGTGTGTGTCTCTGTGTCTGTGTCTTTCTGTGTGTCTGTTTGTATGTGTCTGTTTGTCCGTTTGTGTCTGTTTCTGTCTCTGTCTGTCTGTCTTTTTGTGTATGTTTGTCTGTTTCTGTCTGTGTCTGTCTATTTCTTTGTGTCTCTTTGTGTCTCTCTGTTTGTGTCTGTCTGTGTTTGTCTGTCTTTCTGTCTGTCTGTCTGTTTCTGTCTCTGTATGTTGCCGCTGCTGATGGAATCCATTTCCAGCTAATCCTTGTACCCAGTCGGTGTCTGATATTGTTTAATTTGTATCTGGCTTCTTTTTACTTGGCACATTTGCTGATATCATTCAGAATGAGACTCTGAACTCTACGACCTCCATGACCTTCCGGTGGTTTTTCTGACATCAGATCTCAGCCATGCCTGTCTCACAAATTATACTCTATATGCAATACAATGCAACTGCATTTGATATTATTTTCATTCCAAAGTTCAGAAGTGGTTTTGTTGGTGAGGGGGATTCAACCTCTGTAGCTCTTCTAACATCGTTAGCTAGTTACTGAAAAGATATTGGGGTCAGGAATCTAAAATATCTCATGAGTTGTCAGTTGTGGTTTCGTGTTCCACCTTTTTACAACATTATATTTTGACCTGCGTTTGTGTACTTTGGTAATCTGTAAAATTTCCGACCCCCCAGCTCTTGTTTGACAACTAAGACACTGCAGAAAAATTCCTGAAGATTAGATTTACCAGGAGATGAGATGAGATTAGGTTCAAGAGACCATGATAAAAAGTACCTTATGAATGTTGTATGTACATGTATAATTTTTTATATATGTGTACTCTAATAATAGATTTGACCTCTTATCCCCTGGGCCAGGACAGCCATTGCTCAAAACCACACTTTTGCAATTGTGGGTCCTTCTTCATGGAATAACCTGCACCACAAATTCAGGCTGAGATTTTGGCAGGTGGTTTATCCACTTCTGTCCGCTGCTTGAAAACTTTTCTCTTTCCTCGGAGTGCTCACACTGGAAGCGCCTCTGAATAGTCATTACTGCTAGAGGTGCTTTATAAATTCCCAGATACAATACAACAGTGTATGTATATCAAAATAATGAGTGTGGCTCCTTTTAAGCACCTCACAAAAGCACTGTGCTCATGTTTATACAAAGAGAATTGCAATTATGAAAGAGTTTCATTGTAAATAACCTTTTGACATGTGTGGTTACAGGGACACATCAGGCCAGGGCAGGTTCTGCACGATATTTCGCTCATACTCGAGAGGAGCCCACGTTAGTCTTGGAATTTATCTTCGATATTTAGATTTATTAAGTCTATTATTGACTACTTCCCTGATGAATCTATTAAGTCTATTGACTTTTTCATAATGAGTCTGTTCTGCTTTTTAAATCTTGGTTACATATTACGGTGTTGCGTGTACATCCAGACAATGTAACACACGTCTGAGGCTATTATTATATAGATTCTAATATAGATACTTATATTAGCAGTTGTAGGTGTGTAATTTCTGCATGTAGAACACTATGCTAATTTTGTAATTAACACGATTTATCTAATATAATGATGCTCTGATGGGTTGGACATGTAGAGAGAATGCAAGTTGACTGAATCACACAATGCACTACATGCAAGATTCGAAGGAAAAAGAAACAACGGCAGACCAAAGCCACACTGGATAGATAATAGAAATGAGGACTTAACATCACTTGGACTAAAACTAAGGGTAGCAAGGGGCTTGACAAATGACCAAGGACAATGGAGATCATTTATTCATACCCATCGCCGCCAAATCGCTGGCATCAGGAACTGATAATGATGATGAGTGACACTTGGCTTGTGAAGCATGTGTCATCAGCACAGCAAAGTGTCGTTGCATTGCATTTTGAATTTGTTAGACTTGATGATTGTTTTATGTTTGATGTAATTAATACGCTGTTGCATTCCAATGCCAGGGAATCCTATTGGTCTACGACATAACCAGCAAGTGGTCATTTGGTGGAATTGACCGGTGGATTCGGGAGATCGACGAGGTATGGTAAATTTTGAGTGAACAAAAGATTTCATAGACTGCTGCTGGCTTTGATGTCAAGCACTTTGGTTGTGCTTGGGTTTATTAGGGTTGTTGGTTGAGCCCTGTTTGTTTGGTAGTTTCACTGGGTCAGGTTAGATGATGTGGTAAATGTAGTTCAGGTTAGGCTTAGATGGTATGGTAAGTTGGTAACTGAGTGTCCTTGTCACTTCAACAATGCTCGAAAACTCTTCTGTTTTAAGTGTACATGATTTGAGAACGCTTGTGAACAGATACTGGAGTCTGCCTATATGTGTTAAATTCAACTCCTGTTAAACTAGTTGTCATTGGTTACTACTATATCATGTAATCTTGCTGTGTACTTGTCTGCTTGAATTGATAAATGAATATTATTATTATTATATGTTCGTCGTTGTAATTATTGGTTTCTTGTTGCCGCTTTTTCTCGTTAGCATGCACCAGGTGTGCCAAAGATCCTGATTGGCAATCGGTGCCACCTGGCCTTCAAGCGCCAGGTGAGTGAAGACGAGGCCGAGGAATATGCACTCAAGCATGACATGACGTTTTTTGAAGTGAGTCCTCTGTGCGACTTCAACGTCACGGAGTCGCTGATGGAGTTGGCACGAGTCGCTCTCAAGCGGAACGGAATGAGTCACATCTGGGGACCAATGAAAGGCTAGTAGATTCTATTGTCTTGTGGGTTGACGCTGTCTGCCTGTTTCTATATATGTGTGCTTCCCTGCCTCTGTTCTATCTCGCAATAGTGTCTTGAATGATCAGTTTGTGCTTCTTCTCTTTGATAAAATGTTCCATTTCATATATGCAATTTTACAGCTTGTAATGTCATCTTTACGTGTGAAAATCATAAGAAGAGTGCATATTCTGATAAGTGAAGGTGTAGAGGTAGTATTTTACTATCTTCTAACTAAACGGGGGCATGCCTGACAGCGTGGTGGTTAGCGTGCTGGACCGTCAATTGAGAGTCTCCAGGGCAGGAATTTGGTTCGAGATTTCTACTCCATGTGCCGATCTGAGCTATAGTGAGTACACTGACCATACAGTGTTGGCGGGAAGATGAGACGACAAGGGAGAGGCCATGGCCACCACCCTCATATGCCGAGGCTAAGAAAATGAAGTCGCTAACGCTTCATACCATGGCTGCCTCAAGGCTAGCTTAAGGGACAACTTCTTCTAACTAAACGAAGCGCATTATTTTCATTTGATGTATCAGTTTCGTTCTGTTTTTACAATTGTTTCATTTCGTGTGACGTCTCTCCTACATTTTGTTCGTGTTTCTTTTTCAGTGCTTACTCTTCAGGAGCTGTGCTGTCGAACGATCACTGCCCACACGACCATCTACGGCGTCGAGCAGCTCCCTCTTCCGTCTTCACTCAAAGCCCACCTTCGCTCCTACCTGCTTGACAATCGAACTCACACGACTCGTATGCCCTCCTTTCACCGCGGCGGCGACAAGCACGCCCGGCGCCGCATCATCCATCCCTCGGACTCGCCCACCAACTGCCGGAGCCCGTGCTCCATCAGTTAGTCCCCGTCGGACGCCTCCTCCCGTCGAGGACGGCCGGTCAAACCAACGGGGTGCTCGTCGGTTCCGACGCGGGACCGAGATCGGATCCCTAAACGTGGCGGCGTGTTTGAATTCGGAGCGGTTGCGACGTTTGAGTGGTTTTTTTACGGTGAAACGCTTTTCTGAACAACAGTCCAGACGACGTTTCATATTTCAGCTGGGTGTTTCAACCGATGCGCATATTTTCCGGGAAGATATCGCGTCTACTGTTTTTTACGGACGATGACGACTCTCCACCGGGCGACATGGCTCGGTTTTTGCATGTTGTCGTTTAAGGCTGTGGTCCGATTTGTTGATTTTTGTTTGACCTCATTGCGTATTAGTCGATGAGATGTTTTCTGTTGTGCGTGGCTCTTCGGATATTTGCCGAGGATCTATCATGCGTCAGAATTTGAGTTTCAGATAGCAGTGGGTCGCTTGTGGATTGCGGCTGGTTCTGGCTTAAATTCCTCATTTGCCGTTCGATTATAGTCGTGTTTGACTGTGGGAATGAGAATGGATGCTCAGAACATTGAGCTTGGATGTATGAAGCCAGGGTCCACGTTGTGCAAGAGTGTAGCACTAGAGATTACCGAGCTGTTGCACTTCAACTCAGCGCTGTTGAGTGCTAGGCTGTTTTGTGTTGAATTGTGGCGCTTTTGGATTAGGTAATGTGCTCCACGGGAGTTTTTGAAGGTTTGATTTTATGGTTGTTTGGGGGAAATGCCCTATCCCTGGTTCAGATTCTTCGTCGTTTCACAACACCCTGCTGAATATCTCCTCTCTACTTTGAACTATGAATTAGACTCCTGATGCTTTTACAACAACGAGTTACACACAACTGGCTTGCTGCGGATGGTGACTAGCGCTGCGCATTGGTCATTGTGATCTCGAGCCAGACTCTGTGAGGTTGTATTTCTGCTGTCATACATGGTGAGGTTCTTTGTTAGGCACTATCAGAATAATAAAATATATAAATACATCACTGATGTCTGACTACAGTGAGACATCGGTGACTGAGCAGGCAACATTTGTCTGTGTGATCTGGCCAGTGAGTAGTTTCAGGCTCGTGGATTATCGGCAGACATTTACAGCTCGGACCTCATAAATGAACTGAGTTCTTCGATGTTGACTCGGTGCTAACAATCGAAATTGAGTTCCCAATGCCAAGCAACCTGTTGCTATAGCAACTGGGTGTTATGGCAACCTGGATCTGAGGTTTCGTCTCGTGGCAAGTCGTGCTTTAAATTTCTCGGTGAGATTTCATGAACTGCAGCTGGCTTTGATGTGAGGCATTTTGGTTGTGGTTGGGTTTGTCAGGGTTGTTGGTTGAGTTGTGGTCGGTTGGTAGTTGCACTGGGTCAGGTTAGTTCATGTGGTAGAAATAGACGAGCTTAGGTTTAGGTGGTAACTTCAGATTAGGTTTAGATGGTAAACTCGGATTAGTTTTAGATGGTAATTATCATAGAATAGGTTTACATGGTTAACTCGTAGGTTGGGTCATGTTTATAAGTTGACCTCTGTAATTGGGTCAGGTTTTTAGAGATTTGTGTAGGTTAGGTTTTCTACAATAGGTTAAGTAAAAGAAAACCTACATGCAACCAACTTTTGGTAGGTAAGCGACAGCAGGTTATCATGTTAAACGGAAACGCAGTTTGTCAATAATATCAAACATCGTCTCTCACGTCTACCACAAACCAGATACTAGTGCTACTTCTAGTAAAGTGTGATGGTCAAGGGTGTGGATCACAAAATGGTCAGCTATGTAATTGACCTCATGTGATGCATCCTTGTTTTTAAATGTCACCATGCCGACCTCGTAGATCCCAGATATTGAACTACCACAGAGCCGCGTAGAACCTTGACCACACTACAGCCATTCGCATGAAGTTGGGTTACCTTGAAACGTGCAACGTGAGCTTCTAGGCCTTTCTTTTTCTCGATTCCAAAAAAATTTGAAAACCGCTTTGTTCGATCGCGGCTCAGTGTTGTCAGATCGGGGAGTGCCTGTGAGTGCTGTATAGAAATGTGCAGTTAAAATCATAATACGTTGAACTGGTGATGTCTTGCTTTTGAGAGCTCTAAAGAGACCCTCGATTAATGTGTTACTTGTTGATGTTATGTTGTATTTCAAGGCCAGAATAGCTGTAACATTTTTTGCTCTGGTTTGTGAAGCGCTCGACTTGTACCGCGAACTTTGAGAGCGCTGTCAGAAACTGTCATAGCATGGAGATTTAAGCAAATGTCCTTGAGGGACTTTGTGTACAGTCCTTCAAGCAAGCCCTGACTGCATAATTTGTATAGCGCCATAAGTATCGTTGTATTGTGGCGCTACAAAAGTGCTGGACATGCAGTGGGAAGTGGACTTCGGTTTTTGGTTGGCTGGTGGCGGCCGATAACATATCAAAAGCTTTTTATGTATTGTATTATTTCAATTGTTTTCTATGCAGAGGCGAGGCTTACGGAGCGGGGGTATGGGGAGTTTGACCCATCCCACTGTTCTCAAGTGACCTTTGTAAAGGATTTTCCAGAACCACGTAGATCGATACTAGAAGTAATGGTATGTAGTTACCAGTGTCGTATATGGATGTCAGGGGCTGATGACGTCGACATCCATGGGTGTATTTGGGGGTTTATTGGTTGAAAGTTGAAACCCCCAAAATAAATTGCTGAAATTTTTTTATATGCTTTTTATGTGAAATAGACGAAACTTAACTTTTTCGACCATGTCAAATGGAACCCCCCCCACCCCAATTGTTTCCTGGCTACTCTACTGTCAACATCATATTGCAGTCACTTTTCAGGTAACATGATATCAGGTAGTGGGACAATGCATTTTCTGAAAACTTTATGCAACATGTACAGAGGTGAAAATCTATACATAACTTTGGGGGGACAGCGTACCTACGAGGGCCAGAGTTTAGGGGGGGGGGACAGAAGGGCTTAAGTCAGAATTTTTGGGGGACAGTCCCCCTCTGTCCCCCCCATGATTTACGCCACTGAACCTCCATCAAAGGTGACGCTGGAATGTGGTACTTATCAGGCCAGTGGCTATTTTGGTAATAGACTAATGGTAACCCCTTCCCCTGTTCTTTTCACGTGGCGTCGCCTCTGCTTCTGTGGTTACCGAAGTTCTTGTTCGAATGCGCATCGTGATGATATACATTTAACAGTGATGTGGTTCGGTTTGTCTGGTTACACAATGTGTGGCCTTCAGCCAGACATTTTGGTCGTGACTCAACCCTCCTAGCATTTAATTGGGTGTGATACAGGCCCCATATGGGAACAGGTCCTGTATTGGCCCATGTGGGCATCCTGGGACAGGGCAGTGCTCCTAGGCATAATGCATGGTGCTGTGGCAACGTTTTATGATTACCTAGCAAAATGCTATGCTACCGGTAACATGTCTGGCAGCGGGCCACACGTGCGGTGTGCTTTATTGCGAGACGTGTCTGTTTCTGTGCTGTAAGTGTCTTCTGTAGCCACTATCGTTTCTCATGCGTGCAGACATTGTCGAAAGCGTTGATTCAGTGTTTTTCAAGTGTTGCCAAATCGCTGCAATGTCTGATCAAAAGTTTTAAACAACCAACACATTTGTCTGATATGGTTCACTCAGTTATTTCATGTACATTTTAACATAAATTTCTGTAGCACTACTTCGACGTTGTCAGCACGACTTAAAACACCAGTATCTCCTCATTCATAAAGCATTTGCAAACACACAATAACCCTTATTATCAGTATCGGCGCCTGGATTTCAGGTTGGGGGGCTAAAACCCCAATTTCTTCCCTTTCTCTCCTCTTCTCTGGCGTTGGCAGAGATTTCCCACTTTTGTTTGGGGGGAGGGGGGGCTTCCGCCCACTGTAGCCTCATGCTGGCGCCGCCACTGCTTATTATCAATAATTAATATTAATGTTTACTGAACGATGATTAGGAGAATGCATTAGGTAATCATTCACTGACAACTTCTTTTCAACATTTTAGGGCACTGTTTAAACACCAAGACTAAACTTTTCGAAACCCAGCGGACTTGACCTCCTTTTGACTACCTTTTGGACAACCCCTCTGACTTGACGCAGCGCTCGTGAATAAGATGGTGCCAGGCCCGTCCCTAGGAATACGCTGAATACTCAACCGCGTAGGGCCCCGGCGATTCCGCCGAAGGTTAGGGCCCAAAATACCATTTATGACGGCGGTGGAGGTGGTGGCGACGGCGGTAGAGCTTGGTGACGGTGATGGCGACGGCGGTGACGGTGGAGGCGACGGCGGGGACGGTGGAGGCGACGGCGGTGACGGTGGAGGCGACAGCGGGGACGGTGGAGGCGACGGCGGGGACGGTGGAGGCTACGGCGATGACGGTGGAGGCGACGGCGGAGGAGGTTGGTGGCGAAGGCGGTGACGGTGGAGGCGAAGGCGGTGACGGTGGAGGCTATGGCGGTGACGGTGGAGGCGAAGGCGGTGACGGTGGAGGCGAAGGCGGTGACGGTGGAGGCTACGGCGGGGAAGGTGGAAGCGACGGCGGGGACGGTGGAGGCGAAGGCGGTGACGGTGGAGGCTACGGCGGGGACAGTGGAGGCGAAGGCGGTGACGGTGGAAGCGACGGCGGGGACGGTGGAAGCGACGGCGGGGACGGTGGAGGCGAAGGCGGTGACGGTGGAGGCAAAGGCGGTGACGGTGGAAGCGACGGCGGGGACGGTGGAGGCTACGGCGGGGACGGTGGAGGCGAAGGCGGTGACGGTGGAAGCGACGGCGGGGACGGTGGAGGCTACGGTGGAGGCGAAGGCGGTGACGGTGGAAGCGACGGCGATGACGGTGGAGGCTATGGCGGTGACGGTGGAGGCGAAGGCGGTGACGACGGTGGAGGCTACGGCGGGGACGGTGGAGGCGAAGGCGGTGACGGTGGAAGCGACGGCGATGACGGTGGAGGCTACGGCGGTGACGGTGGAGGCGAAGGCGGTGACGGTGGAAGCGACGGCGGGGACGGTGGAGGCTACGGCGGGGACGGTGGAGGCGACGGCGGTGACGGTGGAAGCGACGGCGGGGACGGTGGAGGCTACGGCGGGGACGGTGGAGGCGAAGGCGGTGACGGTGGAGGCTACGGCGGGGACGGTGGAGGCGAAGGCGGGGACGGTGGAGGCGACGGCGATGACGGTGGAGGCGATGGCGGGGACGGTGGAGGCGACGGCGGGGACGGGAGACGGTGGACGGCGAAGGCGGGGACGGTGGAGGCGAAGGCGGTGACGGTGGACGGGCGGGGACGGAGAGGCGAAGGCGGGGACGGTGGAGGCGACGGCGGGGACGGTGGAAGCGGCGGGGACGGTGGAGGCGAAGGCGGTGACGGTGGAGGCTACGGCGGGGACGGTGGAGGCGGGGACGGTGGAGGCGATGACGGTGGAGGCGAAGGCGAACGGTGGGTGACGGTGGAGGCGACGGCGGGGACGGTGCGAAGGCGACAGCGGAGGCAACGGCGGGTGGAGGCGAAGGCGGTGACGGTGGAGGCGACGGCGGTGACGGTGGAGGCGACGGCGGGGACGGTGGAGGCGAAGGCGGTGACGGTGGAGGCGAAGGCGGTGACGGTGGACGGGCGGGGACGGTGGAGGCGACGGCGGGGACGGTGGAGGCGAAGGCGGTGACGGTGGAGGCGAAGGCGGGGACGGTGGAGGCGACGGCGGGGACGGTGGAGGCGACGGCGGTGGACGGTGGAGGCTACGGCGGGGACGGTGGAGGCGACGGCGGGGACGGTGGAGGCGACGGCGGTGACGGTGGAGGCGACGGCGGGGACGGTGGAGGCGAAGGCGGTGACGGTGGAAGCGACGGCGGGGACGGTGGAGGCGAAGGCGGTGACGGTGGAGGCGAAGGCGGGGACGGTGGAGGCGGAAGCGTCGGCGGAGGCGGACGGTGGAGGCGACGGCGGTGACGGTGGAGGCGAAGGCGGTGACGGTGGAGGCGACGGCGGGACGGTGGAGGCGACGGGGACAGCGGAGGCGAGGGTGACGGTGGAGCGACGGCGGGGACGGTGGAGGCGGGACGGCGGTGACGGTGGAAGCGACGGCGGGGACGGTGGAGGCGAAGGCGGTGACGGTGGAAGGACAAGGCGGGGACGGTGGAGGCGACGGCGGGGACGGTGGAGGCGAAGGCGGTGGACGACGTGGAGGCGAAGGCGGTGACGGTGGAGGCGACGGCGGGGACGGTGGAGGCGAAGGCGGTGACGGTGGAGGCGACGGCGGTGACGGTGGAGGCGACGGCGGGGACGGTGGAGGCGAAGGCGGTGACGGTGGAGGCGACGGCGGGGACGGTGGAGGCGACGGCGGGGACGGTGGAGGCGACGGCGGGGACGGTGGAGGCGAAGGCAGGGACGGTGGAAGGACGGTGGAGGCGACGGCGGGGACGGTGGAGGCGAAGGCGGTGACGGTGGAGGCGACGGCGGGGACGGTGGAGGCGAAGGCGGTGACGGTGGAGGCGAAGGCGGTGGACGGTGGAAGCGACGGCGGGGACGGTGGAGGCTACGGCGGTGACGGTGGAGGCGACGGCGGTGACGGTGGAGGCGACGGCGGGGACAGTGGAGGCGACGGCGGGGACGGTGGAGGCTACAGGCGGTGACGGTGGAGGCGGGCGGGGACGGTGGAGGCTACGGCGGGGACGGTGGAGGCGAAGGCGGTGACGGTGGAGGCGACGGCGGTGACGGTGGAGGCGACGGCGGGGACGGTGGAGGCGACGGCGGGGACGGTGGAGGCGACGGCGGGGACGGTGGAGGCGACGGCGGGGACGGTGGAGGCGACGGTGGAAGCGACGGTGGAGGCGACGGCGGTGACGGTGGAGGCTATGGCGGTGACGGTGGAGGCGAAGGCGGTGACGGTGGAAGCGACGGCGGTGGACGGTGGAGGCTACGGCGGGGACGGTGGAGGCGAAGGCGGTGACGGTGGAGGCGACGGCGGGGACGGTGGAGGCGACGGCGGGGACGGTGGAGGCGAAGGCGGGGACGGTGGAGGCGAAGGCGGTGACGGTGGAGGCGACGGCGGGGACGGTGGAGGCGACGGCGGGGACGGTGGAGGCGAAGGCGGTGACGGTGGAAGCGACGGCGGGGACGGTGGAGGCGAAGGCGGGGACGGTGGAGGCGACGGCGGTGACGGTGGAGGATGGCGGTGACGGTGGAGGCGACGGCGGGGACGGTGGAGGCGAAGGCGGTGACGGTGGAAGCGACGGCGGGGACGGTGGAGGCGACGGCGGGGACGGTGGAGGCGAAGGCGGTGACGGTGGAGCAGCGGTGGAGGCGACGGCGGGGACGGTGGAGGCGACAATGCGGGGACGGTGGAGGCGAAGGCGGTGACGGTGGAGGCTACGGCGGGGACGGTGGAGGCGAAGGCGGCGACGGCGGGGACGGTGGAGGCTACGGCGGGGACGGTGGAGGCGAAGGCGGGGACGGTGGAGGCGAAGGCGGTGACGGTGGAGGCTACGGCGGGGACGGTGGAGGCGAAGGCGGGGACGGTGGAGGCGAAGGCGGTGACGGTGGAGGCTACGGCGGGGACGGTGGAGGCGAAGGCGGGGACGGTGGAGGCGAAGGCGGGGACGGTGGAGGCTACGGCGGGGACGGTGGAGGCGAAGGCGGGGACGGTGGAGGCGAAGGCGGTGACGGTGGAGGCTACGGCGGGGACGGTAGAGGCGAAGGCGGGGACGGTGGAGGCGAAGGCGGTGACGGTGGAGGCTACGGCGGGGACGGTGGAGGCGAAGGCGGGGACGGTGGAGGCGAAGGCGGTGACGGTGGAGGCTACGGCGGGGACGGTGGAGGCGAAGGCGGGGACGGTGGAGGCGAAGGCGGGGACGGTGGAGGCTACGGCGGGGACGGTGGAGGCGAAGGCGGGGACGGTGGAGGCGAACAGCGGTGACGGTGGGCGGCTGGCGGTGACAGAGGAGGCGACGGCGGGGACGGTGGAGGCGACGGCGGTGACGGTGGAGGCTATGGCGGGGACGGTGGAGGCGAAGGCGGTGACGGTGGAGGCGACGGCGGGGACGGTGGAGGCGGCGACGGCGGGGACGGTGGAGGCGAAGGCGGTGACGGTGGAGGCGACGGCGGGGACGGTGGAGGCTACGGTGGAGGCGACGGCGGGGACGGTGGAGGCGAAGGCGGGGACGGTGGAGGCGACGGCGTTGACGGTGGAGGCGGGCGACGGTGGAGGCTACGGCGGGGACGGTGGAGGCGAAGGCGGTGACGGTGGAAGCGACGGCGGGGACGGTGGAGGCTACGGCGGGGACGGTGGAGGCGAAGGCGGTGACGGTGGAAGCGACAGCGATGACGGTGGAGGCTAGGGCGGTGACGGTGGAGGCGAAGGCGGTGACGGTGGAAGCGACGGCGGGGACGGTGGAGGCTACGGCGGGGACGGTGGAGGCGAAGGCGGGGACGGTGGAGGCGAAGGCGGGGACGGTGGAGGCTACGGCGGGGACGGTGGAGGCTACGGCGGGGACGGTGGAGGCGAAGGCGGTGACCGTGGAAGCGACGGCGATGACGGTGGAGGCTATGGCGGTGACGGTGGAGGCTATGGCGGTGACGGTGGAGGCGAAGGCGTTGACGGTGGAAGCGACGGCGGGGACGGTGGAGGCTACGGCGGGGACGGTGGAGGCGACGGCGGTGATGGTAGAGGCGAAGGCGGGGACGGTGGAGGCGAAGGCGGTGACGGTGGAGGCTACGGCGGGGACGGTAGAGGCGAAGGCGGGGACGGTGGAGGCGAAGGCGGTGACGGTGGAGGCTACGGCGGGGACGGTAGAGGCGAAGGCGGGGACGGTGGAGGCGACGGCGGGGACGGTGGAGGCGACGGCGGGGACGGTGGAGGCGAAGGCGGTGACGGTGGAGGCGACGGCGGGGACGGTACGGCGAAGGCGATGGCGGGGACGGTGGAGGCGACGGCGGGGACGGTGGAGGCGAAGGCGGTGACGGTGGAGGCTACGGCTCGGACGGTGGAGGCGGGGACGGTGGAGGCGGGGACGGTGGAGGCGAAGGCGGTGACGGTGGAGGCGAAGGCGGGGACGGTCGAGGCGAAGGCGTTGACGGTGGAGGCGAAGGCGTGGACGGTGGAGGCTACGGCGGGGACGGTGGAGTCGACGGCGGGGACAGTGGAGGCGAAGGCGGTGACGGTGGAAGCGACGGCGATGACGGTGGAGGCTATGGCGGTGACGGTGGAGGCGACGGCGGTGACGGTGGAAGCGACGGCGGGGACGGTGGAGGCTACGGCGGGGACGGTGGAGGCGAAGGCGGTGACGGTGGAGGCTACGGCGGGGACGGTGGAGGCTACGGCGGGGACGGTGGAGGCGAAGGCGGTGACGGTGGAAGCGACGGCGATGACGGTGGAGGCTATGGCGGTGACGGTGGAGGCAAAGGCGGTGACGGTGGAAGCGACGGCGGGGACGGTGGAGGCTACGGCGGGGACGGTGGAGGCGACGGCGGTGACGGTAGAGGCGAAGGCGGGGACGGTGGAGGCGAAGGCGGTGACGGTGGAGGCTACGGCGGGGACGGTAGAGGCGAAGGCGGGGACGGTGGAGGCGAAGGCGGTGACGGTGGAGGCTACGGCGGGGACGGTAGAGGCGAAGGCGGGGACGGTGGAGGCGACGGCGGGGACGGTGGAGGCTATGGCGGGGACGGTGGAGGCGAATATAGAATAGAATAGAATCTTCGTTTATTCATAACACATTGTCAGAACGCAATGCGATTACAAGAAAAACAAAAACAAAAATGTGTGGGCGTTGGCTATTCCGTTTAAAGTTTGGTCAAGGATATTATTGGCTATTATTTTATGTTCAAGGGTCTTAGGTTTAATAGATGTCCTTGTAGAGCAGCCTAGGAATAAAGTTTTTGGTGTCCTTAGGTGGGAGTGAGAATTGGTGAGGCCTAGGACGGAGGGTGTACGTAGTCTCCCGTAGTCGAGGACACAGCCGGCGTAGAACATGTTGGTCATTAGTTCTGATCGCCTTGAACAGTCGGTCGTCAGCTTTGCTCGCCATTTCCGCCACAGTTGGAGCATCATGGGGAAGGAAGCCGGCTCGTTTGGCTCTTCGTATAAAACTCTCCAGGCGGTCCCTCTCTCCACCACTAGCATACCCCCACCATGCTGGCATTGCGTATGTTAGTTTTGCTAAGGTGGTGCTGCGAGCCGTCATATGTAGCATCGATGGAGTTGCTCCATGTGCCCGGAGGGTCTTTAGTGCGTAGAGGGAGGCAGAGCATGCTCCAATGGTACTGTCGATGTGTTCAGCGAACGATAACTTTTCTCCAAGGATGACGCCGAGGATGTTGATGGAAGTCGACCGCGCCACCCCAGATATCGACTGTAGTTGTGTCATGGAGCACCTCCCCCTTTTCACAATGACTATCTCGCGGGTTTTGGCGAGGTTGATGCGGAGGTTTTTGCTCTCAGCCCACTTTGTAATGTGATTGAGTTCTTCTTGACCTGTGGCGGTGACGGTGGAGGCAACGGCGGGACGGTAGAGGCGAAGGCGGGGACGGTGGAGGCGACGGCGGGGACGGTGGAAGCGACGGCGGGGACGGTGGAGGCGAAGGCGGTGACGGTGGAGGCTACGGCTCGGACGGTGGAGGCGGGGACGGTGGAGGCGGTGACGGTGGAGGCGAAGGCGGTGACGGTGACGGTGTAAGCGACGGCGGGGACGGTGGAGGCGAAGGCGGTGACGGTGGAGGCGAAGGCGGGGACGGTGGAGACGAAGGCGTTGACGGTGGAGGCGAAGGCGTGGACGGTGGAGGCTACGGCGGGGACGGTGGAGTCGACGGCGGGGACAGTGGAGGCGAAGGCGGTGACGGTGGAAGCGACGGCGGGGACGGTTGAGGCTACGGCGTGGACGGTGGAGGCTACGGCGGGGACGGTGGAGGCGAAGGCGGTGAAGGCTTGCTCATCACTAGGAATACGCGGAATATGCAACCGCATAGGGCCCCGTCGATTCCGCCGAAAGTTATTAAATATATTGCTTGCAACGTCAGTCGGGAAAGAAGTCAGGAATAGGAAACCTATAAAATTCTGTACAATATTAGGCCTATACTGACACTGCCTTACAGTAGTAAACCTATGGTACTAAGTATTAATTTTGTTCATAATGCTCAGTAAAGCTACTTAAACTAACTCAGGCCGGGGGAGTCTACTTTCTTAGGCACAATGTTTATGACGTATTCGAATACCCAATCATATGGGGTAGGGCCCCCAAAATAAAACTTGCACAGGGCCCCGGATATCATTGGGACGGACCTGGATGGTGCCCTGCGCTTGGCTTCCGAGTGGCGCTTTAGAAGTTTAGACATTAGGCCTACGATTCGTCGAAGTCAAAATCCGTGTTATCCATAAGGAGCGATTTGCCCAGTTGGCGACGTTCATGCCTTTGCAGTCTAGAGGTTCATAAATGCTTGCAAGCCTACATGTAGTTAAGTTATAAAATATAAACGAACCTTTCGTAACGGTCAACTTTTTAGGTCCAGAAGATTAAACTGACGCAGCCTTTGTGTTTAATATACAAACAATTTCTTTAAAGTTTCTCCGTGAACCTCAAAGATTTTGATATCTAAATTTAGTCGGGCATAACGTCACAGACATCCTTAATATTAATAATTTTGCCAAATATTCGTGACGTCAGAGTAAAAAACGCGCTGTTTCGGCCTACACATAGGTCACAGATTATTACGATGTCACAGATAATTATGAGGTATCATTATGATGTCACAGATAATTATGAGGTCACAGGTCATTATGATGTCACGGATAATTATGATGTCACAGATAATTATGATGTCACGGATAATTATGATGTCACAGATAATTATGATGTCACAGATAGTTATGAGGTCACAGATCACTATGATGTCACAGATCACTATGATGTTACAGACAATTGCAATTATGAGGTCACAGATCATTATGATGTCACAGATAATTATGATGTCACAGATCATTTATGAGGTCACAGACAATTGTAATTATGATGGCACAGATCACTATGATGTCACACATAATTATGATGTCACAGATCATTATGATGTCACAGATAGTTATGATGTCAGATAATTATGATGTCACAGATCACTATGAAGTAACATACTCTCGACAGTTGCTCATTTTCAGGTGTAATTATTACATAATTTACGCGTAATTTGTAATTCTGACGAAATTTCTGTCGTATGGTCGTGTGTGCACTTCTGAACTTCGGAAGGAGGACAATATAAAAAATCCAGCTGTATTGTATCGTATAATACGCTGTAAACAACGACGTAAGACTGTAAGACTTCTATAGAGCCATGACTACATAACTAAATAACGACTTAAGCAAGGCAGTGTTACAGCTATGTTCCAAAATCCCCAGCTCTCTTTCGGTGCTCATATAAGGCGTTCGTTGGCAATATTCACCGAATCCGTGTAGCTGACTGACTTGGAGACGGTCGCCTTCGCCCTGGCAGCGTTCGAAGGGGCAGGTATAGGGCTGCCTTCGTTGAGGGGCGAGTCGTCAGGGAGAGCGATAGAGGGTGAGGCGTATACTCTGGCTCCCTCTACCGATTTCGAATCGATGTCTTCGATGAAGAATTGGGAGTCGTGAAGAAACGACTGCGAATTCAAGTTCACGTCCGACCTACAAGAATAATAATGATCATGATGATGATCATAATGATGATGATGACTAAATGGTAGTGGTAGTGGCAGTGGTAGTTGCACATTTATATAGCGCCACTTCAAGTGAGAGACTCACCAGAGGCGCTCCCGATCTAACACATTGAAACCAAAGTCGATCAGAATAGTCTTCAAGTGTTGTTGTGGAAAAGAGGCGAAGAGAGGCTGAGGAGCTCGTGTCGCAGGTTCTTAGGCAGATTGTTCCAGGAGGATGGGCTGACCACGGCAGGAGTTCTGTTTAGTAGTAGTACTAGATGCGAAATGTAGTCTGACACAATGCAATTTAATGCAAATCAAAATTTGTATAATGCATTTCTGCGTGTGTGCGTGTGCGTGTGTGTGTGTAGATGTGTGTAGGTGTATGTATACACTGTAGGTGTATGTGTAGGCGTGTGTGTAGGTGTATGTAGGTGTGTGTGTAGGTGCGTGTGTAGGTGCAAGTGTGTGTGTGCGTGTGTTGGTGTGTGAATACATGTATGTGCAGGTGTATATGTACGTCCTAGAGGTTTAGTATACCTGAGATGGCTTTCCACAGCAGTCGTTCTTCTCTCGATATCGCGCAGTTCGACAGCGCTGAACAGTTCCTTCTGTGCCAGCCACCTCTTCATCCTCCTCAGCTGATCCAGAAGAACCTCAGCGTCCAACATCGAACACCGCTGCCACTCCCCCGACGACGTCATCCACAACATCCGAGAACAGACACCGACCACCGGAAGAGCAGCACAACCATCGCCATTTCTCTTCCGCTGTTCCACGGCGTCAACTTCCGGTTCATGGCTTCCGACTCGTTCGCCGCATTTTACAAGCCTCCTTGCTACACTTCCTGTTTCCTTTCCTCCATTTCCGGTTTGACTTTCGCAACTTCCGGATTGATTTTCTACATTTCCGGTTTTATATCCGAAATTTTTTCCTCGTTTTCCGTCATTTCCGGTGTTTTTTCCGTCACTTCCGGTACATTTTCCGTCACTTCCGTTGTGTCCTAAACTGCTATTTGTGTCGTTTCCGCTTTGGTGAACATTCGTTCCGGTACGGTGAGCGCCTCGGCGGAGTGCTTCGATCATGCGGCGGTTCTTGCCGGCGATCCGGAATAGGTGGTTGATGAGAGGATGGTAAAGGATGTTGTTGGAGTTGATCAGGGTCCCGGATAGAAAGGAAATATTTGGTTCCGGTGGAGGGGAAATGTCGCTGATGCTGCTGTTGTTGGTGGTGTACCCCATCACCTTGGCGACCACTCGATCTCGTCTTTGAAATGAACAATAGATGAATGCACTGCATTGTAACATATTATTAATGTACTCTATATTATAAATTAACTATTAAAAACTTCCATCTCATTCTTCCCAAGGAGGTATACCTCGAGGCTTGAGGGTGCTATAATTATGAGTGCCGTGAATGAATTAATGAACGATTGAACGATTGAACGATTGAACGATTGAACGATTGATTGATTGATTGATTGATTGATTGATTGATTGATTGATTGATTGATTGATTTATTGAATGAATGAATGAATGAATGAATGAATGAATAACATATAGCAGAGACAGGTAACTTATCGATTACATTCTAATCGATTAGAGTCATTAGACAAACAGCTAATTCTAATTCCAATCGATTAGCTACAAGATTTGGCGAATTCTAATTATACTCGATTAGCAATTTAACTAATCGTGCGAATCTCTGACGCATAGATAAGTATAATTATAAGCGATCAATTCCTACAGCTGTTCCGCCTTCCGATGGAGACGATCAATGGCAGGCTCCGTCTCCAAAATCCTCTCCAGCTCCAGTCCACGTCTCGTCAGCGTACTGATGCGCACGTTCAGCACCTCCATCTCCCTCTCCAGGTCTTCCACTTCCGCCGACAGCAGTCCCACCCCTTCGGTCCCTTCGAGGAGGGGCCACTCCCGCAGGATCCAGCTCACGTCTTCGCGGTCCTTCGACGTCCGTTCCAACCGGTGCAGCAGAAGCCTCTCCCTCGTCCGGATCAGGTAGTCCCTCATCTGATCGACCCCTTGCTCCGTGACCTTCTCCGACCCGTTGCGCCATCTTCGCAAGGTCCTCATCAGTCGCCGCAACAGCGCCAGCTCACCCTCCACGTTCACCCTTGGACCCTGGTCAGACGCCCCAGCCTCCACCTCGTCCCTCCTCTTCTTCCGCTTCTTCCAGGATTCGACGGCAGAGTCGTGGCGTCTCTGGCTGGAGAGGGCCACCTGGAAAGCGTCGATCAGACCCTGGAGAGTCCGTTCCAGCTCTCCAAGCTCGTCGCGTCGGGCTGCCGTCTGCTGAGAGGTGCACAGAGGCTGTTCAGAAGATAGCTACAACGAAACAGCGTCATCCATGCATTGTATGTATACTTATATATGTATCAGAACAACTAATATAGCGCATTTTTAGCACCTCACAGAAGCGCTGTTGCAACATTTTAATTCGGCGCATCTCCAAGATAAACTTGTAAGAGACCGCAGTGGTTAAAAACTGCAAACACTGCTTTTTCACAAATCCTATCCCGATTCCTTCTCCTCCCCTCACCTCCCTCGTCATTTCAACTCTAAACATCATCCACCTTAGCTGTCTGACTGTCTGCCTGCCTGACTCTCTGGATTTTGACCCCCTGCCCTATCGATTCTGTTTTGATTAAGCGCCTGTGAATAAGCTGGTTCCCGCGACTTCGCTTTTGTGGGCGCTCTAGAAATACCGAGATTACGATTGCGATTAAAGTGGTTTGAGTGATCAGTGGGAAATCCGAAGAAGAGTTTTATCGGAACGCATGTGTTACCAAGGTTCCATCGCATGGTGAGCAGTGGGAACGCAAGCAAAGAATTTCGAGAGCAGCGGGAACGCCGTTCCCAAGCGCTCCCATCCACTTTAAACGCTGAGAGACCCTCACTAAAGACTGAGCACCTTAGACATGAGACTGTCATTTTGTCTTAAATGCTCAGTAAAGCTATTTAAACTAACTCACGCCAGGACAGTCTACTTTCTTAGGCACAACGTTTATAACGTATTCCAATTCCAAATGGGATGGAGCCCCCCCCCCAAAGTAAAACCTGCGTAGGGCCCCAGATATCCTTGGGACGGGCCTGATGAGACAAAGCACCCATTCAAACGGGTAGCGGTGGTGGAGGATCTCACCACAGTGCACATTTTAACGGATTTTGACTACTGGGACAAATTCTACCACGACTATGGGTCTGAGTGAGTGTCGTAAGCTCACCAGCGGGGTCTGAGCCCCAGCCGACAACGCATTTTAGAGCATTTGCTGCTAACTGGAGCCCATTTTAGCCACTTTATTTGACCAAATTTGCTTTTTATTGTTATACATATCCCTATTTAACCCTAGGGCTACCAAGCTTTTTTTGTAACACTGGCTACCAAGGGGGGGTGGTAACCACCCTCCCCTGGTGCCTCGGGTATATCAGGTATAACTTTTGAATGGCGTGCACGGGCTACCACCATGATGTTTACCTCAAAATGTGCGCCAATGAATCTGCTACAGCTACCTAAAATGCAAAAATTATATTCCATATGGGAAAAAAATTATGCATAAAAACGTAGGGGGGGCAACCACCCCCTTGGTAGCCCGAAGGTTAAGTTATTCTTATAAGTTTGAAACATAATTAGATCAACTATAGTTAGAAGACAATCGATCGAAACCATGTCTACGTTCTCTCTTGGTCTGATGACAATCGCAACTATATCTACGTTCTCTCTTGGTCTGAAGACAATCGTAACCATGCCTACATGTAAATTAACTCATTAGAAGACAATCGTAAACATGTCTACGTTTTTTCTTTGTCTGAAGACAATCGTAACCATGTCTACGTTTTCTCTTTGTCTGAAGACAATCGTAACCATGTCTACGTTTTCTCTTTGTCCGAAGACAATCGTAACCATATCTACGTGTAAATTCTTCTATTAAATTTACTATACCACCAAAATGATTGATATAAATAGTCAGTGACAGGCTGAGTGACTGTGATGTAGTGGAAAGCTGCAGCTACTACACCGTGCAAGTGATAGTATTGTGATCAGAGTTATTATGTGACGTGTTCTATGGGCAGAGGTCGAAGTGGGAAACAAGAGTTGTCGGTATGGATATAAGAACGATTCCTCCTTCCCTACCGGTATGGATTTCTCTCCTGGAGAAGTACCGGTATGCTTTTAGCCGACCAGGAGTGGTGCCGGTATGGCATTCCGTTTCATACCGTCACACTTCAAGCAATGGCTATATGGGTTATTGTTTCATTTGCCTAACTACATTTGCCTAACAAACAGCGATAGCTTTAACTTTAGCAAACACGACCAACTTCATTTTCCAATGTAGTTAGGCACACGAGACAAAAAACATATTCGTTGTAAAAAAAATCCCATAACACATGTCACATAATAACTCTGATCAAAATACCACCACTTGTACGATGTATCCTGCAGTCAGCCAACTTGAATAGGAGAATAATTAGACCAACTATACTATAGTAACATTCAATAAATAAATGTTTGCTTGGTGGGTGCTTCGACTTTTGACTACGGAGTTTCATTAGAACTTAGAAATGACAAAGTAATAAAAAAATATTTTAATTTATACTAATCACTTATGATATCAGGTAACCAAAGGAATGAAGAGAATTAGAAGGTTAATGATTTAATGTTGTAAACTAACATGGAAAGTAGAGTATTACCTGGAATAAAATCACCAAACTTGTCCTAGTAGTTATACAGTTAAAATATGCACTGTCCCACCCGATCAACTAATTGAAAACTGAGCCATAGAAAAAGTGTTCATTGGGGCCGTCCATAAATGACGTCACACACCTAGGGGGGGGTCGGGGTCGGAAATTTGTGACGATGTGTGACGTGGGGGAGGGGGGTCAGCCAAGTGTGACGTCACATCACGTCTGTGTAATTAAATTTAACAATTAACAACAATTTAATCTTAAAATAACAGCTCTAATTTTGAGTATTAAAATTTTCATAATTTTTTGATTATTTTAATGTATACGGGCACCATTATTAATAATTTTCTAATTATTTAAATATTTGTCACCATAAGATTTTTAAATACTTATTACAATGACAATAAATGGGCATTGAAACATGTTTTATTATCATGTGGAAGTTTCCTTTTAGGAAGGGGGTCAGAGCTTTGTGACGTCATTTTTCAGGGGGGTGTGACTTTTTGTGACGAAGTGTGACGAGGGGGAGGGGGTCAAAAATCGGCCAAAATAGCGTGACGTCATTTATGGACGGCCCCATTTACACCTGCATACATTTATATCTACACCAGCATACTGTCAATGATCAGACAGACTCTACATCGCGCACCCCAACAACTCTTAATAAGCCTAAGTCTTACCGAGTTTTCGGCGACGGTGTTATGTCGCGCGCATAGTAAAGTCCAGACGGACATCCCTTCCAGGTGGAAAACTCCACAAGACTCTTCGCTGATCACGGACAACGTGAACTACCTGAGTGCACACTCGTTTAGTTAAATTTGGACAGATTCTGGCAAAACCTGTAAACCCAACGACTCGTTGTAAGCCTTAGGCAATCGACGATGACATTGCCTGGCCTATGTTGTATACTCTCTCCGATCTACCAGCCACCAGTACAGAGATATTGAGTGATTAGCGGATGCCCATCCTATGCAGGACACAATATAGAGCTCTGGACAGGCAGACAGACAGACACACGCAGACACACGCAGACAGACAAACAAACACAAAGACAGACACAAAGACAGACACACGCACAGTCACACACAGACGCACACAGGCACACGCAGACACACGCAGACAGACAAACAAACACAGATACACCGGCAGGCAGACAGTTGAAATGTTAGGCAGACATTTCTCTGTGTTCACGTGCAGATTGTGTTTATGCTTTCAATGGAGCTTAGATTCAAAATAACGCGAAACGTTCATTAGCGGTCTTCAGCCGCTGCCAAAATTCGTTGTTCTCTTCTGCTTTGATTTTGATGATGACCTTTAAGTTAGGACTGCTTTTAACAGTATGTGGATGGAAACACTTCACTCAATAAGTAAGAAAATGTCTCGAAAGACCAAAGAAAAGATGATAGATAGATAATCAAGGAAACTATAATAGAAACCAGTCTTCAACGAGGTCGTCTGATGAAGCTATACAAATCTGTTTTACGGAGTTATTTTCTGGGAATATTGTCATATGGGCTTTATATCGTGGGGCGCGGTGGTGTAGGGGTATGTTCGGTGCCTTGCAGCCGGAGGGTTGCAGGTTCGAATCCACCTCAAGCCGCCGTGTAGGTACCTTGAGCAAGTCCTTCGCGCACAATTGCTCTGCAATATAATTGCTTCTGTGCTGCCGAGGCGTGTGCACTTCTGAGCTTGGGGCCATCTTAGGAAGAAGGGCGATATCAAAGATCAGTTGTATTGTATTGTTATATATCCTACATGCGACACTCTCCAAGGCGTTCCCTGTCATAAATGCTGGCAAAGTTCATTAAGAGCAACTTTTCCAAATTATGGAAATGAATTCATGGAAAACTAGCATCACTTAAGTTTACATTCTAAAACCAACCCAAAAGAACGCTTCATGTTGAGACCGGTCAGACTATGATCATCGGGAGCCTTGTGCAAGCAGATATTCTGTGGGTCTCATCGAAACATTATAACTCGCCATTTGAGCCTTTTCCATTATTTTTCCCACTTCCCTGCACTTTATTTATACAACGAATATCTTTTAAAGAGGACACAAAATCTTAGAACAATGCTTACAAACGTGACAATTGTTTGGTTAATCCGCTTGCAAAAATGGTACCGTAAGACGAGAATATCACTGTCTTTGGACGTCTCAGTTGCTGGCGACACCTAGGATCAGTCTTTGCAGCTGTCTTAAAAGGGGAGCGCGATGGAGTAGTGGTTAGCGTGTTGGACTGACAACCGAGAGGTCGCTGGTTCAAATCCCCACCAGGGCAGAAATTTATTTCGAGATTTCTGCTCCATCTGCACCCCTAGCCAACTCAACTACATTGGGTACACTGACCGTACACTCTGTCGGTGGGAAGATTATGTGGCGAGGGAGAGGAGCCCTCGTATGCCGAGGCTGAGGAAGTGAAGTCGCTCGCACTTCATACTCATGGCTGCCTTTCAGGCTAGTTTATAGGGACACCTTTCTCAATTGCCTCTAGAAGTAGGTCAATGGCTGTCAAACCAGTCAGCCACTTCATGAAGTGCGTGACAATGGGCGATAGACATAATTATGCATAAGCTACTGTTGTGATACTCGGTATATATATGCATATATATATATATATATATATATATTCGTTTAATATTTTAATAGCGCTCAAGTTGACAAGCCGCAGCATGATTACAGAGTTGTGTGACATAAAATTGATAAAGTGAAGTTCAGTAAATTGGTGTCTAGCATGAGCGGTTCAGAGGTTATGTGAGCAAGGCGCAATGGTTTATACCCCTATAAACCAGACGGTGAGAATATGAAAACCTCAGACTATATATAGTGGGCGCAAACAGATAAGGACTGACAAACCATAGAGCTCATTTTGCCATTTTCACAGCGTTAGGCCTACGACTGCGAGTATACAAGAAGCATGCGCTGCGGTATATCTATCAAAGTCTTAAAAGTCCTGACGAAAGTTTTTTGACAATAACAAAACAGCCAGCTTTCAATATGGGCGATTATTTATCGTTACTTTGCGTGACATTGTGTATTAAAATGACTTGAAATTCACCAAGGTTCGGAGTTGTCAATTTTATTAGCAAAACTACTTCCGCATTTAGTAGGCTAACCGTGAAATTGGTAACATTTTGACGCCTTGTTGGTATCCAAAACATCCAAGAATACACTGATGATATCCAAGGTTTCATGATATTACAAGTGACAAGCTCTTCAACGAGGTTTGGCGACTGTTCCTTCTCAGCAACTAACCAACCCAAATGTATTCTTCGCCACTTCCCGTACTCTGGTAGTGTCTGTCCCAAGCCTGGAGAAAGGAGGAGGGCGATCCTAATCACCTTTGCTATGACACATTGTTGTTAAACAGCAACTAATCTAAACGTATTCTTAGGTTTTAGCGGAGCTTCAGAACAATTCAAGAGGATATTTACAGAA
>JACEVL010001228.1:25000-37500 GCA_020284085.1 Aporrectodea caliginosa | reverse complement strand
TAATGAATGAATGAATCATTATTTGCCAAAGAGCTGATGTAAAATGTTATTACTTTTAACCAAAAAGATTGTCTCCAAAATGGACCGTTACAAACCAACAAATAAATTTATTTTCTTATGCTTTAGTTAATTGCTTTGATGAAGTGTCTGTTTCTAGTCTACGTTGGTTGCTGGGACTTTGCAGCTGAACCCATTTTAAAAATCAAATCATGAAATTATAATTTTCCAAAGAACTTATGTAAAATGTTATTACATTGAATCAAAAGTTGGTCTCCAAAATGCACCATTACAAACCCCTAAACGAAAATTTTTCTTACCCTGGGGAGAGGGCACAGACCCCTCCCCTCAGAGTTCTTCAAAACTGCGTAATTTTATGGAAGACCTGGTTACGCCACTGCAAGTAGGGCACACTTTAGACTCTGAGAACGGCATATCTTGGAAACATTACCGTTGTGTTGATGCAGAGGATTACAGTAAAAGTACAATCTCTTCAGCATAACAGTAAAATTATTGCACATAAACATTAGTCAGTTATAGCCTCTCACATTGGACTCCTAATGGGCAGTGGTCGTAATTTTGCCACGGATTGTCTGCAACGAACGGGCAGTGGTCGTATTTTTGCCACGTGTTGTCTGCAACGAACGGGCAGTGGCAATCAAACTGCCACTGTTTACAAAATTAAAGATATTTTTATTACAACAATGTTTCCTTCTTGTGGTCATTTTTCTTCAATTTATTGTGTATTTACATTTGTTATAAGTGTGCGGGGCGCTTCTGCCCTTTAAAGGGTTAAGATTAGGGCCTATATTAAAGTCGGTGAGATTAGATATGATTGTACTGCATACCCTTATCGGGGCTACTCGTTTCGGAGCCGGATTGTGATTCTTCTCCGTCGCCACCAGACCCCGATCCGGGAAACATTCGGGGAATTAGAAGCTTCTTCTTGTACGGAAATACAAAAACAATCAATTCTTAACGAAATTTTAAATAACAACGATAATGTAATGCAAATTGACATTTATATAGCGCCCCTTCACGATATCTACTCAGAGGCGCTCTCTGCGCTAGCCTGTATATCATTACGATCGAATAAATTACACCAGTTAGCAAAACAATGCACAGTAAGCTGAAAGAGTCACCAGTGGCGGACCCACGCACACACGCGAAACCAACTAACTGGTTTCCCGTCGACAGCTGACAGATGGCATGGATGTTCAGAGTCCCTAAGCCAAGTTGCGTCGATATTATAGAGCGGCCACAGGTGACAGCGTTCGCAAACACGATTACGCTCCCGACGAGCAGGCCCTCGTTGGTGGATTAATAGTCAGAGTAAAAAAGCAGTCAAATCAAACGTGAGACTAAACATCAGAACAAAGCAGTAGAGAAGATAACAGACAAATTTAAAGTTATCAGAACAGGGAAAAAGAATGAAGTAGGGCGGAATAGAACATAAAGAAATAGAACAGAACGGAATAGAACATAGAGAAATAGAACAGAACGGATAGAACTTAAAGAAATAGAACAGAACGGAATAGAACTTAAAGAAATAGAACAGAACGGAATAGAACATAGGAAATAGAACAGAACGAAATAGAATACAACGGACTAGAACAGAACGGAATGGTAGGGTGTCTCACTGGTTTTGGTGGCCGACTGTCTATTTCGTTCTTCAGTCGTCGAATCATATCCGCCATCACTTTGCACTGGTCTTCCATTTTCCGCATCTCCGTCTTCAGTTTCTCGTTCTCGGCATTCGCTTCACGCGACAACGATTCGGCCTCCAGTTGTTTCGAGCGACACTGGAACGAGATCAATAAAATACACAAATCTATCAGCGATCTATTAATCAGAAAACCAGTTGGACAGTTAGCCTATTTCCCTCCCGAATCCCGATGGATTACATTCACATTCGGTAAATGCTAAAATAAACTAAACTTATAAACATGGGCGTATTTTGGGGTGGTTTTACAGGTTCAAACACCCCATAAATAGATGAGTTACTGTTGTTAAAAACTAAAAATGTAGAAAAATACGACAATTTCCAATGGAAACCTCTGACAACTTAAAATTCCTCCGAAATTTTTTCTGGCTATGCCCTGCTTATAAATAAGCTAAACTAGACTTAATTTATAAATAAACTAAACTAAACTTATAGCTAAAATAAACTAAACAAAACTTAGAAATAAACTAAACTATGCTTAACTTGTAAATAAATTAAAATAAACTACACTTATACATAAACTAAACTAAATTTTACTTGTAAATAAGCTAAACTAAACTTAACACAACTTACAAATAAACTAAACTAAACTAAACTTAGAAATCAAAGGGGAATATAAAACATCAGAACGCTCTCTGACTTATTATATGTTAACCTGAAAACTGTTCTTTTTGGCCGTGCTGGAGTCGGGAGCACCTCTGAGTAGTTCCCTTAAAGAGGTGCTATATAAATATCCTGAATGAATGAATGAATGAATCATCGGTAGTCCTAACCTCGTCCGCTTCTTTCTTGAATTCTTCGATGCAACATTGCAGTCTGTCGTTTGATTCCTGGAGTCTACAACAGTTTTCCTCCAGCCCTGTGACGTCGGCGGAAGGACGTTCAATCTCACTTCCGGTCTTTTTATCCACTTCCGCTACCACCTCTGCTTCCGGCTGACACGGCTGCAATGAGCGGAGAAAGGTCACGTGGTCGCATGAAATCAGTCAATGAATATTCATTAAGGTAAGATATACAGAGTAGGGTGAGGTAAGGTTAAGGTTGGGTAAAGAAAGTTGAGTAAGGTAAAACAGGGTATGGTTAGGGCAGCGTAATTTAAGTAGGGTACGGTTAGGTAGGAGAGGGTTAAAATACGATACAGTGCAAAATGAGAGTATGCTAAATTATGGTAACGTAAGGAAGGCAGGGTAAAATGAGACAGGCTAAAAAAGTTAGGTAAGGTCAGATGTATGGTAAAGCTAAGTAGAATAAGGTTAAAGTATGACAAAGTAACAGGGCCGCATCAAGGTTAGTGCGGACCCGCGTGCTGTGATTACCTTCCAAAGTCCCCCATCTGACAACCACCGGTCCACCACGCACACACTTATAAAATGCTCCTCAAAACTGCGGGCCCGCCGGGAGCTGCAGCACCCTTAGCACCCACCTTAATCTGGGCCTGCAAAGTAGGGTAATTTCAAACCAGAGTTAAGTAAGTTAACGTAAGGTGAGTCGGAAAATTTTGACGGGCAGCTAGCTTAGAGTAAGGTCGGATATATCCTACTGGCAATTTATTAATTCGGCCATCGATTCCGTGGTTTTATGAGACACCCTATTTCCATGGTTGTGATCAGAAATAGACCAAGTTGTTGTGATTAACAACGGGATATCAATAACACTTCTACAGAACGACCATCCGAGAATCCTGTTACTCCTATTGTGACTTGTTCATGACAACATTATATCGCACCAAATCACAGGATGATGCATATTAGAGTTATTCATTGAGTGATCACTGATTAGTAATTAAAGAGGACATCTCGCACAGAATCACACGACATTGCATATTAGCGTTATAATAATAATAATAATAATAATAATAATAATAATAATAATAATAATAATAATAATAATGATAATGATAATGATAATGATAATGATAATGATAATGATAGTGATAGTGATAGTGATAGTGATAGTGATAGTGATAGTGACAGTGACAGTGACAGTGACAGTGACAGTGACAGTGACAGTGACAGTGACAGTGACAGTGACAGTGACAGTGACAGTGACAGTGACAGTGACAGTGACAGTGACAGTGACAGTGACAGTAGCAGTAGCAATAACAGTAACAATAACAATTACAATAACAATAATAATAACAATAACAATAACAATAATAATCTTCGTCTATTTTTAAGTCAACTGACACCCCAGTTTGATTGCAATTCATAGTATGAACTGATGATCACAAGTTATTAAAAGAATCAAATTCAACTGTTTTGCAGCCACGCAAGGCGCCCATCACGTCCTACTGCTCATTTTACCAATTCCATCTGGCGAATGAAAGGCTGAGTCGACCTTTGGGAGGGTAGCGGGAAGCGATCCCACGTCCGTGCTGTTCTTCTGCTCTTCGTGCCAGAGTGTTACCATTACCCTAAACCCCTTCCCTCTGACCTGATTGTGAATTGAAAAGGAGTAGGAATGTATACCTTAGGGGTTCCATGTTCGTAAGCATCCTTTAGCATCTGCACCTTTCCCGGCGAAGGCTTGCTGTATCTGTTGACCGGTGGAGATAATGACGATGATGATGATGATGGCGTCGATGATGCTGGTACTGTTCAAACAACACAACAGAAACACCCACTCTCTTAAATGCCGACTTTGAAAGACACCCACTCTTTGAAACACCCATTTTCAGAAATACCTACTCTACGAAACACCCACCCTCTGATGTACCCACTCTCTGATACATACGTATATACATGCATGCATACATACATACATACATAAAAATATACACACGTGCATATATATATATATATATATATATATATATATATATATATATATATATATATATATATATGCCTATGTGCAAGCATACACACATGAATGGGGAAAAATGCATACATATGAAACATACATAGACGCACACGCACATATAGATATACATACACACATACATACATAAAAATATACACACATACATACATCCAAAACATACACAGTAAATTACATACATACATATATAGGCCTAGGTGTAAGCATACACACATGACTGCAAAATATACATCCACACACATAAAACATACATAGATGCAGAGACACATATAGGTATGTGCATACATACACACATACATACATACATAGGTACAGAAATTCATGCATAATAATGAGTGTGAGGTTATTGTGAAGAAGGTCATTGACTTAATGAAGATAGAACAGGATTTCGAGTTGAGCAAGCAGCATATCAAACCCTGGCGTACATTAAACTAATTAGTTATTTAAAGGAATGCCAATAAAATGCTAATGTATATCCGAGTATTTGGCCAAGTCGTGGACGTCTAAGGTCGTATAAATGTCTGTCGAAAGAACAGGCGAGACATTCTTTAATTAACAAGCCCTCAGTTCACGCTTTAACTACTGCTACTGCTACTGCTACTGCTACTGCTACTGCTACTGCTACTGCTACTGCTACTGCTACTGCTACCGCTACCGCTACCGCTACCGCTACCACCACCACCACCACCACCACCACCACCACCACCACCACCACCACCACCACCACCACCACCACCACTACTACTACTACCACTACCACTACCACTACCACCACCACTACCACCACTACCACCACTACCACCACTACCACCACTATACCACCACTACCACCACTACACCCACTACCACCACTACTACTACCACTACCACTACCACTACCACTACCACTACCACTACCACTACCACTACCACTACTACTACTACTACCACTACTACTACTACTACTATTCCTTTATTGCACAAACTTGTTGACACAAATGCGACAAGGTTTAACGACGAGAGTGTACTAAAAGTGACTGGGAAACCTATTCAGCTCGTCCTTAAGTAGGGTTAAATAAATGACAGCTAGCTGAATAAATGTTAACTGAAGGTTGAATGAGGGACAGAAATAAACACGGTCATAATAGGAGAGAACAGGGCAGAATGGAACAGGACACGTGATCAGAGCACAACGAATACATGTCCAGTTAAACAGCACAACAAAGTAGAACAAAAAATAGAACATTACGGAACATAACATAACATAACAGAAAATACCAAAATAAAATAGCATAGAACAGAGTAGAATGGAGTAGGATAGAACAGAACAGAACAGCAAAAGCAGAAACAGAATAGAACAGAACATAGTAGAACAGAATAGAATAGAACAGAACAGCATATAATAGAACAGAATAGAATAGAGCAGAGTGCTAAAGAACAAAACAGTTTAGCACAGAACGTAGCAGATCAGATGAGCACTGAGCATCATAAAACTAAACAGAACATATCTCGCAAAGGAGCGGAACAGGTCATCGTAGATAAAAGAGATGTAAGGAGGTGTAAAGTATGACAGATTTGCACAATTCTACCTTTCACGTAGGGGTTAAGGGAGATGTAAAGGGTGTAAGGTCTAGAACTCTAGATAGATATGCACAATAATACTACCTTTCGCTGCGCTGGGGTTGAGAGAGACACACTGCCTGAACGGTTGTCGGCTGAGGTTGTACATCTCGTCGAGATTCCTGCTTCGAAGGCGATCGTACTTCTCTTCGAACTCCTCCCTTAGTCGTCGCTCCTTCGACAAACTCTCCACCATTTCCTCTGCAACATCAGCAGGAAGATCCGACTTAACCACCTTATCCACATTAGTAATCACCGCACGCATCAGGCTTTATCAATGAATGCGATGAAGGTTCACTGACGTATACAGTATACTGTAGTGCAAAGTAGAGTCCAGTAATTGTTATTGTAATTAGTAACTTCTAAATAATTGTAATTGTAAATAGTAACTTATTAATAATTGTTATTGTAACTAGTAACTTCCTAGTAATTGTAATTGTAAGTAGTAACTTCTAAATAATTGTAATTCTAAGTTACTAATTTATTGTAATTAGCAACTACTTAATTATTGTAATTGTAAGTTCCTAATTACAATTACAGTTATTAAGATGTTACTAATTCTTAGTAATTGTAATTAGGAACTTCTTAATAATTGGTAACGAACGTAATATAACGTACTTTTCTCATCGCGAAGTTCTTGTATTGAGTCTTCGAGATGTCGGATCTGATCTTCTAGGTTCTTCTGATCTTCCGTCTGCTTCTCAAGATCTGCCTATAAACGACAATTAATCAGACCTGGATTCGAACCGATCCACACAACTTCTATAGCGCCTAAGTTGAGTTGAATAGCTTTAATTTACGTCGCAAACACAAAAATTCCTAACTTACAAAACCCCAAGTTCAATATTATTGAAAGCCGAAGTTCAACTTAGAAGCCTACAGTCGTATTGTATTGTATTGTCTTGAGTTGTATTGTCCTGAGTTGTATTGTCTTGAGTTGTATTGTCTTGAGTTGTATAGTCTTGAGTTGTACTGTTTTGAGTTGTATTGTTTTGAAGAGCCAAAGTTCAGCTGGAAATGTACAAATTAAGTTGAATGGTAATCGTAATCGTAAACTCTAAACTTCTAAAGCGCCATTCGAAAGCCAAGCGCAGGGCACCAGCTTATTCACGAGCCCAAGATGGAGTTGAAAACCCAGTAGCTGAGCTGAAAAGACCCAGTGGCGTAACGAACCGCCCTCGGGCGCAGCACCAGAGGGGCGCAAAAATAGCTTTCAGTGGTACACAGTACTATGACAAGAACGATTAAAAGTCAACACGAAAATTAAAAGCGACGCTGTCATCAAACCTTGCCCCTGGGCGCTGAAACCCTTCGTTACGCCACTGAAAAGACCCCAGCTAAAAGCCTCAGGTTGAGCTTAGAAAAGTCCCTGCTTAGCAAGCTCCGAGTTGAAGAGCCCATGTTTAAAAGGTCCGGGTTTTAAAGTCCAAAATTCTTAGCGATCGTTGTCACTGTGTGAGTTATATTAATAGGCCTGATAATGCAACGCTATCTTATCAATACACTGCAGATGCGGAAGAATCGAATAACAAATCAACTACCGGTTCAATGAAGTCTTAATCAGTCGAATGTAAGGTTAATTTTCAGTCGTATTGTATTGTATTGTCTTGAGTTGTATTGTCTTGAGTTGTATTGTCTTGAGTTAAGTAAGTAATTAAGTAAGTATATTCTTTATTAAAACCAATTGCATATCCGCACTTTGGTGTACATACATCTTCACAACAATCAACAGTTAATGTCAATATGTGTACAATATTCTAACAATAAACGTCTTTCGCTGTAAATTATCTGCAAGAGGTGCACAATGGTCGTGCGATCGCGGTCGCAGGGTATATTGTTGGGGCTTGTATTGTCTTGAGTTGTATTGTGGCGCTATAGAAGTTGTATTGTCTTGAGTTGTATTGTCTTGAGTTGTATTGTCTTGAGTTGTATTGTCTTGAGTTGTATTGTCTTGCGTTGTATCGTATGTCGCAGCTATAAGAAATGATTTGAAGGATCAATTCTTCGGAATCTACGACACGTGAATGCCAAAGGTCTTCGACTACGATTTAACTTGTAGCGAACATCAATTGGCGCCTCATGAATCAATATAGTGGCGCTACAGAAGTCATTAGATTAGATTAGATCATAATATATTGATTAATTGTATCCATTGATATAAAACTGTGATGCAGTCGTTATCACCACTTTCACTACAGACGACCAAATGAGGGTATCGTCGTGTTGCTCTATGATGTGGGCCGTTTTAATTTGCACTGAGAAACGATATAGCATGCAGGCTACGATGGTGGTTTAACATTGGCCTTTCACATGCCATCCAGTCTTAGAATTCAACCACTTTACCACAACCAGCCACGATCACCACCACCATCACCACAACCAGCCACGATCTTCACCACCAATACCACAACCAGCCACGATCACCACCACCATCACCACAGCCAGCACAATCACCACCACCAATACCACAACCAGCACAATCACCACCACCAATACCACAACCAGCACAATCACCACCACCAATACCACAACCAGCACAATCACCACCACCAATACCACAACCAGCACAATCACCACCACCAATACCACAACCAGCACGATCACCACCACCAATACCACCATTATACCACCATTATCAAACACCACGACCAACTACATCACTACTTCCACCATTGCGATCACAACCAACTAAGTCAATGCTTCAACACCACTACTACCAAAACCACTATCACGACCTCCGGCGCTGCCGTTGTCATCATCACCACTAGTTCAACCCAGCAGGGCCACGACCAGTTACTCATCGCGACAGACTTTTTTGGCAACCAGGACATAGCCAGGGCAGTCATACAGGTAACCAGTGCAGCAGAGGTCGATTTATGTCCCAAATAAATTCTCGACAGGGCTACAATTCTGGCAGCCTTGTGGCAGGGCAACGACCAGGGCATAGGCTCTTTACCTGGCTTGCCCTGCTGTATTGTATTGTATTGTATTGTATCTATCAATTTATATAGCGCCTCTCGCAGTGCACACCAATCAGGTAGCGCTGCCACTGTTCAGCTACCAGCGCCATCGACACCAACATTATCATCAGTGCCATCTCAACCGCCATTGTCACTACCGATACCTCCACCACCACCACCCCACCACCACCACCCAGTGGGGTAACGAAGGATTTCAGCGCCCAGGGGCAAGAATTGATGACTGTGCCGGGTGCGCCCCTTTTTGTTTTCTTGTTGGCTTTTAATCGTTCTTGTCATGGTACAGTGCAGTGTGTACCTCTGAAAGCTTATTTTGCGCCCCCTTGTGCTGCGCCCGTGGGCGGTTGCCCTCTCAGTCCCACCTCGTTACGCGACCACCACCACCACCACCCCACCACCACCACCACCACCACTACCACCACCACCCCACCACCACTACCACCACCACCACCACCACCACCACCACTACCACCACCACCCCACCACCACCACCACCACCACTACCACCATCACCCCACCACCACTACCACCACCACCACCACCACTACCACCACCACCACCACCACTGCCACCACCACCACCACCACCACCACCACCACTACCACCACCACCACCACCACCACCACCACCCACCACATCTGCGTCATCATGTTGGTTGTGATTATATGAAGTCGTGCAGACAGTTAGTTACCCTGAGTTGCTGAACGAGTTCCTCGAATTGTCTGAGTTCCAACTGTTTCTTGGAGAGCTGATCAGTGAAGGTGTGAATGAGATCGCCCATCTTATCCAAGACCAAGGTACTCGTCACTCCTGGGCGCCGTTTCGATTCTGTCAGACATTTTCAATTCATTACAATAAATTCAATTCAATTCAAGACATTTTTTATTGACACCGTATAGCACAAATTCTTCACAGCAACAAATCGAGCACTTCTGTCCAATTATCCATTATACATGAAGCAATGTTGTCTACCATAAGTCAATCATTTTCCTAGTGTCAAAGGGTTAACCCTAAAGGAACAATAATGCTCCGCTGCCAGGGAGCCACATTTTCCTTTAATTTTCAGTGAACAACGTTGATTGGCACATTGTCTGTCTGTTTCCTACTCTGTCTCTCTGTCTCCCTTTATCTAAATCTAAGTTTCCTTCTCTTTCCTCTCTGCATGGTTCTGCCTCTTTTTCTGTTCCTCTTTGCCTCTGTCTGTCTGCTTCTCTGTGTGTGTTTTTGTTTGTTTGTGTATGTAGGTGTTTATGTGCCTACTTGCCTTTTGAGCGAGTTTCTCGATAATTAACTGTTCCGACTGTGTGTCTTTTTCGACACAGACACACAAGAAAATATAAGTAGACTATATATGGGACACGGTAACAAACTGGTTGAGAGCTCGCCTTGTAATGCAGAGATTACAGGTTCAATCCCCTCCCCTGAGACGGTCACTGTTTAGGGACCTTGAGCTAGTCCTTCACTCACAAGTCACAACTGCTCAGCGCCATCGATTAATGCTTTATCATTAGATAGTGGCGCTTTATAAATGCATGATAACAATATATATATATATATATATATATATATATAATATCTATATATAATATATATATATATACATATAGACGTGCTTTCTCTGTGATTGGCCCCTCGACCTGGAATGGCCTCCCTCTGGCACTCCGCTACATTCCTATAGAACCCCTTCTCAGGCATTCCTCTCTGATCTTAAAATGGTCCTATTTGGCCGTGCTGGGTTCGGGAGCGCCTCTGAGTAGTTCCCTTGAAGAGGCGCTACTATACAAATTCAAGTAATGAATGAATGAATGAATGAATGAATGAATGAATGAATGAATGAATGAATGAATGAATGAATGAATGAATGAATGAATGAATGAATGAATGAATGAATGAATGAATGAATGAATGAATGAATGAATGAATGAATGAATGAATGAATGAATGAATGAATGAATGAATGAATGAATTAATTAATTAATTAATTAATTAATTAATTAATTAATTAATTAATTAACGAATTAATTAATTAATGAATTAATGAATTAATGAATTAATGAATTAATGAATTAATGAATTAATGAATATATAAGGACTACCTTTGTCCGGATTGGGACGTGGCTCGCGTCCGGTAGTTTCCTTGTAGACTTCCGGATATTCGTATTCGATGGCTTCCATGAACTTATCGAATCCAGTCCTGCCTTTCGTCTTAACGATGTCCACCAGATGACCTACACCACCAGACAACATACACGGTGACAGGCATGCATATATACAGACCCACACATACAGATACAGATAGAGGCCTGTGGACGTACATGTCTGCAAGGACGGATTCACTAGAAATGAATGAGACATTCATAATTATTACATTCATGCATCCATCCACTCACCATTCATCCATGCAATAATGTATCCATAGATCGATACATGGATGCAGACATACATACATGTACAGACAGACAGACAGACAGGCAGGCAGGCAGGCATCGGTCCGGGCATCCATCAATCCATAAACCCATCCATTAATCCGCCCATCCGTCTATCCACCATTCTACCATTCCACCATTTCATCAATCAATCAATCCATCGATCCATCCGCCCATCCGTCCGTCCTTCCATCCCCACCAACCCACCATTCCACCCATCCATCCATCCATCCATCCACCCACCCATCTATCCATCCACTATTCTATCATTCCATCAATCAATCAATCCATCCATCCACCATCCATCCATCCATTCATCCATCCATCCATCCATCCATCCATCCACCATCTACCCATCCATAAATACATGGCTTAGATACGTTAATGGATGAAGAGGTGGGCTTTGGGTGCTGACCTGCTTTGAGGAACGGAGTTCGGTATTGGTTGAGGATCATCTCCTGATCGTCCAGACTGAGAACGGACATCGATCGGAGACGACTGAAAAGGTTCTCCACTCGGATGCGACGACTCAGCTGGTGGTAGTTATTCTCCAGGAACATCTCCCAGTCTTCCCTCTCCATCGAAGCCTGTTTCTCATCGAGGACGAAACAGGAGCATCGTGTAAGACCAGGCACGACCAGAGAAATGTCAAGAATGGCGAGGTAAGGTCAGATTGAGGTAAGGTATAATAATAATAATAATAATAATAATAATAATAATAATAATAATAATAATAATAATAATAATAATAATAATAATAATAATAATAATAATCTTTTTCTTTAATCAAGCGCCTGACAAACGCACTGCGCTGTACATTTACATGTTATGCAATTGAAACAATCTTAACTAGTTAACTACTAACAGAACAGACAGCCTGCAATACAACGGCGCTAATAGCCTACAAAGCAAATCCGCCCTACGGGGCTCGAACTCGGTACCTCTCGCTCTCTTCAC
>JACEVL010001228.1:0-20000 GCA_020284085.1 Aporrectodea caliginosa | reverse complement strand
ATAAAGGACTTCCTCCTTGAAAGAGTATCGAGGTGGCTTTCAAATGTATATTTTAATGGATTTTTTCAAGAGCGACTGTATGGCTCCCAACCTGCTCATTATTTTTTTCGACGAATCCAAAGTAATAAATACACGAAAACTATAATTACTGTCTGTAATGGTAGATAATGAAAATTGTTAATGATAATTACTTGGCATAATTATTAAGCATTACAGAACCAATTCTGACCCTGAACAACGCAGATATTAAGCTGTATTACAACGTCCAACGTGTACAAAGGCCTGGATACTAGATGTTTCATTGACCGCCGTTTGGGCCACCGGTGGAGGGCCGCCATTTGAGGGCCGCCATTTAGGGCCGCCATTTGGGGCCACCGTTTTGGGCCGCCATTTGGGGCCACCTTTTGGGCCACCGTTTTGGGTCGCCGTTTGAGGGCCGCATGTTTGAGGGCCGCCGTTCGAGGGCTGCCATTTGGGGTCACCGTTTGAAGGCCGCCATTTGGGGCCGCCGTTTGAGGGCCGCCATTTGGGGCCGCCATTTGGGGCCACCGTTTGAGGGCCGCCATTTGGGGCCACCATTTGGGGCCACTGTTTGAGAGCCGCCATTTTGGGCTGCCATTTGGGGCCGCCATTTGGGGCCGCCATTTGGGGCCACCGTTTGAGGGCCGCCATTTGGGGCTACCGTTTGGGGCCACCGTTTGAGGGCCGCCATTTAGGGCCACCGTTTGGGGTCGCCGTTTGAGCTCCACCGTTTGAGGGCCGCCGATTGGGGCTACCGTTTGAGGGCCACCGTTTGAGGGCCGCCATTTAGGGCCGCCATTTGGGGCCACCATTTGGAGGGTGCCGATTTGGGCAGCCGTTTAAGGGCCGACATTTGGGGGCTGCCGTTCGAGGGGGGGCCGTATCGTGTCAAATTGAAGGGCAACTCCCCAAAATCTGAAAATGCTCTTCAGAAATAAGGCTAGGCGGTGGGACCTATTTCATGTCGCGGGACCACGGGAGGAAGGAAGCTGGATTAAAACTGTATAATTATACACCGATCATTGTTATTAGGCATTTGGACATTCCTATGAGACAATTTCCATAATGATGATTGCCTTGCCTTGGTATTCATGAAGAAACATGATGCCATTACACAATTGTATAATAAGTTTGATGACTTGTGTACACAGAGCTGAGCTTTTGTGGTCTATAATTGATGCTTTTTGGACTATAATTAATGCTAGATGTTGCTTTTCTTTTTCTAATTTTTGTATCGTTTAGTTATTGTTCCGCCTCTGTGGCGTAATAAAGTGTTCATTAGGCTAATTGAACCTATTATTATTATATTCGTTAATTGGTAACAACAAAAAACTGACAGTCACACCGCTATCAGGTACATTGTGATTAAACAAGAGTTACGAGTGCATGCTAGGCAATATTAAACCATGAAACGAAGAGCTCATATTAGAGCGACAATAAGGCGAGAAATTGTTATCAACTATGTCCATGCCTGATGAATTATTTAGTTAATTAGAAGGACAGTAACTGAGAATGTGATGAGAATGCATGCAAGCTATCTATAGAAGACTACATTAGATAGGCCTATTTATCAGGATTGATGGGCAGAGGATGGCTTTCTATACAGGACTCGTGAGATGAAATGTTTATCTATAAGAAACTTACGTAGCCTATACCAGAATATGGTTTGGCTAGGTCGGGGTTCCGTCAAAAGAAATTCCAGATCAAAATGTTTCCGTGGTCAAAAAGGATTGGGAGGCAATGATTTAGAGGTTTCGTGAAAATAACGAGTGTTCGAATTATGAATCATGAGTCTCATCTACTGCTTGCAATGACCCCAGACCCGTATTAAGGGGGTGCACCCGGACCCGCAGTTTTAAGGGGCCCGCATTTTAGGAAGTGAAGAATTGTTTTTCTTAATGTGCTTGTTATTCACTTTTTAAGGTAAGCACAGTACCCGGGCACGCACTAGTCTTAATGCGGCCCTGAATGACCCTGACCGAGTTGTTTGATGACACATTGACACGTGCCTCGGTCACTAATCCTTAGGCCTACAATGTAGTGTGTCCGTAAGCTCGGAAGTAAAATATTATATGGCCTGCGATGTGTAGATAGGCCTCTGAATTCAACAGCCAAATATGTGCCTCCATTGATGAGCAGAGAAGCAAGCAAAGGAAAGCGAACTTAATAGCTGACATGATATGATGACTCAGTAACTTTTGCCGTATACTGTTCTTTTGAGATAACAATAGCAAGCCGTTATCGCTTGCTGTCAGCCATGTCTTAAGTAAGTAAGTAAGCAAGCAAGCAAGCAAGCAAGCAAGCAAGTAAGTAAGTAAGTAAGTAAGTAAGTAAGTAAGTAAGTAAGTAAGTAAGTAAGTAAGTATATTCTTTATTAAACCGGTTGCAGAATTGTGTACAAACATCATAGGACAAACACAAAATCAATAGGAGTACAGCATTCTTCCTATAAATGTTTTCCTCATTATTAGTGTCAATAAGAGTCAACTTGCAATGCAAAATTTAACTGTTCTCCATTATATTATAGCACTATCATGGCCTGGGCGTAATTTCCCCCCACAATCCCCTACAACCAGTCGGATGACTTCCCCAATTTATGCAACGCAAGACAATAAGTAAGCCAACGACTAGGCATCTATCAGCATTGCGATAGCCAGTGGCGTAACGAAGGGTTTCAGCGCCCACGGGCAAGAGTTGATGACTGCGCCCCTTTTTCATTTTCTTGTTGAATTTTAATAGTTCTTGTCATAGCACTGTGTACCACTGAAAGCTAATTTTACGCCCCTCTGGTGCTGCGCCCGAGGGCGGTTGCCCCCCTCTTCCCCCTTCGTTACGCCACTGGCGATAGCTAAGGCATGCAAGAATATACCGACGTTCATTGTCGTTTCTCGGATTTAATTGCTTCAAACCAAAATGACTTCTAAAAATGGTGACGACTATCACAACCATTTTTCTAAACGTGACACCATCCGCCACAATACAGTTACACTTATGACTTTTGTACTAGTGTAGATATCTTGTAATTTGAGACATCGTCGAAAGCAGTCGTACAACTTACTCGCATAGGCTAAGTCAGATAACAAGTTTAGATTTTAAGTAAAGCTGCTGGGCGATTGAATTGTAGGCTCAAAGGGAGGACCATAGGCCTACTTTATATGCATACTACTCATTTGCTGTTGTCGAATTTCAATGTAGGTCACTGATGCTGGCTTATGTTATAATCATGCATGCGTAAAACCTGGCGGCCACGTTTAGTAGGGCCTAACTGCTTGGTGCGTTACGCATTTGTGAATGTGAAAAGGTAGTTTTTTCTTTGGTAGACGCACGACACTGTAAAAACTCCTAAATAAATAGTTGTAAAATTTACATTGGTACTAAATTAATCAAATATATGCATGCATGTATGTATGTATGTATGTATGTATGTATTCATGTATGCATGCATGTACATTGTATTGTATTGTATTGTATTGTATTTTCGTTTATTTAATAACTTTCTGTCAAGACGCAACAAGTAACATCAATGCATGATTATGCAGTTATAGTATTAGAGACTATAGTACTATTATAATAGCTTTAGGCCCAGATAATGCACTGTTCAGCACTATAATAGGTATAGTTCTAATGGGGCAAATTGGATTGGATTATAATATTGTGAGTGAGGCTACACATGTATGTGTAGGTTAAGAGTTCCCCTTTGATTTTTGTTACTTCCAATATTTATTGAGTGTATAAATACGATGTTTTGCTATTGTTACTTGAAGCTATAAAAAATATGGTCATGTTATGGGTATGTATGAATAAAATTATGTATGTATGTATGTAGGCCTATATCCCATGTATTGACTTATTCGTTTATTGACATGCATATCATGTCGGCACCACTGCACCAGCATATCAATGTAACATACTGTATGATAAATGCAATCTAATAATTATTGTAACTAGGACATCGATGCAGGTTAATGAATAAGCTGAAAAGTTTAATTGACCCGATAAAGACTCTGCTGGCTCATTTACAAAGTTAATGCATGAAGTTGACGTAAAACATAAAGTAATGCAAAGTGAAACATTGAGTTGATAAAATAGTTTATACAGCAGAGGATCGCACAATAGGCCTACTAACAATAGCAATTATATTAATAACAGTGAGCGATCAACAAGTAGCCAAGTTGGGGAGGAGACATTCGCATTGGGCTATTCCCATCGGGATATGTATGAATATAATATACATGTATGTAGGCATGATTAGAAGTATGTATGTATGTATGCATGCATGTATGTATGCATTTATGTATGCATGTATGCATGGATGTATGGATGACCATAACCAGAACCATAACCACCAGTTTATTGGCCCAACTGAAAATTCCATAAGTCAAGTAGTTCCATATTCGAAATTCATAACGAATGTTCAATAGTATAATGGACACAACAGGGAAACCTGAAGAGACATAATTAAGTATGTATGCACGGATGTATGGATGTATGCACAGGCCAGAACATAGGGGACCAGGTGGGCCAGCTGGCACGGGCCTACGATTCTGAAGGGCCTACTCTTCCTGATAGATAGACAAAGTGGAAAGTGGATCCTACAGCATAAAGATTATTGCAGATAAAATATAGATAAATCATAAATGAATGAATTAGAACTGTCAAGCATATCATCATGTGTAGTTAGCACTGACTGTTTACCAAAATACTTAATGAGCAGTTTGAAATCAATGAGGCATACGTTTCCCATCTGGCCTGCGCCATTACCAGCGTTGCACGGACCTGTGTACGTGTGAATATATATAAGAATATATGTATGTATGTATGCGTCTGCATGTATGTATTTGTGTATGAAACCAGAAAGGAGTTTACACCAGTCTAACTCCTTCACACGTCAATATTAACTTATATTTATTATCATTCAAAAGTGGCCAGAAGACATAATATTTACTGCAGATACATCTTTCTGTTTGCATATAGGCTTACTGCTATGCTAAGGTGTGGTGAAAAACCGCTTCCATCAATAAATTCATTGAAAGAGGGGGGAGCGGTTGAGGCCGTATACGATCGCTGTAGAAAACGAGTACAGCTATAAACCTATAAATCATCCGATCCCAAGGGCAAGAAGGACTTTCTTACGATGCAGAACAGGCAAGGCCGTATTTAGGGGGTGTTTTGGGTGTTTAAACACCCCCCGAAATTAAATAATGTATAATATAAATATTGCATTTACTAACATATACGGTGTATTAGAACGAATTAAGAGCACTCATGTGAACTTAGATGATGCAGCTCTACAGTGCTTTGAGAGCTCACAGCGCTCCTCCAAAACCCATATAGACGGTTGACTATGGTTGCTTGTCAGCTTGTTCAAGAACGAGTAAACACCCCCCGAAACAAAATCCTGGCTACGGCCTTGAGAAAAGGTATGTTGATCGACTTAAAGAAATAAAACGATGTGTGTACATGCCTTATATTATAAATCCATTAAAATTATACAGTCACAAAAGAGCAACACCGGATCGCACGTTGCCCGAGTCAACTCGAAGTGTGGGGTCAAATATAGGTCATGGAAAGTTTACAAAAGCAATGAACATCCACCGGCTTTAGCCCATTGACAGTGATTAATGTTTCCGAGGAAGCCCTTAACCGGTCGTTTTGGCCCATCCCTTTCTAACATCATTAACAAGCTTAAGGATTGAACTTCATGATGATATTATTCGTTTATTATATTTATGCATCAAGCAGGAAGACACCGCGCTTCGCAACGTACAGCACACAAAAGCTACTCGGCCTATAAAATAAATAAAAAAAGAGTATAATGTTAGAATTATTAAGATTGGGGTCAACGCGGAAGTTTGAGAATACGCTTGTATAGAACTCTGGGTATAAGGAAATTAAGGATAGTTGGCGTGTTTTCTAGTTTAATATCTGTTTCCGTTCTCTTGGTAGAAGTGGGGCGCGGTGGTGTAGAGGTATATTTGGTGCCTTGCAGCCGGAGGGTTGCGGGTTCGAATCTACCTCAAGCCGCCGCGTAGGGACCCTGGGCAAGTCCTTCACTCGCAATTGCTCATGCGCTTCGGCGTGAAACACCGATTCAGTGTCCGCGCTGTAGTCGGGAGCGCCTCTGAGTAGAAATCTTGAAGGGGCGCTATAATAAATATCTTAAATGAATGAATGAATGAATGAATGAATGAATGAATGAATGAATGAATGAATGGTAGTAGGCCTATTATACATGAACGTTTTACTCCACAAGCAGAGAATCTCACACGCAAATCGTTTATAATAAGAAGGTTATACTATGTATAATCATGTATGTTCACCAAAGGGCGGATATGCAATTGGTATAATAAGGAATATACTTACATACTTTTTACTTACTTAGTACTGTTTAATTTTAATGCAATAGTTTTGAAGTCTTAATACGATACGATGGTTTTTTAATTTGAATACTACGGTTTTAAAGTTTTAATACTCTGGTTTTGAAGTCTTAACTTAATACTATGGTTTGAAGTCCTAATACGTTGTTGAAGTCTGAATAGGCTACTATACGGTTTTAAAGTCTTGATACTATATCTTTGAATTCTTAACACCATGGCTATGAAATCGTATTACTGTGGTTTGCTGAATGCTTGATTTCATACGTAGCCCGTTTATTGAAACAACTCAAACTGTACGGCTCCTTCTCATGTGCAGCTGAGTAAACTTTCAAACCAACCGGAAGGTTTATAGGATCGATCCTGCCGCTAAAAGCCCAATTCATCTTCGTCTTTGGCCAAAGCCCTACAAACACAGGCGCAATGTTTCTCGAACCCGCGGTTGGTAAACTTCCGTCTTTTAGAATTGAATTTCTTCTCTATTCTGACCCCTCGTCCCAAACCACACGGACGTCCCACCCTCGATATGTGCTGTATAACTCGAATGAAAACAGAACTGTGCTGGTCTAACACCGCCACTGTTTGCACTCTGACAGTGCCAGTCCCAATCCCGGATGAAGGAGCAGGGCGACGCTAATGATCTTTGTTATCACACAGTGTCGTTAAACTGAAACTACACATACTGTGCTGGTCTTCAACAGGGATGGGCAGTAATTGAAATTACGTAATTGAAATTACTTGAAATTGCCCAATTTGTAATTTGTTATTTTGCAATTCAATTGCATTTCCCATGCATTTTGTAATTTGAAATTACATTTCATGTCCCAAAGTAATTTGTAATTCAGTTACATTTTTCCAAGTAATTTGCCCATCCCTGGTCTTCAGTGGAAATTCGTGCACATCATAGATGAAGCACGTGCAATACCTCAAATTACACGTCACTTAAAATAGCATTGGTTTTGACTTTTGAGTGGTTCAGAAGACTGTAGTGTGTTAAAGCCACTGCAAATTAACCTGGGAAGCTTAATAGCCCAATTTCCTTAACTTCCTCTTAAACGTAATAGGAAGCCCGAAAGTTGTAAAACGCCACTCGAAGGCCAAGCCCACAGGACATCAGCTTACTCAAGGGCGCTTAATGACACTTAACATCATTATACTGTATACGATATAGAGCAGAGAGCGTCTCTGATTTGATCTGTACATTGAACGGCGCTATATAAATGTTCAATTAGAGTTACAGTTACAACTGGGAACATACACACCTGCAAAAGGCAATGTATGTAATGTAATCGAACATATATATAGCGCTTTATCAAGGTTCCTGGAGACAAGTTTCGCTGTTGAACGCGTGAAAACATGCATCCAAAGAATAACAACGATGAAACCGCAACAATAGCCGTTTTAAGTTATGTACACTGACCGTAAAGGCTGTTATTTTGAATATCAGGCATCGAAGGGAGGTTAGTTGCTGTTTAACGACATTGTGTAATGACGTAGATGATTAGCGGCCCCTCCTCATTTCTCCAGGCTTGAGACTGGCACTGCCAGTAGATAAGTTGCTGTTTAACGACATTGTGTAATGACATAGATGATTAGCGGCCCCTCCTCATTTCTCTAGGTTTGGGACTGGCACTGCCAGTAGGTTAGTTGCTGTTTAACGACACTGTGTCAAACGCAGATGATTAGCGGCGCCCTCCTCATTTCTCGACGCTTGGGACTGGCACTGTCAGAGAACGACCAGTGGCGGGGAAAGCGAGGGGATGACTCGCCACTTGCCCTTATAAGTTGAGACTGAGAAAAATTACGTTTCTAACACGTCATTTACCAGTGTAAGAAACCCCCTATCATGGCGGTTTCTACGTTGACGAGAAACACTGAAAAGGAATACGGGTTTAAGCAGGCTAAATATATCACTGCAATTAATTATGAAGATCACCTCATGTCGTCCAATTTACTGTAACCACTTAAATGATGATACTTAGGCCCAAGTATATCTACTTTTAATTGAGTCGTTTACGCAAGAACTTAAAGAACATGTACGTAAACACTTAACTCTCTTTCTGTCTCTGTCTCTGTCTCTGTCTCTGTCTCTCTGTCTCTCTGTCTCTCTGTCTTTGTCTCTGTCTCTGTCTCTGTCTCTGTCTCTCTGTCTCTCTGTCTCTCTGTCTCTCTGTCTGTCTGTCTGTCTGTCTCTCTCTCTGTAGGTGTGTGTGTAGGTGTGTCTGACAGTCTGTGTGTATGCATGTGTTTGTGTATGTGTGTGTCTGTGTGTGTGCTTGTGCATGTGTCTGTGACAGTGACACCAACCAGACGCCCACGGCTTTCATTATGAAGTTATAGTTTTCTGTTTCTCCTAACCACCAACCACATGGTTGCGATGAGTGAGTAAAATGTTTAACGTTGACGGTGTTTTAACAATAGATGTTACCCGCTTTGTCATTGTGCTCTGTCGTGTTTACTCGACCTTCATAATCGAACTTCCTTTCCGTTCCCTATATTATATTGACATAGCTACTTTAATATAGGGCCAATCCTTTAGTTAGTTTAACCAGAAGTCACAGTGGTATGTTACCCCGACTGCATTTGACGTTGCCTTCCTTCCAAAGATCAGAAGTGCACACATGACCATAAGACAGAACATCGATGGCACTGAGCAATTGTGAGTGAAGGACTTGCTCAATGTCCCTATACACAGTAACTGCCTCGGGCAAGGCTCGAACCCATACTCTCCGCGTTACAGGCCGAGCGTTCTATTCATTCGGATTCTCATGGTATACCTAATAGAGGTATTGTTGGTGGATTCCCTGCTCTCCACCTTACAAACCGAGCACTCTTACCAATCGTACACCGTCTTGTTAAGACGTCTAGGGGGCTCGTTTTGTAACGCGGACACATTGTATTGTATTCAAACATTTATAAAGCGCCTCTCATAGGGTGAAGCATTCAGAGGCGTTCCCAGTGCGCAAGGCCAAGGAGAAGAAAAAGGTTTCGAGAAATGCAAAGGTGGAAGCGAGGTTACTAGCTAGAATTCGAGAGCGAGTAGATGGAGACAGCGCATTCCAAAGAGAGGGACCAATTGAGGTAAAGGACCGGGACTGAGCCATAGCTGTTCTAGTATGAGGTACTAGTAGCTCAAGTCTGTTTGATGAGCGTAGTGGTCGATGGGAGGAGGCTGAAAGAGGCCGGAGTAAAACATCAGCTAAATATTTTAGGGCAAGACCCCTTTGTGCCTTGAAGACTAAAATGAGGATTTTGAATTTAATGCGAGCAGAGAGAGGAAGCCAGTGCAGTTGTTCAAACATGAAAGTAGAAATGTGAGAGTACCGTGGTCGGCGTGCTATTAATCTGGCGACATAAAGCGGTCATATGTAAGCTGTCATATTATGTAAACAGTGCCACAGTCATCATCATCATCAGTTCCTGACGTCAACCATTTGTAGGAAATTGATACGCATAAATAATCTCCATTGTCTTCTGCCATTTGTCAAGTTCATTGTTCCCCTTAGTGTCAGTCCAAGTGATGTTATGTCCGCATTTTATTTATTTACTCAACCGTATTCTTCAGTTAAATATGGACCTACACGAAGAATAAGAGACCCTTAGGCTAGCCCTGAGAGGCAGCCATGGGTATGAAGTGTTATCGACTTCATTTTCTTAGGCTCGGCTTATCAGGGCCAGTGGCCAATCTCTCCTCAACGTCTAACAGTGTACGGTCAGTGTACTCATTATAGCTGAATCGGCATGGGGCGCATGTTAAAGGTAGAAAAGAAATTTGGAAGTTAATAACTCACCTCTCGGTTGACCTGATTGCACGCTAACCACTATATACTATCGCACACTTCTTATACGAAGCACATACAAAATGTTTGGCGTAGGATATACTAAAGCGTACGACACCCCTGGATTGATTCATCCTTAACTTCCTTAATATAGCCTAAGTACTGTTAAAAGGTCACTCCCTGGCTTACAACAATAGCAGGTTTGTCTATCAGCACTCCTCAACATCAGTGTCTAGTTGCGTGACTCACAACTGTAGCTTCGCCTCTTTCCTAAAGGACCTTCTCTCCTATGGTCTTTACTCACCTTAAGACTGTTAAGACTGGCCGTGCTGGAGTTGGGAGCGCCGCTGAATAGTTTTCTTGAACTGGGGCTAGAGATGTGTTCAATATGAATGATTGAATTGTTGTCAGAACAATCAGGTATATGCATGATTCATTCATTAATTCATTAATTCATTAATTCATTAATCATTAATTCAGTAATTCAGTAATTCATTCATTCATTCATTCATTCATTCATTCATTCATTCATTCATTCATTCATTCATTCATTCATTCATTCATTCATTCATTCATTCATTCATTCATTCATTCATTCATTCATCCATCCATCCATCCATTCATTCATTCATTCATTCATTCATCCATCCATCCATCCATTCATCCATCCATCCATTCATTCATTCATTCATTCTGAGAATTTATATAGCGCCTCTTCAAGATATCTACTCTGATGTCTGATGGTAGATACAGCACACTGCCATCAACCTATAGCTGTATATAGTTGCTGGTATACCTTCCTTCCTAAGTTCAGTGGGAGGACCAGACGGTGGGGGAGAGGACCGGCCGTGGACCAACTGCGAGGACCCTGAGTTACAAGGCGAACCCTGGACCAATCGGTTACCGCAAGGGTGTCAAAGGGCTGTCCCGTGGGCCATTTCTGGCCCGCTGACAGTGTTTTTCTGGCCCGCGGAGCCTTGCCTAAAGACTACACAAATTGACGATAAAAGTTCAAATTTGTCCTTTTTAAGGCTTAACGAGTTTGACGTGATGTTTATGACTGATAATGAATATCAAAATTAAGATTTTTAAAGCGTAATTTGACTGTCTGCATGCTAAAAACGCACCATTTAAGATTTAGTTTTGCAAAAACTTTTATGGGGACGGGCTCACCAACACAGTCCCAGACCCTTACCCCAGGCGCCTTCAGCCCCCAGGCCCGTCACTTGCTGGAAAATATTGCCACTGACCCACCATTAAAAGGTTTGACAACTCTGGGTTACCGTGTTCCACAAAGTGTCTGCTGTCTTCAGATATTGGACTTGGCAGTTTGGCTTTTGTTATCTTCAAAAATGAACAATAATAATTGTCTTTCTTAATAAAGAATCTACACAAACACGCATATCGTCTTTTTAGTGTGGTCCTTGATTATGATCGTAATGAAGTGTCTGCCAGTTAGCCGCCGTTAGAACTGCTTTGCCGGCAGACATCATGTGTCAAGGAGCGATATGGCCAAGGAATGTTTGAGATATCAAACTTAAAAGTAGGCCCTATATTATGACCCGAGCCGTAGAATGTCTGATAAAAATGTGACATTTATAATAGTGGCCTGACACAGAAATTTTTTAAGATGGTAATAAGTAAGCTATTAAGACATTTCTGTTTACTCACCACAACAGGTTATATTTGTGTTTTTGCCCTTTAAGCCCCCAGACTATTTGCACGTACTGGCTCCTAGCCGCGTTGCAACACGTCGATCAGTGGACTAAGTAGAGATATCTGGTCTAACGAATTCACGAAGGTATTTGTATTTGCTGCCACTAGACATGGCTTCGCGCTCTTAAAGAATTATCAATGTGACGAGATGCGTGAAAACTTGCGATTAGTATTTAGTGGGATTGTTAATCGGGCTTCAATTCATCACCAACACAGCGGAAGTACGGCACAATACAACCAACAGGGCACATTGTAATATTATTACAGCGCCGTAAGATATGATATGACAGACAGGTAAACAGACAGACAGAAAGACAGATAGACAGAAAGACAGACAGACAGGCAGGCAGACATATGAACAGATATATAGACAGAGAGACAGACAGGCATATGAACAGGTAGACAGACACATTACCAGACATACATATGAATATACAAGACAGGCATAGCCTCATAGGAACAGACACCCAGACACCCGGACAGAAAAACAGACAGACAGACATATGAACAGATAGACGTACATACAGACATAATTTTATGAACAGATACTCAGACATATGGACAGACAGACAGACTTATGAACAGAGAGAAATGTGAACATGCAGACAGACATGCAGACGGATAGACAGACATTCAGACATATTAAGAAGCAGACAATGAACAGACACCGTTGAGTGTCTGGTGATAGACAGACACTATGTCGATTGTGTTGACATCCATTCGATGTCTCATTTGACGCTCTTGACTTTTGACCGACTCTGCGAAATCAGAAACAAAGACAAAGATGGCTCAGAACGTCTTACCTGTCCACTGTAGTTAGGACAGTCTACTGTTTACACCTGTTACAAGCCGTACACCGGATCCATTTCGAGCCTCTTCACCGGATTATAATTCGTATTTATGATTCGAATTCGCTTCTGGCGTTCCATCGAGTGATAATAGAGTTAAATTAAAAAGAAACGGAGGTGTAGAAGCTATTGTACGAGGTTCTGTAAGAACTACACGATCGGTAGTTAGTTCATTGTCTGAATTATCAGAGGTTTTGTGCTGCTAATTCTAAAGCTATCGACAATGAATTTGTCCAACACGACTATGGAACCTCATTCCCAAGACTTGACCTGTTTCCGTTAACTGGGAATGAGGTTCAGTGATTACAAAGCACTCATTACTTCCAAAACTCACCCCTCTAATGACCCTACACAACTTCAGTTGATCGGGTAACAGCCCCTCGCGTCAGATATCCCGGACGAGTCCCCATAAGTTAACCAGCTCCGTCGCCATGGCCAGACCGTACAACTCGCTCAAGTCGCGGGCGGCCTTCTTCACGTTCATAACCTTCCTCGCCTGCCTGACCAGCACGACGGTCATCTGCTTCAGTATGGCTATCCTTGACGACGCCTTCATCTACGCCGGCATCGCCTGCCTCATCGGGGTCGTTCTCCTAGTCGCCGTGTACACAGGGTGTCGCTACGGGTGCATGGATCGCTCCTCGTCCTCGGATGTCCCGGACGGCGAGTCCCCATCTCGCTTGGACGAGGAGGACCAGGACCGACTGCATAGGACGGAATATCGGCGACTGGAGCGAGAGGTGGATGACCTGTTGTCTGAGGTCAGCGAGCTACAGGCGACTGCCCTGTGCAGTTCGGAGGTGCTCGAGAGGGAGCACGAGAACCTTCGCACGGAGTACAGACAGCTGACGTTGTGGATCGAAGGAGCGAAGGTCCCGGAGGCGGGAGAGGTTCAGGCGCTGATACAACGGGTGGATACCATCTCCATCAATCTGCAGAACATTCGAAGGAGAAGTCAACGAATCACAACGTAAGTTCTAATCTAATCTAATACCAGCCCTCTGGCGGCGATGGGTACAAGTGAAACGCGGAATGGTCTTCCTCTATTATATAGAGCTGCGTCTACACCTTGGGAGTCTGCCTGAAACTTTCCTTACTAAACTCAAAACTGTTCTTTTTGGGCGTGTTGGAGTCGGGAGCGCCTCTGAGTAGTTTTCTTGAGCGGCGCTATATAAATTCCCGAATGAATGAATGAGTGAAAGATTTCCACTATCCTTGGTCACTCGTCAAGTCCAATGCTCCTCCCCTCAGTGCTAGTTCTTACTAATGCTGTCTATAATTCATCGTAGTCTGTCTTGGTTTGCCTTTGTTCCCTTTGCCTTCGAATCTTGAGTGTAGTGCATTGTGTGGGATTCTGTTAATCTAATATAATATAATCCAATCTAATCCAATCTCATCTAACCTAATCTAACCTAATCTATTCCAATCCAATCTAATGTAATTGTAATCTAACCTATGTACCTTATTTAGCGTAAGGCAGAACATATTATTATTAAAACAATAGGCCTACAAAAAACGAAACACACACTTGCGAGACCGTACAACTCGCAGAATCAAACGAAAATCTTAAACCAACGCTCTAATGACCTCCACAGAACCATTTATTGTAGAAACTAGAAAGAACCCAGAGAGGGTTCGACGTAAACCGGACTCGACGGGTGACGTCATCTAGGCTATTTTCGAAAATGTTTCTATCACTTTTCGCTTGTTTATATAGACACCGTACCGTATAGCCTGGCTTCTCGTTTCCTGATCAATTGGGTTTCTACCTGGCTTCGTCTCCAAATGGATTGCGAGCCCATTAGTCTTGATTTCCTTTTTTCGCTCGAAGCGACCATCTATACTTGATGTTTTGGACATTAAAGAAACTCTCTCACTAGCTTTATAGATGTATAACCAGGTTGTGTCTGTGTCAGTTTGTCTCTATTGAATAAACGAATATCGCTTGATTGACTTAGATCCATCTACCCAGTTCTTCCTAATGTATTCCGTTTCGTTCCATTTCATCCATTTACTGTGGTTCATTACTTTTTTTTCACAGACAACATGCACCACTTACTGCTAATACCAGTCGCGCACATTTCAAGCCGAACCCTCTCTAGTACTTTCTATTGCATATGTTAGGTTTCCATCACAGTTTACAGTCACTATCGCAGTTAATCTTAATATATAATATTTTCTTTATTGAAACAATCCGGTTGACAAACCGCAACCGTTTACAGTGTACAGTATGCAATTGAAACAATTCACAAGAACACATAATTATGACAGAAGACATAAATCTTAACTACTAACAGAACAGCAATTATACACGTCGCTAATAGCAGCCTACAAAGCATGTCCGCCTACGTGCTCGATCTCGGTACCTCTCGTTCTCTATGCCAGTGTGTTATCCAATGCGCTATCGGCCCCCCCCTTAACAGGGTAATTATTACTCGGGGTGAATTTACCCAGTCCCACCGTGTACAAACGAACTCTAGTCATTGCAATGAGTTTTCTCTTTTTATTCCAGGTCGTTGTCGAGGCGTCCGATGACCTCAGTCAACCTCAACCTGGTCATCCACGACGCCATCCACCCGGCCATGCCAATGCGACCGCCCCCCTACGAGGCCTCCGGACGCCATCCGCGCCCCTACTCAGCAACCAACATCCACCCGCCCTTCACCGTCAGCTACGCTCGGTCAACTCCGCCCTCCTACGGCTCCATGTCACACTTCTCCCTGCCTCCACCTTCCGATGACTTGGAGGCCCCTCCCCCTTATGACGAGGCCATTGGAACCGCAGTATGAGAAGGACACTGGCGTTGTTGATACTCTTCCAGATAATTTCGTCTTCCAGCTGAACTGACTCGGATGGAGTTACTCCAGTGGAGGCAGCCAGAAACGGAGACTCAGACTCCGCCTTTCCACGAATTCGTTCCCTGCAGACGCAACGCATCTTTTTGACGTTTCTCAATATCATTATTATTAGTCAGTAACTTTTGGAGAACCGATGTAGTATTACGGTAGATTTATATAGCGCCCCTTACAGGTTGCTACTCAGGAGCGTTCCCGATCCAACCCCGGCTGAAAAGAACAGTTATAGTGCAGTATAATGTATAGTGCAATGGCATCAATCCATTGTAAGGAATGTAAGTTAGTATAATTATTCTTTATTAAACTGATTGCAGAAGAGCCGCACTCCGGTGTACAAACATCATAGAACAAATTAAAAAAATCAATAGGAGTACAGCATTCTTCCTAAAAATTGTTTTCCTCATATTATTGTCGATAATAGTCAAGACCCTGTCATGAGACCGTGGGCGAAGGGCATAGGTAGTTGATTTCCTTGTTGGGAGCAACTTATGTAAAACATTCCCCGGGTTTATTAGAACAGCTGTGAAGAGACCAGTATCAGCCTGCCGACAGAGCTGGTCAAAGGTTGGCCTGTCAGCGAGGAGGTACCCCCACCGGATCATCTTACTTATGATGGATTGGAGCCTGTTTTATCCTGCTGACGAGCAAACCCCATCATGCTGGGTTAGCGTACAGCAGGCGTTCCACAACAGTCGTGGCGCGAACCACATCAAAAAGGTTTGAACCCTTGAGGCCATAAGCAGTTAAAATACGCAGTAGGCCTACATAATTAGGCCTATGCTCAGCAAACCCAGGCCTATAATCCTACATAGTCAGGTCAACGTCCTGAATATAAGGGATAATTAATTTTAAAGTGATAAGTTTTAAGCTGACAGCGATATGATTATATCCTATGTATAAAGACAGCACAGTCACTGTAATTAATCTGACCTCACCTCACTGAATATTTCTGCATAATATTGTGCTACACATTATTCATTACGATGCATAACTCATTACATATTCATGACTCCGCCCAACGTCAACTCATCACATATTCATGACTCTGCCTTTCAACGTCAACTCATCACATATTCATGACTCTGCCTTTCAACGTCAACTCATCACATATTCATGACTCTGCCTTTCAACGTCAACTCATTACATATTCATGACTCCGCCCATCGTCAACTCATTACATATTCATGACTACGCCCAACATCAACTCATTACATATTCATGACTCCGTCCAACATCAACTCATTACATATTCATGACTACGCCCAACATCAACTCATTACATATTTATGACTCCGCCCAACGTCTCCGCGGCTGTTACACCGTGACGTCATCTAGGCTATTTTCGGAAATGACGAGCGGTCACGTGTGCGTGAAGAGACTGCGCTCATACAGATCTTAATTAATCTTCTAATCGTGTACGAATTTAGCTCTAATTAACCCTGCAGTGTTATAATATTTTTTAATTCATGTGTTGTTTCGATACAAAGAATGATTGACTAAAGAGCTGTTCAAACTCAAGTTATAAAGCAATTGATACTGTGTTTGTATACTGTGCATGTTCATAGACCTACTTGTGCATGTCTTTGTGTATGTATGCATATATGCATGCATGTATGTATGCATGTATGTATGCGTACATACGTAAATATATGTGATCATTTGCATAACATTTTAGGAACCTATAGCATTTCTTCAAAGGCACTGCGGTGTGGTCTATTTCGAGAAGATGTAAAGCTGTATCCTGGAATAGCTCGAAAAGTTATGTTAACAATCCCAGACCCCCCTACAAAAAGAAACACAATGGCTCGATACACGTAGAATCATTTAAAAAAATTACACTAAAAATGCAATCTCGAATTTCAAAATATATGAGTTTATTTTATTACCAGCTTGTTAGCTGTATTAAACATGAAACAATTTACACATTTTTAGCATTTCTTGATGTTTTCGCTACCATTTTGAAGGGTCTGTGTTGATTTATTGGAGAAATATTTCTTGACGTCAAATTGTACTGAACCCCTCCCCCTTGTCAACAACTGTCAAACTTTTCAAAACCCCTCCCCTACTTTGTTGACATAATTAATGGACGACCCCCTATCTTAATTCTTCCTCTGCTTCTTACCTTTCTCGCCGCTTAGATGAACCGTTTTGATTTGACGCAGCGCTCGTGAATAAGCTGGTGCCCAGCGCAGCGCTGACCTTTCGAGTAGCGCTTCAGAATATGGAGTTTACCATTACGATTACGATAATCGTAATAACGATTACGATAACGATTACGATAACGATTACGATAACGATTACGATAACGATTACGATAACGATTACGATAACGATTGCGATAACGATTACGATAACGATAGCGATTACGATAACGATTACGATAACGATTACGCCCATTGTCCCCACCGTCTCCGGCTGAGACTTGACTTTTGGTAACCTCCCATGGCCTCAAGTATCTACTGCGCTGAGAAGGCACGGCCGCGCGACCCCTCGTCGACGGTTGATACAAACCACTTCAAAGTCTCGGCTTCGCCCACGCAGACTGTGGCCTCGTACTCAAACGTGAAGAGCTTCTAACATTATGGGATCGTCATCGTATCTATACTTGGAAGTGGTTTTTGAAGACTTTTCAGAGACTTTGAATTAGTGGTTGTATTGAAAATAATTTACTCCGCCACTGCTCGTACTCTGGCAGTGCCAGTCCAAAGCCTGGATAAAGGAGGAGGGCGATGCTAATGGTCTTTGTTATCACATAGTTTCGTTAAACTGAAACTGATACTAATACTTGTATATTGCTGAAGCTATGTGCAGGTCAGAGATGGACACGCTTAGTTAAATTGCTAATCGATCAGAATTAGAATTAGCTACTTAAATTTACTAATCGATTAGAATTAGAATTAGCTACTTAAATATGCTAATCGATTAGAATTAGAATTAACTACTTAAATATGCTAATCGATTAGAATTAGAATTAGCTACTTAAATATGCTAATCGATTAGAATTAGCTACTTAAATATGCTAATCGATTAGAATTAGAATTAGCTACTTAAATATGCTAATCGATTAGAATTAGCTACTTAAATATGCTAATCGATTAGAATTAGAATTAGCTACTTAAATATGCTAATCGATTAGAATTAGAATTAGCTACTTAAATATGCTAATCGATTAGAATTAGAATTAGCTACTGAAATATGCTAATCGATTAGAATTAGAATTAACTACTTAAATATGCTAATCGATTAGAATTAGAATTAGCTACTTAAATATGCTAATCGATTAGAATTAGAATTAACTACTTAAATATGCTAATCGATCAGAATTAGAATTAGCTACTTAAATTTACTAATCGATTAGAATTAGCTACTTAACTATGCTAATCGATTAGAATTAGATCTAGCTACTTAAATTTACTAATCGATTAGAATTAGCTACTTAAATTTACTAATCGATTAGAATTAAAATTAGCTACTTAAATTTACTAATCGATTAGAATTAGCTACTTAACTATGCTAATCCATTAGAATTAGATCTAGCTACTTAAATTTACTAATCGATTAGAATTAGCTACTTAAATATGCTAATCGATTAGAATTAGATCTAGCTACTTAAATTTACTAATCGATTAGAATTAGCTACTTAAATATGCTAATCGATTAGAATTAGATCTAGCTACTTAAATTTACTAATCGATTAGAATTAGCTACTTAACTATGCTAATCGATTAGAATTAGATCTAGCTACTTAAATTTACTAATCGATTAGAATTAGCTACTTAGATATGCTAATCGATTAGAATTAGATCTAGCTACTTAAATTTACTAATGGATTAGAATTAGCTACTTAACTATGCTAATCGATTAGAATTAGATCTAGCTACTTAAATTTACTAATGGATTAGAATTAGCTACTTAAATATGCTAATCGATTAGAATTAGATCTAGCTACTTAAATTTACTAATCGATTAGAATTAGCTACTTAAATATGCTAATCGATTAGAATTAGAATTAGCTGTTTGTTTAATGGGATATCTCTAATCGATGAGAATCTACTCGATTTCTTACCCACCTCTGATGCAGGTCACCAGCGTATATACTCACGAACGCTGCGTCTAGTCAGAGGGGTTTGTACCGACAGGTCCGACAGAGATACTAGAATCGATTTCCAGCTGAATTGCCAGAGGAAATGAGACTGAATGAGGAGCTGTTATGATTGGAGGGGTTGTCCAGAAGGGTAGTCGTCAGAAGTAGGTCTGAGTCCGGTTTCCATAGGATCAGAGGGGTCAGAGTATATTTGTTAAGGTGGGTGTCGTTTAGGTCGAGAATTGAAAGGTGGAGGATCAGGTGAGTCGGGGTTATAAATCAAGCAAGGAAGAGGTGAGACATCAGTTTTGAGTTGAACGCCA
>JACEVL010001227.1:0-11883 GCA_020284085.1 Aporrectodea caliginosa | reverse complement strand
GAATTATTGTTTAAACTTTGAAGTGACTTTCGGTGAACGTTAGCAGCGCAATAAATGGCGAACCACTGTTCGGTATTTCCTCCACAACCCGGATTTCAATTCACAAAAAACCTTTGTAGGCCTATATGCATGTAATACCCATGTATGGTGACTTTTTCATCTTCAATAGCAGATTCTTTTGCAAAAAGGACCCTAGGCCTACTTGAGCTCTACCTTCTGTCATGAGTATTAGCAATTTTTCATAAAGCGACCGTCATCGATCTGTCAAAGTTATGGACGACGGTTTAGCCCAGAAGGTTTTCTATCCAGTTGCCTATTAGAGAATCATGGGGAAGGCAAGACCTGGCGAGCAGAGGTCGAAGGAGAGGGCTGAAGAGCCAAAAACCAACTTTTGTGTCCTTTATAATTATAGGCAATTCTTTACTCGAGGGCTGCAGTGTCCACACTGCATACACGTTAGAAGCCGGCGGTAATACGGTGGAGCAGCAATGTCCAAAGCCACCCTCCTAATGACGCAGTCCGGGCACATGGCAACGGCCGTCTGTTCACTGCGGTGAAACTTGCTTATTGTTTGGGTCTGCAGAGACTACTCGCCGAGGTTCTAATACCCCCAGTCACAAAGACATTGGGCTTTATCACCCATAAGTATTCACACTAGAACGGATAAAAACACTTCTAGACTACATTCTCACTCTATAGATAACCATGGAAAACCGGGCCATGCGACAATTATGCGACCGGCCTCCGCGTACGGAGGATGAGGACGCGCTTCGGCGATCACGCATTCTCGGCCGCTGGTCCCAGATGCTGGAACAGTCTCCCGCCCGTCATATTGTCGTTTTTATTATTATTATTATTATTATTATTATTATTATTATTATTATTATTATTATTATTATTATTATTATTATTATAATCATTATTATTATGCGCAAGAAGTGAGTTTCGGAATTCAGCATCAAACACGGTAATGAGAAACAAATTTTATTCTGAAACTCTTGAACTATTGTTTAACAATACGAAGTTTCTGTAGAAGAAATCTTCGAATGATGTGCTCAAACGGAAGATTAGTTTTCTGAACGGAAAAAATTCAGTCATCGTTTCCGTATATGGAAGATTACGGTCGATGCGACACCCGAGTTTCAAATATCTTGCAAGAAAATGTCTTCCAAGGAAATAGTGACATTCAATGGAGTAACGAAGTTCAAGAAGAAACAAGAGTTCCCATCTATAATAGTACACAAGTCGGGCAAAGCAGTGTTCAAACGTTGATTCGATAGTTAACTCAACTTTCCGTAGATAGTCATTCAGAGGTGATAAATAATAGGGCATAGCAAGAAATATGTTTTTGTTAAAAATGAACTTTGGCATAATCAGAAAGGTTGCTCCTGTCCCTAAACACAAGTATTAAAGAAAGATTGTATCAAATTTATGGCATCTAACTTTGCCGCCGAGCAACCAAAATTTCGTCTACTTTCGCTGTTGCAAACAATTGCAAAAAAGACATGTATTGTGGAAATACCTTATTAAAAATGGCGTAAAAAACTATAAAGAAAATTCCTGCCCCGTATATGGGTATGCTTCCGAGTTGCTGAAAAATCAGCTACCTGTAATTGCAAATGTTAGGCAGTTTCACATGATTAGAAAATCAGAACATTCAAAAACAACTCCGGCGTCAAAATTGCGAAGGAAGTTGCTACAAATGTCATTGATGTCTGAATTAAAGCTGGAATTCCCACTATCAGCTTAATATCCACGGAACACAAGTTGGAAGATTTGCATAAAGAAATGAGGATTGTGATGAAAAAGAAAGGAGAAAATAAAGAAACAGGCATTAAAGAGCTCAGAGTGAATAGCTCGAAATTGTTTAGGAAAAGCTCTTCCCTCTTGTCAGTTGCTTGATGTCGTAAGTTTCAAACGAATTCATGGAGATTTGCCAGAAATTACAGGTTTTCAGAGTTTGAGTAAAGATCAAAGATTCCTCTATGAAATGTGTTTGGCAGCTGAAAGTGGATCGATTTCAGAAAGTTTAAGTAGCAGAGAGAATGGAAAGATAGCCCACAGTCATTGGCTTACTACTGCTAATAGGTTATTACGCCTTTACGAATCGACATCCCAACCATCCCAAAGTTTATTTTTTACATTAGCAGAATACATTATCAAAGTATATATGCTCCTATTTGGATTGAAATAAAGCTGAAGCCTCAGTGTTATGATGTTGCTACTCATTTATTGAAGGCTATTCATTTATCACGTTCTTACCATCCATTGAGAGAGAGGTCGTTGATAAATGTATTCATCAGAATGGTTTCTATGGTCACTCAGAAACATGTGTTACTGAATATGATATTTGATGAGAGAAAACACATGCGAGATCTGCCAGCCAGAAGAATTAAAGTAGAAAGGGAAGCTGATCGTTGTCACCATACCAGTTCTGGTTATGCTAGAAACTTCACAATCCCGAAACTCAGTTTGTTTTGAAGCCACTGTCTACTGTGAGCTAGTAAAGTGGTTGGATTTTCACAGATGTGGACCTCCTATAACTTGCAAGTTTACGGAAAATGACCGTGAGGAAACCGTTAAAAATGGCAGTATGTCAGATCTTGAAAAATACTCTTGCCACACGCAAGCAGTAGAGAGCCATGTCAAGTTGATACGTATGCAGGAAGGTCAGTTTGTGGAAAGAACGTAGAGAAGGCTACATTCGAGCAAAGCGCGAATCCCGCAAAAACATGGCCAAATATATCAAAAAAAGTGATTGGAAATCATAATGTAACTGAAACGTATTGTGTGCTTGTGAACATTTTTGTGAAGTAAAGGTAATTAAGGATTATAACTTTTTTACCTTAACGGATTATTCCATGTATTATATTCGAATATTGTATTGCTTGTATCTCATTAATGTCAGAATTGTCAAAAAAATTAACCTGTTCTATAAAGTCCAGCTCACAATATTCCTAGAATTACTACTTTAGTTATTAAAATAATCAAATTTCAACGGTGTTATATCGTTACCTCAATAGTCGCATTGTGCGGTATATTGTAATAACTTCAAAAGCTTCCTGTTGATTAAGTGACGATTATTGTCAGTAATCTTCTTTTGAAGTACACACAATCCAACGATTCTTGCGACATCGTCAATAAACAACAAACAACCTGCATTCAGTGTTTCCTTATTATAAATGCATCTCGCCTTGAAATTTAGCCCAAGGTAATTTGATGTTGCTTGTGACTGAATTTAGAGAACTAACTAGATCTCCTCCATTCGGCTGCTTTCACGAATTGAGTTTTAGTAGTTCCGCATACAGCGCATACGCCTCGAAGCATAGGCCTGTTATTTTTACTGATGACGTTCCGAATATCTTTCGTATGTGTACGTTTACATTTATTTAATACATAGTCATTTTAAATACAAAAACATTTATATTAAATGACTATGGAAGTTAAGGATTTATCGTGAAACGAAAACGCATCGAAAAGATTAAATAACCCGCTATTAATGATGAAGGCATGAGTTTACCCAAAATCGATGGTACTATCACTGCCACTGGAATTTCCCATTTTAAGACCCGCTGAATGGTTAGACTACGATAACCTACAGGTATTCGGAAGATCTTTCAACCGGAGTATAAAATACTAAAAAAGCACTCGAAGTTAAAAGCTACCTAAACAATCCATACAATCGGTTATTCGATTGCTGGCACGAGACATATGACAAAATATTCCAACAGTAGGTTTATAGGGAGAATGAAAACTATTGAATGAACTGTTTTTTAAAGCCTTCAAATCATCCGAAGAGATATTTGACTCGTGAGAAGAAGAACTCTGATGATCTTTGACGATCTTCAGTTAGAAAAGCAGAACAAGTGTGAATCGTACTACATCCGAGGAAGGCATAGCAACGTTGACTGCTTCTACCTCGCCCAAAATTATTTCTTACTACCGAGACAGACGATTATAGAGAATGCAAACTTTATCTGTTTGTTTCAACAAGACCAGAGAAATATTGGTCATATATACAACGATCACGCGAGTACGGACATGCTTAAGGATGAGTTTAAGAAACTATGTAAAACAGCCTGAAAGCGACGCCACGGCTTTCTAGTAATAGACCAGTCCAGCAATAAAAATAACGGCAAGTATAGATGTGGCTTCGATGATTTCTATTTACCGACGACTATTTAAAATAATAATCTCATTATATAAAAAGAATGGAATCTGCTCTCGAAAAGCTGACGACTATTATGGAAAAGGTGGAACGTAACACGAGCTCAAAATCGTCGTTCTATATTTTGGTGAGTAAAAAGAACGCGAAGATTAGGACTCAGTTTAATCCGCTAATCGAACTAGACGCGAGTAAAAAGTACGAAATGTGTCTTTTGAATCTAGAGACTTATTTTAGTTTTCCGAATATTAGCGCAACAAACAACCATTTCAGATATACACCCGACACCGGTAGAATATCAGCTGAAACCAGAGACCATGAATGGTTTGATGTATTCATTCCTGAGGGGTGTTATGAAATTACGGATGTAAACGATTACCGCATCGAGGAAAGATGTGGCGTCGATACCATCAGCTCCGTCGATCGTGTATCGCTTTGTAAATCCCTTGATAGCCTTCGCGGTCTCTAGGATTTCGAACTTCTTCTTATTAATTTTGCTGAAAATACTCGAAACCTTTGACTTCAACGCGTCCAATCTTTCATTCACAGGCTTCTGTTCTCGAGGAACAACGAAATTAATCAACCAATCTGAAAAGGTGTTGAGTTTGGACCTTACCTTATTCTTCACCTCATTCAAAACATTACTGAAATCTGATTTCCAAGTATTAGACGGCGGCGTGTACTTACTCGGAACAAGCGTTGGAACCCTAATGTCAGGAACCGATGCGTCTAACAGATTGCTTTCGTGTTCGGTCGTAATGCATTGTACAGGTCCCGACGATATGAGTGCTATGAGTTCCGTTTTTCGCAGTCTCGAGTATCCTTTCATACCTTTCTCTTTGGCAATGTTTCGTAATTGGTTTACTGTCTTCGTTGCGCTGTCCATTTTTTACACAGAGAAAAAAAATTTAAACTCTTTTCGTTTTTTCACACGTGCCTACACAGGCCGACAACGCACGACACTACAGAAATTAGTCCCTGTAATTACGCGTTGACTCGGCGGTGGGTTGCGCGATCTTATCGATACTGCGGGGATTTCCAATAGTTTCGATATGAGTCATTGGCAAGAGGGCGGGTGGCGAATTCGACCTAACATAGGTTCGTGCACGGGGGAGGTTGGACCTATGTTAGGTTCGTGCACGCTGATTTTGGACCTATGTTAGGTTCGTGCACGGAGGAGGTTGGCGAATTGAACCTAACATAGGTTCGTGCACGCTGATTTTGGACCTATGTTAGGTTCTTGGCCCAGCCGCTTAGTTTTGCTACTACTCACAATTTTCACAAATGAGCCCCATTCACATATGAATTCCATGTATAAGCCATAGGTTCAGGGTTTATTGCTAGAAGTCTTATAATACAATTCATAAAATGCATTATTTCGGTGAATAAGCTGGTTTCCCTCTCGCGGCTTTCGTATGGTGCTGAGAATGTTCGACGACTTACATTTACATTACTCGATTGAGTTCAAATGATTTGCTCACCTCTCCTCTCCGTATGGAGTCTTTGCAAGTGTTTACCAAAGTTTGATGTTGTGCCAGTTGTTTTCTGAATTGATAGTTTTCTCACTACAAAACTTGCACTTAGCAGAAGTAGCATTTCCCTTGAAAGTGAAATTATCATAACCAAACTTAACCGCTCTAGGAATATTAGTATTTTTTGTTAGCATTATCACCGTCCGTGGCCGCTATTTTAGCAAGACAACCGGAAGAAATTCTGAACAAGATGCGGTCCAAAATATCCAGAATGTAAGAATTAATGACTTAAAGGAAAGACAAAGCTTACTGGTAAAGTATCCGAGTGCCTGTAGAAATGTCATTTGTGTCCAAGTACTTAGGTCTCAAGTACGAGTACAAGTACTTAGGTCTCCAGTACAAGTTCAAGTACTTAAAGACTGTACTCAAATTGCACTTGAGTACAAGTACAGGTACCAATACTACACCTCTGCACACAATATAGTTCACGAAAGAAGTTAATCATCATGAAAATAATTACATTTTTCCTCCACGATATTGCCGATTTTAAGCAAATTCGCATATTTTCACAAATTCTAAAATTATTGTGCCGGGGGCAAGGCTTAGCCTTTTTGAATTGGTCTGAAACTTGGTACAGTTGTACAAAGTGATGAATGGAATGGGAAAATCGCCGGGGAGCAGTATTTTTAGGAACTTTTAAACTCCATTATATTCTGGAGCACCCTAATGGTTGGCCAAGTTTTTTATTTGATAGACCCTAAAACCATAAAAATTAACCATAGTTGTTAAAAACGATCAAATCAAAATAAAAAACGGAAAACGTCGTTTTTCCCCCAAAAAATAAAAAACGGAAAAAACGGGGAAAAAACGATTAAGGAAATAATTTGACTTTGCTACATCTTTTACTGCATTTTAAAATTAAAAACCTTGTTTGCACAATTTAATTTTATTTAGCAAATAACATAGGCCTACCTTTATTAGTAAACACCAAGTGACATTATTCTACAACAATTATTTTCTTTTTCATAAGTTTGGTTTAATAAGAAATTGAGAAATTAAAAAATATTGAAATCTTTTCAAATTTAAATTGTATACATAAGTCCACATAGGTCCATGCTGACATAAACAATAAAAACTAAACTTTGTAAGTAGCCTATAGAGTATGCTTAATTAAAAATTGTACTTACAATTCTGACTTATAAGAACTTAATATGGAGTAATATCAGAGATTGGCACAAAAGTATTTTGAAAATAGATTTCTATTTTCAAAATAGAAAATACTATTTTATTTTGTATTTTCAAAATACTTTTGAAAAGTATTTTGTAGAAGTATTTTCAAAATAGTTTTAAAAAGTATTTTGTAGAATTCAAAATACTTTTCCAAAATACTTTTCAAAAATACTTTTCTAAGATACTTTTAATAAATAAATTTTATAATCCTCCTGCCAAAAGTATTATTTTAAAATGGATATATATCATGGTTGTTTCTATTTTGGCTAGGCCTACTTTATACACCACACCACTAGGAACATGGCTGGATAATCATTCTCTGGGATATCATTTCTACACTGATGACACTCAAGTCTTTATTTCATTGACAGTCAGTCATGTGACTTATCTGTGCAGCTGTTGTCTGCTGTATCTGATGAGGCACAGTCTTGGATTGCGGCCAGTAAACTCCTTCGACGACTGAATATCTGGTACTGGGCACTCCACATCAACTTAAAATTTTGACTGACTTAACAGTCACTGAAACTGGGTGACTCAATTGTTGAACTGGCAGATGCTGCTCATAACTTGTTCTACGTTGTTTTCAACTATACCATGTCTCTCACTAACCATCTAAACCAACGATTTTAACAGGGAGGTATTTGTAAGTTATCACTAATGCAATGTAAATGTACACAATTGCGAGTAGCGATACAAGTACAAAATGTTGATTTCTCAAAAGTATTTTGAAAAACTATTTTCAAAAGTATTTTCAAAATACTATTTTTTTTTATATTTTCAAAATATTTTTGAAAAGTATTTTGTAAAAGTATTTTCAAAATACCTTTGAAAAGTATTATATTTTGTATTTTCAAAATACTTTTAAAAAGTATTTTACCCATCACTGAGTAATATCAGTCAGTTTATCAGTTAATCAGACATTACTGTGTACAAAGACAACATTTCGCATTTTGGATAACTTAGAAATTAAAATAACTTTTTAAATTTTATTTCCTGTGCTGTGCTGTGTATTTCTCAACTGATGACACTAAATAGTGACTTAAACTAGATGAATCTTTGAAGGGAAGGAGACAACGTAAGGGATATCAGACAAAAACAAAACTTAAACAAATAATAACAGACAGTAAATAAATAAATAAAGTTACATACAAAAGATAAAAGCGCAAAAAACGTCACGAAAAATAAATAAACGAAAAACGACATTTTTGACAAAAAGAAAAAAGAAAAAAACGTTTTTACAACTATGACATTAATAGACATCGAGAAAACTATTCTAGCACCTGTAGTTCCGGAAAGCGAAAGTGACCTTGAACTACAAAATCGTGCGATGGTCATACGATGGTCAAACCAGGTTGTTCATAACTCTCTTGGATTTCCGTGACCCCAATGAGCCTATCTTGGATTGACACCTTCTTTTGGTATTTCACCGATAACTAAATATTATTATTTAGCAATAGACGTCATCTAACTTTTATTTTGTCCTACATTGTTAGAAATAGCTTATTTCACCACTTGTACCCGGCAAAACCTATCATAGGCACAAAAATTAATTCTCCATTGCTTGTAGTTCCTGAGATATTCTGGGATAAAATTTCTCAATGGTAAATTAATGTGTATTACTTAGCTATACAATGCTTTACTTTGAGTCACTTGAGCCACGCCTAAATGTTAATTTAATTAGCTGTAACTTCGTACAATATAAAATCAAGTCCTATAGAAATTTTCTAGAGGTTGGCCATCATGCACCATATATAAACTTTTGAAAAGTCTGTGTTATGGGACACCCTAACCATGATATTAGGGGTGTCCAGAAAAATGACACATCGCAGAAAACACCCATACTCAAGTGTTTCCCATTATTCTATTCATCTATTGTCTATAAATATTTTTACAGAATTTTAAAATGTTATCCTGAGGTCCCTCAAAGCCCCCGAACATACCCTACTTAAACTCCCAGAACTGAAGACGCCCAAGCTCGGATCTTGGAACTTGGGTCCATTGTCGATTTACTCTTTTTATCACAAAAAATTAACGAAGAGTCTGATCTCGAAGAACTTTAAGTTGTTATGTTTATCTCAATGAGAGCTACATCCATACTAAATTACAAGGTCATTCAAGGTCATTTCAAGGTCAAAATAACCGAAATCTAGCAAAAATCAAAGAAAAATGATCAGATCTCAGCCAATAATTGTTGAAATTGGTTAATTCTTTCTTGCATTTCTCGACTTGAAAAGGGCTACCTGTGATCAGAAACAAGGATACCAAATGTAAGACGATCAAAAGTTATTTAAAGGACAAAAGATCAATTTCAGACAATGATTTTAACTCTAAAATTGACCTTTTTGTAATTAAAATAACTTTTGATCGTCTTGTATTTGGTACCCTTGTTTCTTATCACAGGCAGCCCTTATCCAAATACAAGAAAGAATTAACCAATTTCAACATTTATTAGCTGAGATCTGATCATTTTTCTTCAATTTTTGTTCGATTTCGTTTCTTATGACCTTGAAATGACCTTGAATAACCACGGATTTAGTATCTATATTTTATCAGAGTATAGCTCTCATCGAGACAAACAAGCAATAAAAAGTTCATCCAAATCGGACTATTCGTTAATTTGTGACACAAAGAGTAAATCGACAATGGACACCCCTACCACGACGTACATGTCTTACAGAAATTCAAAAACATTTGGACTGGTTCTTCTACCATAGGCCTAAATGCTGACCATTCGATAACGCGGTTAGCCTATTCGTTGATAAACATCCTCCGTTATTGTCAGAAAGGACTCCTTACTTCCTTAGTATAGGAATGGACTCAAGCAATTAGCAACAAACCGTAAATTGTCAAATAGCCTACATTCTGGCCCTTTGACTTCCTATCAGTGTGGTCTTTCGGAAGTGCTCGAATTTCAATTTGCAAAAGTTTAGCAAACCACTCATACATGAAGTTTTGACCCTTCAGAGTAGGCGGGCATCTCAGCCTTTCGATAAGGGCTTTTCTTTCGGAAAAATCCGCTACCTATAATAATTATCGTGACTAAGTACGAAAGCGAAAACTGTCACCACTAGGCTTATATCATTATAATTATTCCTTATTATCTGCTAACAAAACCATTATCATGGATCGTCGTCTGAATAATAGTAATCATCATCATGATTTTCGTCGTTATAATATTCGTCTTCATTGTCGCAGTATTCATTTCCATTTTCTGGCTTCAAATTCTAATTAAAACAATAGGACGAATTTTCGAATTTGAATGCAATATACGGTTGCACATATCAACGAAATCTTAACAAACCTTGCAATTCTTTCTAACTAGGCCTGTAAGTGTTTTCTCACTGCTTCTTGTGTCTCCTTTTCTTTGGTCTTCCGCTAATAGTCTTCTAATAGGGCTTATTACCTGTATCTCCTAAAATCTCACTCAAGTCCGTCTTAGACAAACAAACTGCTCGACCATGAGTAGCTAGGGGCAAAGGTTACTCTCTATTGGTGACATCGAGCTGTAAATTATAGAGCTAAAATCAGCCATGTTATTCAGCTGACGATCATTTAACATTATGGCTACAGCACATGGTCGCTTATTTCTGTCAGCCATGGCCCTTTCCTCATGATATACTAAAAAGGCCACAGGTTTATTCATCGTATCTCATGCAATCAGCTAGATGAATCTTGCTGGTTTACAAGCTCGGTCCTCGGGATGACCCATGCTCCGTTTCCAATGGGCTTTCCTGTGCACGGTAGTCATTATGCCGAATTTGTCTTGTTTAGATCCAAACAATTTTGCAGAATATTATTTTATAATGAGGCCTGAATAGTGTATAAGCTGCAGTCAACTTCATTGCCCTCCAATTTGATTTCTAATGATTTAAATGATGATCTGATGGTAAATGATTAAAATAAAAGTAAAATAGAAATATGCATTTGTAATTTTAATTCTGCTAGTTGTTTATGTCACTACCATTACCACTACATTTTGTTAAAAACAGGAATTACTATTTACGAGTAACTATGGTACAAAAAGGATTACTATGGATTGTGTACCCTACCTTACCAGACCATACACAATGTGTGTGGTCTGGTAAGAGAGAGGTCCGTGGGAGTGACACCATGAGTTACCATACTGGGTGACAACAACGCTAGTGACTGACGCCAGTGCCCATGAGCAAATTTCCCGAACCGCTTTTACAAGCCTACATACTACATGCAAATATACAGAAAGACAAACAGTGAGAAAGGCAGAATGACAAAGAAATCCATACAAACATACAAGCAAAACAAACATACAAACGCATAAATATGCGCATACACTCACACGTCCCTGCGCCCTTGCAGAGAGCCCAGAAAAAAGATATTGACGGTGCAGCAAGAAGTAGCCTTACTGAGCAAACACAATTATTGGCACTTACAATCCGTTTTCCAACACAGTGTGCATATGCGCCAAAACTCCTTCTCCACCACCGCTGTCGCCAAGGAGTCGCCTGAGGCTTCTGGTCTCAGCGATAGTTCTTTTCGAAAGTCCTCTTGCTGTACTCGATGGATTGCGGTCGTGTTCCGTAAGTGTTTCTCGCTGTTCCGTTTCGGTTTCCAGAGGAGACCAGAGAGACGAGTGCAGCACTGACCAGGAAATGGACAACGCTAGTTTCTATTAGGATAAGGGTTGTCGTTGCCGGAAATACAGCACAGCGGCTTCCTGTTGGCTCATTAAAGCCTTCATGGTTTTTCCAGTTATTTAGCGCAAAGGAGGTCATCAGTCGATGCCGCTAAGCGACTGAGTAAAATATTTGCTATAGGTGGCCCAATTATAGGAAGCTTAGGCTTTCGCACAATAAAGACACAATTATATCGCGCTACGGTCTCGCTTTCATTAAACAAGGTAAAGTTGACATCGCGCAGGCGCGAAAGGGAAAGCGTCAACCCGTATCAACCCAATTTAGGTCAAGCTGCATAGACACAAAATTTACTATTCCGATTCAGGCAAGTAGGAGCTGAGATATCGCGCGATTTGCTACAGAA
>JACEVL010001226.1:0-25762 GCA_020284085.1 Aporrectodea caliginosa | reverse complement strand
ATTATCTACATATACCATTAAAAAATTCATTTTAATAGAAAAATAAAGTAACGGAGTTGTAGTAACGGAGTTGTGAAATATTCATAATTAGGTCTCCACGCTTACCGGGCGAGTTAAGATATAAAAAATAGTTAGTTTATAGTGGCCAGGCTGTCAGTTTCAATATTATTTTTGAAAGAAAAAAAATTATATATATACGCAAAATGCAATAATTACCGTCACGGAGTTGTAAATCTTTTTATACTATAACATTCCAGGATAAATTTTAGAAAATTGTCAACAGAAGCAAACATCCATATTGATTTCTTTTTGGTAAAATCAATGAAGAAATGTTCCCTGCTATCGATGATGTCAATTCAAAAAAATTGAGTTTTCAATTTATTCCACAGATGGCAGAAACCCATTCGTAACGGAGTTGTAACCAATATTTGAAGACAGAGGGTTTTATTTATTTTTTAATTATTTAGTTCCTTAATAAGTTAATAAAAACCATATGGAGCAATGGATATTTATCAGTTAATGATCTACAAATTATAAAACATCAGTTCAGCGCTTCAGCTGTTACCCTAACGTAACGTTGAATTGACGCACCATTAGAAAGGACAATGCAATTTCGGGTTAAAATTGGAATTTATAATTTTTTTCTCATATTAATCATCTAAATAATATAACAGAAATATTTTTTTATAACTAACTTATGCCCTATAATGTGTTTAAAAATAAAAAAAAATAATTTTACAATTTGTGTGAGCCGCCGAAAGAAGAGGACGGAAATTTATATAATTTGCTGCCGGTTGTGAAATATACCCATATGCGGTTCAAAGCAATGGCATCTGTAAAAGGTTTCTGTAATTGCTCTTGTCATATACTTTCCAACACCAGCAGTGTCCTGTTTCAAACATTACTCATTACTCCATTTAAGTTCATCTTTCAGATGCTTACAAGAAGAGTTCATGTTTCATGTATCAGTAGCAGTTCTTTTCGAGTAAGATAAGAAATTATTCACAGAGAAAAGAAATAATGACGAAATACTGAAGTTGTCCATCCGTTGTATAATTGAACACCTTTAAGCTATTATTCAAGATATATTCAGTGAAGATATAGGTAATAGTTGGGGCGAAAGTTGGGGTAAAACAAATCCGGTAATATTATTAAGATGAAAGCCTTGTCTTATAACTAGATTTCGAAGCTCTGACCGAATGTTGCTCGTCATTTTCATACATTTGCTAAAAATAACAATAAAACGTCAATATTCAACATGTTTATAGAACATAATTTCATTGCAGCACAATACAGTGGAATGACTGTTCATTCATATACACTCAAGCATCACCATATACTCCATAGCATCACAATATCACACCCGTTCTTAAATCATTCCACTGGCTGCAAATCCTGGAGCGCATCCACTGCAAAGTCTTATCTCTAACCTACAACTCAATGTAATATACTACCAGCCAAAGTATCTTACTCGCAACTCTTCACCATCAAGCCATCCCGGTCTACCCGTTCGTCCTCATATCTCACTCTCTCCCGTCCCCAGTCACTAATCGCCTCAAGTTCCCCAACCCATCCATATTACACACTGCACCTCAACTCCGGAAGAAACACCCTTTGAATCCCTGAATATTCTAAGTTCCTCCAATAAAACCGTCAATCATTCAACGTCACCTACCTCAGGCTCTTATCATGCCACAGATTTTCCAAATTGAAGTCTTGAAGAAATCATACCCTGATCCATCCGATCCTCTGCCCTCCAAACTTTCTCGTCCTCAACGAAACCCGCCATAGCAGCCGATCCACTGCCTCCTCTCTCTGGTCTCTCTGGCAACCAACGGACTTGGACCTGCACTGAACATCGATCTCTGGACAACCCTTCTGATATGACGCAGCGCTCGTGAATAAGCTGGTGCCTTGCGCTTAGCTTTAGAGTAGCGCTTTAGAAATGTTGAGTCTATGGCCATTAGTACGATTCGTAGTTAAATGACTAGTTAGTAATAATGGTGAGGCACAGTTCCAGGAATTCTTACAGAAATTTCTTACAAAAATGTGTCTTGCTTAAACCCTTAATGTCACGGCTACGTCTCAAAACAGAATGGCCTGACGCCTGTACTTAGAAACACACCATTCCATCAATAGACAGCTAATTGCTAAAATCAAGCCAATTTCAAATCACGCCATCTCAAATTTTCATAGAAGTTTCCAAAAGTAGGAATGCTAAACGTTGGTCTGGGTCTCGATGTAAAGAAATAATGGTATAAAGCCTCTTACGGAGCGTCACATTATATAGATTGAAAGTGTCGTATTCGTAATATCCGAATTTATAAAGCGCTATTCCAAAGCCAAGTGCAAAACAACAGATCATTCACGAGCACAGACATTGACAATATTGCAAATGCAGAAATGGAGAAGCTTGAGGCTTTTGAAATGTGGCTATTGAGAAAACTAGACAAGATCAGCTGGAGCGACTATAAAACAAACGAAAGGGTGTTGCAACTGGTGCAAGAGGAGAGTTCAATGGTCAAAACATTAAAGAGGAGACAAATGAACTGGATTGGCCACACACTGAGTAGAAATTCGCTCCTGAAGACAGTGCTTGAAGGAAGAATTTAAGGGGAGAAACCACCGGGAAGACCATGACATAGCATGTTGGACATTAAAAGAAACAGACTAGGATTATATAAAGGTATAACGCAATAGGCACCAAATAGAGAAGAATGACATCTCTTCATTCCTTTATCTATCTAAACACAGAACTCTGAAGAATAATTAGAATGTGTAGCTGTTTCAGAAATAAGATTAAACATTTTTCAGGTATACAATTTGTCTTGCACTTTCCATGTCAGGGCAGTGCAAAGTATGCTCATTTTACAATTCCAAACCGTTATTCCACAGTTGTGTTACATAGTTTAGGTTCAAGCCCAGCCCTTTAAAATCTACTACATTTAGTGAATATGTATGATGGAGGTAATTATATATATTATATGGCATTTTCTTCTTTAGAAAGACTTGAATAAAGTTTTAGCTGACCAATAATGTCTTTTAACTAATATTCTCACAGTGACTGGCATGTCATCTGGAATTGAAATATGTAACACATATGTTCATCTGTCTAATTACAGATCCTTCTCATCTATGAATTTATCCTCTAATTCAAGAATCCTCATTTCAGTCTGCATACCATAAGTTTTATTCAACAGAATACGCTCTTCTTGCTCCCAATGACATCTTGTGCACTATGGATTAGTTAACCATTAGAGTAACATGGCAGCATTTGTTCCTCTAGACTTATCTGCTGCCTTTGGTGGAGTGTACATTCACTTTTTACATGGATAGCAGCATTGCTTCGGTGTTTCTGATCATGACACTAAATTGGTTTTCACCCCAAACTATGCTCCTGTACTTAGTCAGTATACTAATACTTACATGACCATTTTCTACCATTGTTTTTATAAAACAAGGTGTCCCTCAGGGTTGCTCTCTTTTGTTCCAAATGCATACCACTAGGTACATAACTTGGCAGTCATTCACTAGGGCATCATTTTAAGTAGATGATACTTAAATTTAAATTTCATCTACAAGCTATCTTGTTTTTGTGCAGCTGTTGTCTAATGCCTTTTGAGGATAAGAAGTGTTGTACGGTATAGCCAATAGGCTCTTCTTCAATGTCATTAGCATTTTAATTTCTGCTGCCGGGCAATCAACTAGAGCTGAAAAAGTTTGAACGATTTAAATGTTTCAATCTGGAAGAGTTGAGTTGGTGATGCTGATCATACCCTGGGTGGCATTTTAGCTCAACTTTGTCCCTTATCAAATACATTATTGGTATTTTAAATTGTCACACATGCATATTCATGACTTGCACAGAATTAGGTGTCATATACCCATGGATTACTGCAACTTGATTCTTAATGGCATCACCGAGTCGAAGCTCCAGAGGGTTCTCTCTGGTTAGAGTCATTTTATACTATAATTCTTAAAGTTTGTCCTTCCGTATGTATGTATGTATGTTTGCAATGCATCGCTGTCCGGCTAAAGGCTCCGAAACGGAACGGTTTAGCGAGTTGAAAAAATTTACAAAGCATTATTACGCAACGTCTAGGTCAACGCGACTATTTTCAGTTCGCAATTTTATTTAAACGCCGATATATGGCCATTTTAAATTTAACTTTTCAGCGAGCTTATTTCAATACCGCCCATAGTAAGGCCATTTGTTCACGTCACGCATGCTTAATAAGCAATCTTACGTCACACGGAGCATCTAGCAACCAATCAGAAGTCGCCACGGGCGAATTTCTAGGTCAGCGCAACCATTTACAGATTTGGTGACCTAATTACACTAAGCTCACATTTTTTGCAACCACGGCCATTGCCGATTTTCTAGGTCAAAGCAACTCGAAACTTACTTTAGCTATTCGAATTTCTATCTCATCCCAATTACTTTCAGCTCATAATTTGCTTTCAATTCCGATTTATGGACATTATAAGCATGCCCATTTGTCCACGTCACTAAAATTAATATGCAATCTTAAATTACGTCACGCGGCTAAATATGCAATCTTACGTCACGCTGGCCAACGGCAAATAATACGCCTATTATAATTTAGAAATAACCCGTGTAGTACGGGGAACAAAATAATACGCCTATTTCAGGTAGAGATAAACCGTAAAGAACGGGGAACAAAATAATAATATTGCCTATAATTATAAGGTAGAGATAACCCGTGCAGTACACGGGCAAAGCAACTATGTTCACCTCTAAATATCGTTTCCATTCAGATATATGGACATTTTTTAAATATTTGAAACCCATCAGCAAATATAGTAAGTAAGTAGCCTTTATTTGCAGCCGTTAAAAATTACGCCTGGGGAAAACCCGGGCGAACGCCGGGTAAAAATTGCTAGTAACATATAACATCCAGCTCTACATAAAACTCTCTGGCAAAAACTTTGATAACATCAAAATAAAAATTGCGGCTTGCGTCCGTGACATTCAAACCTGGTGTGCATCTATGCGTCTGAAGCTAAATGCCACCAAAACAGAACTCATTTGGTTCGACCGTCGAAGCCGACCGGACGATGATAAACAAATAAAATCTCTTCATCTCGAGTCTAACTGCACCATTCTACCATCTGATGTCGTTCGTGACCTCGGTGTTCTGCTAGACAGCAGCCTAAACATGACTGCAACACATCTCTTCCGTTGCCAAAGCATGCTATTTCCACCTTCGCCGAATCCGACAAGTGAAACGCTGCCTCGACGAAACCTGCCTCCGTATCCTGATCCAAGCTCTCGTCATCTCTCGCCTCGACTACTGCAACTCTGTCCTATCCGGTCTTCCTTCATCGACACTGCAACCCTTATCCTCAGTTCTACACACCGCCGCTCGCCTAATAAAAGATCTTGGTCCAAGAGATCACATCACGCCTACACTGCAACAACTTCACTGGCTTCCCATCCGCGCCCGTATCGCCTTCAAAATCTGCCTCCTCATGTATCACATTCACTCTGGAACCTCTCCCTCATACATGGCATCCATGGTCACGCCATGTTCAGTTTTCAATACTAGAGGACTCCGATCGTCGACGAGAGGGGATTTCACCGTACTTCGCACAAACCGGAAGTTTGGAAACCGTGCTTTCTCTACCTCAGGACCCTTAGAATGGAACCGTCTTCCAGCTTCAGTTCGACAGTGCATATCTGTCGCACAGTTTAAAACAAAATTAAAAACTTATCTGTTTAACCTGCACTATGACTAAGAATGTAGCGAAACGCGCTCTCGTGCAAGACTTGTCTTGTTAAAGCGCGCTATAAATTTTCATTTGTATTGTATTGTATGTAAGATATGAACATAATTATAACCCCTGTACAAAATCACTCCATTCCGGTTTGGTAGAGCATTTCTTTCAACTTGGGTCTCATGGTCTAATAAACACTGAACTCTGGTCAAATATACTATTTAAAATCAGGCCCTGTTCATCAGTTCTTATTACTATTGCAAAACGTCAAAATACTGATATTCTTTGTCAAATTTTAAACTACAACTGTTCTAGGTAAATAAGCGTTTTCAGTTGCTGGACCTAAATTTGTCAATGCTTTCCCTGTATCTGTCCATTCTACTCAGTCCCTAATGTGCCCACCTTCATGCAATGGCAAACTCAGAAAATCGTAGAGGGTCTCATTTTACCTATAAGATTATAGGTAAAATTACACCAGCTGTACAATGTTGGTGGGAAGATGAGCTGTCCATGAAGAGGATTATGACATATTATGTTGAGGCTAAAAAGTGGTGATCCATTATGTTACAACTGCATACCCCTGGTTACCTCTTGGTCTTTGATTAAGTGACCTCTCTAGTCTTCTTCTCAGAATGTTCAGGCAATATTGGGATTATGTTTATTAACTACCTGCTCTGAAATTGAATTGGTTGAAAAATCTTAACTTATTTTTTATCATTCCAGCTACAATTGCATCAATAACTCAGTTTCATCAATCCAGTTCCTATTTACGTTAAAAATTATTTCCATCAATCCAATTTCTATTTAAAGATATAAATGGTTTCATCATTCCCACTTCCAGTTAGGGAAACCATGTTTTCCTCAATCCAGCTTCCATTTCAATTTGACGATATAAAATAATTTACCAACCTAAACTACGAGTTTACCAATTTTTCCATTAAAATTTAATGAAAGTTGGATTGATTAGAAAAATTTATAGATGAAATGGAAGCTGGATTGGTGGTAGTTATCATGGATTACAGGTAGACTGCTTACTTGCCAAGAGTTATTGAAAATAGTTATTGAAAATTGTTATTGAAAAGAGTTATTGAAAAGAGTTATTGAAAAAGAGTTAGCCTATTGAAAGAGAAAAGCGTTATTGAAAAGAGTTATTGAAAAGAGTTATTGAAAAGGGTTATTGAAAAGAGTTATTGAAAAGCGTTATTTATTGAAAAGAGTTATTGAAAAGAGTTATTGAAAAGAGTTATTGAAAAGAGTTATTGAAAAGAGTTATTGAAAAGAGTTATTGAAAAGAGTTATTGAAAAGAGTTATTGAAAAGGGTTATTGAAAAGAGTTATTGAAAAGAGTTATTGAAAAGAGTTATTGAAAAGAGTTATTGAAAAGAGTTATTGAAAGAGTTATTGAAAAGAGTTATTGAAAGGGTTATTGAAAAGAGTTATTGAAAAGAGTTATTGAAAAGAGTTATTGAAAAGAGTTATTGAAAAGAGTTATTGAAAAGGGTTATTGAAAAGAGTTATTGAAAAGGGTTATTGAAAAGAGTTATTGAAAAGAGTTATTGAAAAGAGTTATTGAAAAGAGTTATTGAAAAGAGTTATTGAAAAGTTATTGAAAAGAGTTATTGAAAAGAGTTATTGAAAAGAGTTATTGAAAAGAGTTATTGAAAAGAGTTATTGAAAAGAGTTATTGAAAAGAGTTATTGAAAAGAGTTATTGAAAAGAGTTATTGAAGAGTTATTGAAAAGAGTTATTGAAAAGGTTATTGAAAAGAGTTATTGAAAGAGTTATTGAAAAGAGTTATTGAAAAGAGTTATTGAAAAGAGTTATTGAAAAGAGTTATTGAAAAGAGTTATTGAAAGAGAGTTATTGAAAAGAGTTATTGAAAAGAGTTATTGAAAAGAGTTATTGAAAAGAGTTATTGAAAATGGTTATTGAAAATGGTTATTGAAAAGAGTTATTGAAAAGAGTTATTGAAAAGAGTTATTGAAAACAGTTATTGAAACGAGTTATTGAAAACAGTTATTGAAAATAGTTATTGAAAAGAGTTATTGAAAAGAGTTATTGAAAAGAGTTATTGAAAGGTTATTGAAAAGAGTTATTGAAAAGAGTTATTGAAAAGAGTTATTGAAAAGAGTTATTGAAAAGAGTTATTGAAAAGAGTTATTGAAAAGAGTTATTGAAAAGAGTTATTGAAAAGAGTTATTGAAAAGGGTTATTGAAAGAGTTATTGAAAAGGGTTATTGAAAAGAGTTATTGAAAAGAGTTATTGAAAGAGTTATTGAAAAGAGTTATTGAAAAGAGTTATTGAAAATGGTTATTGAAAAGAGTTATTGAAAAGAGTTATTGAAAAGAGTTATTGAAAAGAGTTATTGAAAAGAGTTATTGAAAAGAGTTATTGAAAAGGTTATTGAAAAGAGTTATTGAAAAGAGTTATTGAAAAGAGTTATTGAAAGAGTTATTGAAAAGAGTTATTGAAAAGAGTTATTGAAAAGAGTTATTGAAAAGAGTTATTGAAAAGAGTTATTGAAAGAGTTATTGAAAAGAGTTATTGAAAAGTGGTTATTGAAAAGAGTTATTGAAAAGAGTTATTGAAAAGAGTTATTGAAAAGAGTTATTGAAAAGAGTTATTGAAAAGAGTTATTGAAAAGAGTTATTGAAAAGAGTTATTGAAAAGAGTTATTGAAAAGAGTTATTGAAAATGAGTTATTGAAAACAGTTATTGAAAACAGTTATTGAAAAGAGTTATTGAAAAGAGTTATTGAAAATAGTTATTGAAAAGAGTTATTGAAAAGAGTTATTGAAAAGTTATTGAAAAGAGTTATTGAAAAGAGTTATTGAAAAGAGTTATTGAAAATTGAAAAGAGTTATTGAAAAGAGTTTATTGAAAAGAGTTATTGAAAAGAGTTATTGAAAAGAGTTATTGAAAAGAGTTATTGAAAAGAGTTATTGAAAAGAGTTATTGAAAAGAGTTATTGAAAAGAGTTATTGAAAAGGTTATTGAAAAGAGTTATTGAAAAGAGTTATTGAAAAGAGTTATTGAAAAGAGTTATTGAAAAGAGTTATTGAAAAGAGTTATTGAAAAGAGTTATTGAAAAGAGTTATTGAAAAGAGTTATTGAAAAGAGTTATTGAAAAGAGTTATTGAAAGAGTTATTGAAAAGAGTTATTGAAAAGAGTTATTGAAGAGTTATTGAAAAGAGTTATTGAAAAGTTATTGAAAAGAGTTATTGAAAGAGTTATTGAAAAGAGTTATTGAAAAGTTATTGAAAAGAGTTATTGAAAAGAGTTATTGAAAAGAGTTATTGAAAAGAGTTATTGAAAAGAGTTATTGAAAAGTTATTGAAAAGAGTTATTGAAAAGAGTTATTGAAAACAGTTATTGAAAAGAGTTATTGAAAAGAGTTATTGAAAAGAGTTATTGAAAAGAGTTATTGAAAAGTTATTTGTTGAAAAGTTATTGAAAAGAGTTATTGAAAAGAGTTATTGAAAGAGTTATTGAAAAGAGTTATTGAAAAGAGTTATTGAAAAGAGTTATTGAAAAGAGTTATTGAAAAGAGTTATTGAAAAGAGTTATTGAAAAGAGTTATTGAAAAGAGTTATTGAAAAGAGTTATTGAAAAGAGTTATTGAAAAGAGTTATTGAAAAGAGTTATTGAAAAGAGTTATTGAAAAGAGTTATTGAAGAGTTATTGAAAAGAGTTATTGAAAGAGTTATTGAAAAGAGTTATTGAAAAGAGTTATTGAAAAGAGTTATTGAAAAGAGTTATTGAAAAGAGTTATTGAAAAGAGTTATTGAAAAGAGTTATTGAAAAGAGTTATTGAAAGAGTTATTGAAAAAGAGTTATTGAAAAGAGTTATTGAAAAGAGTTATTGAAAAGAGTTATTGAAAGAGTTATTGAAAAGAGTTATTGAAAAGAGTTATTGAAAAGAGTTATTGAAGAGTTATTGAAAGAGTTATTGAAAAGAGTTATTGAAAGAGTTATTGAAAAGAGTTATTGAAAAGAGTTATTGAAAATGGTTGAGTTATTGAAAAGAGTTATTGAAAAGAGTTATTGAAAGAGTTATTGAGTCAAAAAGTTATTGAAAAGAAAAGTTATTGAAAAGAGTTATTGAAAAGAGTTATTGAAAAAGAGTTATTGAAAAGAGTTATTGAAAAAGAGTTATTGAAAAGAGTTATTGAAAGAGTTATTGAAAAGAGTTATTGAAAAGAGTTATTGAAAGAGTTATTGAAAAGAGTTATTGAAAGAGTTATTGAAAAAGTTAGAGTTATTGAAAGAGAGTTATTGAAAAGAGTTATTGAAAAGAGTTATTGAAAGTTATTGAAAAGAGTTATTGAAAAAGAGTTATTGAAAAGAGTTATTGAAAAAGTTATTGAAAAGAGTTATTGAAAAGAGTTATTGAAAAGAGTTATTGAAAGAGTTATTGAAAAGAGTTATTGAAAAGAGTTATTGAAAAAGAGTTATTGAAAAGAGTTATTGAAAGAGTTATTGAATAGAGTTATTGAAAAGAGTTATTGAAAGAGTTATTGAAAAGAGTTATTGAAAAGAGTTATTGAAAAGAGTTATTGAAAGAGTTATTGAAAAGAGTTATTGAAAAGAGTTATTGAAAAGAGTTATTGAAAAGAGTTATTGAAAAAGAGTTATTGAAAAGAGTTATTGAAAGAGAGCTATTGAAAAGAGTTATTGAAAGAGTTATTGAAAAGAGTTATTGAAAAGAGTTATTGAAAAGAGTTATTGAAAAGAGTTATTGAAAAGAGTTATTGAAAAGAGTTATTGAAAAGAGTTATTGAAAAGAGTTATTGAAAAGAGTTATTGAAAAGAGTTATTGAAAAGAGTTATTGAAAAGAGTTATTGAAAAGAGTTATTGAAAAGAGTTATTGAAAAATAATGAAAGAGTTATTGAAAAGAGTTATTGAAAGAGTTATTGAAAAGAGTTATTGAAAAGAGTTATTGAAAGAGTTATTGAAAGAGTTATTGAAAGAGTTATTGAAAAGAGTTATTGAAAAGAGTTATTGAAAAGAGTTATTGAAAAGAGTTATTGAAAGAGTTATTGAAAATGGTTATTGAAAAGAGTTATTGATTGAAAAGAGTTATTGAAAAGAGTTATTGAAAAGAGTTATTGAAAGTTATTGAAAAGAGTTATTGAAAAGAGTTATTGAAAATGGTTATTGAAAGGAGTTATTGTGAAAGAGTTATTGAAAAGAGTTATTGAAAAGAGTTATTGAAAGAGTTATTGAAAAGAGTTATTGAAAAGAGTTATTGAAAAGTTATTGAAAAGAGAGTGTATTGAAATGAGTTATTGAAAGGAGTTATTGAAAGAGTTATTGAAAAGAGTTATTGAAAGAGTTATTGAAAGAGTTATTGAAAAGAGTTATTGAAAGAGTTATTGAAAAGAGTTATTGAAAAGAGTTATTGAAAAGATTTATTGAAAAAAGAGTTATTGAAAAGAGTTATTGAAAGCGTTATTGAAAATAGTTATTGAAAAGCGTTATTGAAAAGAGTTATTGAAAAGAGTTATTGAAAAGAGTTATTGAAAAAGAGTTATTGAAAAGAGTTATTTTGAAAGAGTTATTGAAAAAGAGTTATTGAAAAGAGTTATTGAAATAGCCGTTATTGAAGCGAGTTATTGAAAAGAGTTATTGAAAGGAGTTATTGAAAAGAGTTATTGAAAAGAGTTATTGAAAAAGAGTTATTGAAAAGAGTTGAGTTATTGCAAAGAGTTATTGAAAAGAGTTATTGAAAAGAGTTATTGAAAAGAGTTATTGAAAAGAGTTATTGAAAGAGTTAAAGAGTTATTGAAAAGAGTTATTGAAAAGAGTTATTGAAAGAGTTGATTGAAAATTGTTATTGAAAGAGTTATTGAAAGAGTTATTGAAAGGAGTTATTGAAAAGAGTTATTGAAAAGAGTTACTGAAAGAGTTATTGAAAAGAGTTATTGAAAAGAGTTATTGAAAGGAGTTATTGAAAAGAGTTATTGAAAAGAGTTGTTGAAAAGAGTTATTGAAAAGAGTTATTGAAAAAGAGTTATTGAAAAGAGTTATTGAAAAGAGTTATTGAAAGAGTTATTGAAAAGAGTTATTGAAAAGAGTTATTGAAAAGAGTTATTGAAAATAGTTATTGAAAAGAGCCTATTGAAAATAAGAGTTATTGAAAGAGCACAGTTATTGAAAAAGAGTTATTGAAAAGGATTATTGAAAAGGGTTATTGAAAAGAGCTATTGAAAAGGGTTATTGAAAGAGTTATTGAAAAGAGTTATTGAAAAGAGTTATTGAAAAGAGTTATTGAAAAGAGTTATTGAAAAGAGCGTTATTGAAAAGAGTTATTGTAAAGTTACATTGAAAAGAGTTATTGAAAAGAGTTATTGTAATTGAAAAGCGTTATTGAAAAGAGTTATTGAAAAGAGTTATTGAAAAGAGTTATTGAAAAGAGTTATTGAAAAGAGTTATTGAAAAGAGTTATTGAAAGAGTTATTGAAAAGAGTTATTGAAAAGAGTTATTGAAAAGAGTTATTGATTTAAACAGTTATTGAAAAGAGTTATTGAAAAGAGTTATTGAAAGAGCGTTGATTGAAAAGAGTTATTGAAAGAGTTATTGAAAAGAGTTATTGAAATCGGTTATTGAAAAGAGTTATTGAAATGAGTTATTGAAAAGAGTTATTGAAAGAGTTATTGAAAGAGTAGCGTTATTGAAAAGAGTTATTGAAAAGAGTTTGATTGAAAAAGGTTATTGAAAAAGAGAGTTATTGAAAAGAGTTATTGAAAGAGTTATTGAAGTGTTATTGAAAGAGAGTTATTGAAAGAGTTATTGAAAAGAGTTATTGAAAAGTGTTATTGAAAGAGTTATTGAAAAGAAAGTTATTGAAAAGAGTTATTGAAAAGAGTTATTGAAAAGAGTTATTGAAAAAGAGTTATTGAAAAGTGAGTTATTGAAAAAGAGTTATTGAAAAGAGTTATTGAAAAGAGTTATTGAAAAGTGTTATTGAAAAGAGTTATTGAAGAAAAGAGTTATTGAAAAGAGTTATTGAAAAGAAAGTTATTGAAAAAGAGTTATTGAAAAGGGTTATTGAAAAGAGTTATTGAAAAGAGTTATTGAAAGAGTTATTGAAAAAGAGTTATTGAAAAGAGTTATTGAAAGAGTTATTGAAAAGAGTTATTGAAAAGAGTTATTGAAAGCGAGTTATTGAAAAGAAGTTATTATTGAAAAGAGTTATTGAAAAGAGTTATTGAAAAGAGTTATTGAAAAAGAGTTATTGAAAAGAGGTTATTGAAAGGAGTTATTGAAATGAGTTATTGAAAGAGTTATTGAAAATGGTTATTGAAAAGAGGAGTTATTGAAAAGAGTTATTGAAAAGTTAGTTATTGAAAGAGTTATTGAAAGAGTTATTGAAAAGAGTTAATTGAAGAGAGTTATTGAAAGAGTTATTGAAAGAGTTATTGAAAGAGTTATTGAAAGAAACAGTTATTAGAAAAGAGTTATTGAAAAGAGTTATTGAAAGAGCTATTGAAAAAGAGTTATTGAAAAGAGTTTTTGAAGCGATGTTATTGAGAAAAGAGTTATTGAACTGGCAGTTATTGAAAAGAGTTATTGAAAAGAGTTGATTGAAAAGCGTTATTGAAAAGAGTTATTGAAAAGAGTTATTGAAAAGAGTTATTGAAAAGTGTTATTGGAAAGAGTTATTGAAAAAGAGTTATTGAAAAGAGTTATTGAAGTTATTTGAGTTATTGAAAAGAGTTATTGAAAAGTTATTGTTGAAAAGAGTTATTATTGAAACAGTTGTTGAAAGAGTTATTGAAAACGAGTTATTGAAAAAGAGTTATTGAAAAAAGTTATTGAAAAGAGTTATTGAAAGAGTTATTGAAAGAGTTATTGAAAGAGTTATTGAAAAGAGTTATTGAAAAGAGTTATTGAAAAAGAGTTATTGAAAAAAGTTATTGAAAGGAGTTATTGAAAAGAGTTATTAGAAAAGAAAGAGTTATTGAAAAGAGTTATTGAAAAGAGTTATTGAAAATGGTTATTGAAAGGAGTTATTGAAAGAGTTATTGAAAAGAGTTATTGAAAAAGAGTTATTGAAAAGAGTTATTGAAAATTGAAAAGTATTGAAAGAGTTATTGAAAAGAGAGTTATTGAAAAGAGTTATTGAAAAGAGTTATTGAAATGAGTTATTGAAAAGAGTTATTGAAAAGAGTTATTGAAAAGAGTTATTGAAGAGAGTTATTGAAAAGAGTTATTGAAAAGAGTTATTGAAGAGAGTTATTGAAAAGAGTTATTGAAAAGAGTTATTGAAAAGAGATATTGAAAAGAGTTATTGAAAAGAGTTATTGAAAAGAGTTAATTGAAAAGAGTTATTGAAAAGAGTTATTGAAAGAGTTATTGAAAAGAGTTATTGAAAGAGAGTTATTGAAAAGAGTTATTGAAAAAAGAGTTATTGAAAAGGGTTATTGAAAAGAGTTATTGAAAAGAGTTATTGAAACGAGTTATTGAAAAGAGTTATTGAAAAGAGTTATTGAAAATTGTTAAAAGAGTTATTGAAAAGAGTTATTGAAAAGAGTTATTGAAAAGAGTTATTGAAAGAGTTATTGAAAAGAGTTATTGAAAAGAGAGTTATTGAAAGAGTTATTGAAAAGAGTTATTGAAAAGAGTTATTGAAAAGAAGTTATTGAAAAGAGTTATTGAAAAGAGTTATTGAAAAGAGTTATTGAAAAGAGTTATTGAAAAGAGTTATTGAAAAGAGTTATTGAAAGAGTTATTGAAAAAGAGTTATTGAAAAGAGTTATTGAAAAGAGTTATTGAAAAGAGTTATTGAAAGAGTTATTGAAAAGGGTTGAGAAGAGTTATTGAAAAGAGTTATTGAAAAGAGTTATTGAAAAGAGTTATTGAAAAGAGTTATTGAAAAGAGTTATTGAAAAGAGAGTTATTGAAAGAGTTATTGAAAAGAGTTATTGAAGAGTTATTGAAAAGAGTTATTGAAAGAGAGTTATTGAAAAAGAGTTATTGAAAAGAGTTATTGAAAGAGTTATTGAAAAAGAGTTATTGAAAAGAGTTATTGAAAAGAGTTATTGAAAAGAGTTATTGAAAAGAGTTATTGAAAAGAGTTATTGAAAAGAGTTATTGAAAAGAGTTATTGAAAGAGTTATTGAAAAGAGTTATTGAAAAGAGTTATTGAAAAGAGTTATTGAAAAGAGTTATTGAAAAGAGTTATTGAAAAGAGTTATTGAAAGAGTTATTGAAAAGAGTTATTGAAAGAGTTATTGAAAAGAGTTATTGAAAGAGTTATTGAAAAGAGTTATTAGCGTTATTGAAAAGAGTTATTGAAAAGAGTTATTGAAAAGAGTTATTGAAAAGAGTTATTGAAAAGAGTTATTGAAAAGAGTTATTGAAAAGAGTTATTGAAAAAGAGTTATTGAAAAGAGTTATTGAAAGAGAGTTATTGAAAGAGTTATTGAAAAGAGTTATTGAAAAAAAGAGTTATTGAAAAGAGTTATTGAAAAGAGTTATTGAAAAGAGTTATTGAAAAGAGTTATTGAAAAGAGTTATTGAAAGAGTTATTGAAAAGAGTTATTGAAAAGAGTTATTGAAAAGAGAGTTATTGAAAAGAGTTATTGAAAAGAGTTATTGAAAGAGTTATTGAAAAGAGTTATTGAAAAAGAGTTATTGAAAGTTAGTTATTGAAAAGAGTTATTGAAAGAGTTATTGAAAAGAGCCAATATTGAAAAGAGTTATTGAAAAGAGTTGCCGTTATTGGAAAAGAGTTATTGAAAGAGCATATTGAAAAAGAGTTATTAAAAAGAGTTATTGAAAAGAGTTATTGAAAAGAGTTATTGAAAAGAGTTATTGAAAAGAGTTATTGAAAAGAGAGTTATTGAAAAGAGTTATTGAAAAGAGTTTATTGAAAAGAGTTATTGAAAAACTGAGTTATTGAAAAGAGTTATTGAAAAGTTAGTTATTGAAAAAGAGTTATTGAAAGAGTTATTGAAAAGTTATTGAAAAGAGTTATTGAAAAGAGTTATTGAAAAGAGTTATTGAAAAGAGTTATTGAAATAGTTATTGAAAAGAGTTATTGAAAGTTATTAAAAGAGACTGGTTAGAGAAAAGAGTTATTGAAAAGAGTTATTGAAAAGAGTTATTGAAAAGAGTTATTGAAAAGAGTTATTGAAAAGAGTTATTGAAAAGAGTTATTGAAAAGAGTTATTGAAAAGAGTTATTGAAAAGAGTTATTGAAAAGAGTTATTGAAAAGAGTTATTGAAAAGAGTTATTGAAAGAAGAGTTATTGAAAAGAGTTATTGAAAAGAGAGTTACTGAAAAGAGTTATTGAAAAGAGTTGTTGAAAAGAGTTATTGAAAAAGAGTTATTGAAAAAGAGTTATTGAAAAGAGTTATTGAAAAGCGAGTTACTGAGAAAAGAGTTATTGAAAAGAGTTGATTGATTGTGAAGAGTTATTGAAAAAAGAGTTGATTGAAAGAGTTATTGAAAGAGTTGTTAAGAAAAAGTTATTGAAAAGAGGTTAATTGAAAAGAGTTGCGATTGAAAAGAGTTGATGGAAAGAGTTATTGAAAAGATCGTTATTGAAAAGAGTTATTGAAAAGAGTTATTGAAAGAGTTATTTGAATGAAGAGTTATTGAAAAGAGTTGATTGAAAAGAGTTATTGAAAAGAGTTACTGAAAAGAGTTATTGTGAAAGAGTTAATGAAAAGAGTTATTGAAAAGAGTTATTGAAAAGAGTTATTGAAAAGAGTTAGGTGAAAGAGTTATTGAAAGAGTTATTGAAAGAGTTATTAGAAAAGAGTTATTGAAAATAGTTGTTGGAAAGTTATTGAAAGAAAGAGTTATTGAAAGAGAGTTGAGTTATTGAAAAGAGTTATTGAAAAAGAGTTATTGAAAAGAGTTATTGAAAAGAGTTATTATTAAAAAAGAGTTATTGAAAGAGTTATTGAAAAGAGTTGATTACGAGTTTTTATTGAAAGAGATTATTAAGAGGTGTCTAAAGTGTCGTTTGGGAAGGAAGGGTTGTTGAAGGGTTGGGCTTGAGACTAGGAACGGTCATCTGTGCCCCACACGCATGCGCATGTGGAACAATGGTCTCAGCCAGAGGCTCGCATGGAATGGCTTGCTCACTGGGCTTCGGCAGACAAGCAAGACATTCTTCAATAAACGACATTGTGCTGCGCAGTCTCATCAGGGCAGGCATACCATCGATCAGGGAACCGGCTGGCCTTACCCGACTGGATGGGAAAAGACCGGATGGCCAAACCCTGATTCCATGGAAAAGCGGGCGTTCTCTGATTTGGGATGTGACAATCATTGACACTTTCGCGCCATCGTACTTGGCCGAGACATCAGCAGCGGCAGGAGGAGCGGCGGAAATAGCCGCGACTAGAAAGCAATCCAAATACGCTGAGCTTCAGACGAGATACTGTTTTACTCCAATCGCGATAGAAACGATGGGGCCTATGGACCGGGAAGGCCTGGCCTTCATGATGGAACTCGGCCGACGATTGACAAGAACAACGGAAGATCTCCAAGAAACTTTCTTCCTGTTCCAAAAGATCTCAGTCACAATTCAGCGATTCAACGCTATCGCGTGCCTGGGTTCGATGAGGCCCTAGAACCTTTATTTTAAGAACCATGATTTTAAGAACTTTGATTCTTATAATAATAATAATAATAATAATAATAATAATAATAATAATAATAGTAATAATAATAATAATAATAATAATAATTATAATAATAATAATAATAATAATAATAATAATAATAATAATAATAATAATAATAATAATAATAATAATAAGACAAATTTATTTCTTCATAAAACCAACGAACTTAGGCCTATTATAGACTGATTAAAAATGGCTGTTTCAATAATTTTATAAGCTGTCATTCAGTCCTGGGCTACTGTTATTACAGTCCGCGGTGGCTAAAACAGACAGAGAGTTTCCAATCTGTAGGGCGACCGATAGGCGTTGCAGACAGATGACTGGTCTCACGCTGGTCGCCGGTCGCTGCAAAGATCCTGCCTCCTAGTTCTTGAATAAACGTCAGTGAATCTGTATGCCAACTTCCTGAAGTTTCGACTGCGACAGGGACGAAATGATGGGACTGTGAGATAGCGGCATATTTGGATTCCTTATTGCGAGCTGCTTTTTCCGCTGCCGCACCTGCGTTTAGCGATGTTAAATGCTCGTAAGATGCAGCGAAAGTGTCTGGCACCGTAACATCCCACGCCAAGCAACGACCGCTGTGCCAAGGTATGATGGTGACTCCGTCAGGCCTTTTGCCGTCAGATCTGTAGAGGCCATGAAGAAATAAATTTGTCTTATAATAATAATAATAATAATAATAATAATAATAATAATAATAATAATAATAATAATAATAATAATAATAATAATAATAATAATAATAATAATAATAATAATAATAATAATAATAATAATAATAATAGTAACTGCAATAACAACAAACAGAATACCACTGCAGTCTACTAATTTGGAACTCGAATTAAATCGTTTTACTAACTTCGTCTTCATAATAATAATAATAACAATAATAATAATAATAATAATAATAATAATAATAATAATAATAATAATAATAATAATAATAATAATAATAATAATAATAATAATAATAATAGCTAATAATAATAATAATAATAATACGATAATAATAATAATAATAATAATAATAATAATAATACAACAACCCAGTGCTCATTGCCACCATCGATTGACACCTTATTAAGCAGTATTAGAATGGCACTATAGGATTTTATGAGATCATTATTTTTACATATTAATATTATTTTATTATTATTATTATTATTATTATTATTATTATTATTTCTAGTCTTTGCTAAATTTGCTTAGTTTCTCTGTTCTGCTTTGTGCGAAATAAAGTATAATATAATATATTATCAATACACGTGCATAATATAATAATATATACATTGCGTCATCTCATCAAAGATACGATGACGTCACAATAAAAGGCTGTTACTTTTAAGTAAAGAATTTCTGGAAAGTCACATGAAAACTTTCTTCAGCCCTTCAACTCTTTCTAAGCAACTGGGTTCCTTTCGGAAAGGTAGGTTCGATCTCGGGTTAAACCGTAGTTTACGATGCTAAATAAATTAATGCCATGTTTGTATTCCGTACTTTACGTTGCAAAGCAATTATAATAATGATCTATAAATGGTAGGCTATTCTTTTCTTTGCTTGTATGTTTGATTTTCAAACTAGGGAGAATGCCACCGTCCGCCAAATGACGTTCCCTTGCTGCAAATCTCGCGTAGATAAGTGTTTGTAATGGCTTTATTGGAATCATTGCCCCTAAATATGTATGTATAGACACCAAGATCACGATTCTAAGTGAACTACAAGCTGAGATATTGAAAAGTCTCTAATTTGGCCATTTTGGTAAATGGCTGTTATTGAGGCCAGAGGGCAAATCTGCGATGGCCCTATAGCTGCTAGAATTTTGTCCTGAGGGTATGTTGTTACCATGTACAAAATGCCATGCTTCTGTTTTGATGTGAGCAATTTTTACAACAACCTGTTTAGTTATTTGGTAGTTTTAAGGTAATCGTAATCGTAATCGTAATCGTAATCTCCAAACTTCTAAAGCGCCACTCGAAAGCCAAGCGCAGGGCACCAGCTTATTCACGAGCGCTGCGTCTAATCAGAGGGGTTGTCCAAAAGAGTAGTCCGAGGGAGGTCCGAGTCCGGTTTCCAGGGGATCAGAGGGCACAGCAGATGTTAAGGCGGGTGTCTTTTAGGTCGAGGATTGGAAGGTACAGGATCAGATGAGTCAGGATAAGAGTTCTTGAATAGGTGAGCATATGGCATCATGCTAAAAACGTCCGCTAGGCGGGCGTTAACCATGAAAGAAATATTGACAACAATACTTTTCTGCTCTAGAACTATCATATCTTTAATCTTTAATTTAAGCTTTATTGCAAAGATTCTACCCAAAATTGTTTTTGTGATTGTGGCATAAGCCGAAGGACTATCAAGTTGTCTAACCGAGTCATGTCCTTCACAACACCACGACTCTGGAACGATCTTCCTCCTGAACTCCACAAGTTTTCAGTTCCTCTATCATCATTGCCAATCACCCACTATCATCTGCCTCCTCTCTCTATCACTCCTCGGGCTTTCCGCTCAAAACTGAAGTCTCACCTCTACAAGAATTCCTACTCTGATTCATCCGATCCTCTGCCTTCCGGTTCTCGACCTAAGAATCGTAGCCTACTTCAGTATGAGAATTGCAGAAAAATAGCGAGGGAGGGTGGTTTAGACTTTGATCGATGTGAAGTTTGGGTGTGAAATAAAGACTTTACTGTGGGTCCCAAGAAAGACTGGGGGTTGAACCCTCCTCCGGCAATTCTCACCCTGGTCTCCTTTCCAGATCGCGCTGCTATCAAATTGTACTGCTAGGTGATAAAGGAAAGTGTAGACAAACAATTTATATGGACTTCTGGACTCAGGAGTTGCATGGACTTCATCTGTGTTACACCATCTGCATGAAATAACCTATTAGCCCGTTAACAGTCTGCGCGTATAATTTTATACATGAATGGGCGTAGCCAGAAAAAAATTTCGGAGGGGTTTTTCAGATTTCGGAAGGGGGGGTTTCCACTGGAGATGGTCGCAAAATTAAGATTTTTTGGTATTTCGAAAGTAAAAGCATATAAAAAAAATCGGATATTTATTTGGGGTGTTGGGTGTTTAACCCGTAAAACCATCCATAAAATACGTATACGTGTAAGTGTTATGTGAGCACGAGTTGCTGCTGTCGTCGTATAGCGAAGTCAGCGCGATCGACCCGCTGCCACCGTTTCTAATTGAGGACTCTGGGGAAGTACTTTTACCATTTTAACTCCTGCTATGTAAGCATAATATTATTCGTAGCTTTGCCCTTAAGCAAGCAAACCAGCATGAAATATTTTAAACGTCAAACGTGACGCAGCAAAAAGGTAGCCTACTATTAGAGATAATAGCACTACACCTTCATTATCAATAAAATACGCTAAAATGCAGTTTTACTCAAAGTTCTAGGCTACAGTGTAGGCCTGTAGTATATTATGCTAAAGCTACAATATTGACGGACAGGCTTGAACACACCAGAGAAGAGGGTTCATTATCGTCAGTTACACGGTCGTAATATTTAAAGGAACCGGCAGAGTTAATCCCAAAGTCCCCAACTATTTACAGGACTCAGAAATGTTGCTGGAGCGTTGGTAGACTGTGTAATGCAGGATGTTGTTGCAGCCACCGTCCTTGAAAATCATTTGTTAATAATATTGGACCCACATAAGTGTCTGAATTTTCACAATTACGTTGATTCATGAACGACAAAACTGACTGAACAAGTAGGTGTCATGACTGTGGATGTTGCACGCGTCATTCAGACTGCATTTCGAATATGCGAATTCCAGATGTCTGTAATATAATATTGACAAGCAGAATATTTATAGCAGATGATAATTAACCTTCGGAGGCCGAAGTGGGGTAGATTTCTACCCCAGCGGTGTTTGGATGTTGATTGCGGAGTAACTGTAGGTAGTCATAACTTGACGTTCCACATGTTTACAAGTTAACACCCCCGACATATTCCCACACCAAAACGATCATCATGTCATGCTGTCTGAGAAAGTTATTTCAGTTCAAAGTGTCATGGGGTAGAAATCTACCCCACTTCGGCCTCGGCGTTACAATTTTTCGTTCATAATGAAGATGTATTTATAGCAGATATTACTCAAAATGTGTGTATCTAAGCTCACAGATAAGCTATAATGACAAATGAAGTGTCCTTTGTGATAGTTCCAAGGTCAAGGAATCGAACTATCGCATTTGCAATAGTGTGAGAATAGTACTATCCAAGATGGCGGCCAATATGGCCGCCGAAACATAAAATGTGTATATCTACGCTCATAGATAAGCTAGAATGACAAATAAGGTGTCCACTGTAATAGTTCCAAGGTCAAGGAAACGAATTATCACATTGGCAATAGTGTGGAAATAGAACTATTCAAGATGGCGGCCAATATGGCCGCCGAAACATAAAATGTGTTTATCTACGCTGATAGATAAGATAGAATGACAAATGAAGTGTCCATTGTGATAGTTCCAATGTCAAGGAATCGAACTATTGCATTGGCAATAGTGTGGGAATAGAACTATCCAAGATGGCGGCCATATGAGCGTAGATATACACATTTTGAGTTTCGGCGGCCATATTGGCCGCCATCTTGGATAGTACTATTCCCACACTATTGCCAATGCGATAGTTCGATTCCTTGACCTTGGAACTATCACAATGGACACTTCATTTGCCGTTAAGCGATCATTCGACGACAACAGGAAGTCAAGCGGCTATGGTACATTACCCGCGGCTCAAGGAATCTATATTGACCGCAGCTATTAATAGCTACACCTCAACTTAACACAATGCTGAATATTGCGTTAAGTTGACGTGTTAAGCCTATGAGATACGAACAGGCCGCGCACTCGTACGCTTCACTAATTACCGTCTATGAGGCACTAACACTTCCCACACGATTGATTTGCAGGTGTTTTATGCTATCAGTTTGCATCGAAATTGACATACTTGTGTGTTTGCAAGTGGTGTAATAAAGAATATACTTACTTAATTATTTTTCTTCGGCATTATGTAAAAGTCCTGCACGTGGAATTTTTACCAGGGTACTACTACCATAATTCTAATCCTTACATATCCTTCTTAATCACTAATTTCCTGCAAAAATTCTTCCCAGTGTTCACGCTTCACACTTACTATTACTGCGAAGCCTAAATGCATTTGACAAATTGCATTGCAAGAAATGTCCTTACTTGACCCTTGAAATAAAATACTTATCTTATAAGTATGCAAAAGCACTTTCCAGGGTGTAAAGAGCAACTTTGATACTGACCAAAACGGCGATCATCCATCACCTTCAATCATTATCCTCACAGTGGTAATCCTTCAAACTAACCCATCAGTGTCAAGCCAAAATCCATTGGAACAAATACATTGCAAGAAATGCTAATATATGACCATTGAAATAAAATACTTATCGTCTAAGTATGCAAAAGCCCATTCTAGGGCCAAAGGAGAACCCCAATGCTAATCAAAACGCCAATCAATCATCTGTTTAAATCACCATTGTCGAAGTGGTAGCCCTTGGAACTAACCATTATTGTCAATGCAAAATCCATTGAACAAATGCATTGCAAGAGATACTGTTATTTCACCCTTGAAAATAAATACCTATCCTGTAAGTACGTGAAAACCTTTTTAGCGAATAAAGAGCACCCTCATTGCTATCCAAAACGCCAATCACCCCTCTTTTTCAATCACCACTGTCTCAGTTGTAGACCTTGCACTTACCATTATTGTCAATGCAAAATCCATTGTACAAATGCATTGCAAGAGATGCTGTTATTTGATCCTTGAAATAAAATACTTATCCTCTAAGTATGTGAAACCCCTTTCTAGGGCCTAAAGAGAACCCTCAGTGCAATCCAAAACGTCAATCACCCATTTCTTTCAATCGCCATTTCAAAGACTTACCATTATTGTCAGTACGAAATCCATTGTACAAATGCATTGCAAGATATACTGTTACTTGATCGTTGAAATAAAATACTTAGACCCTAAGTATGTGAAAGAACCCTCAGTGCAATTCAAAACGTCAATCACCCATAAAGAGCACCCTTAGTGCTATAGAAATCGGTAATCACCCGTCTGTTTCAATAACCATTGCATAACTTGTAGCCATTCAAGAATATCACTATTGCCAATGCAAATCCATTGTTCAAATGCATTGCAAGATATACTGTTACTTGACCCTTGAAATAAAATACCTAGATCCTAAGTATGTGAAAGCCGTATCTAGGGACTAAAGAGCACCCTTAGTGCTATCCAAAACGCCAATCACCCACCTCTTTCAATCACCATTGTCTAAGTGGTGGCATTTCAAGAATACCACTATTTCCACTATTTCCACTGCAATTTTCAAATGCATTGCAAGATATACTGTTACTTGACCTTTGAAATAAAATACTTAGACCATAAGTATGTGAAAGCCGTATCCTGGGACTAAAGAGCACCCTCAGTGCTATCCAAACCGCCATTCACCCTGCTCTTTCAATGACCATTGCCCAAGTGGTAGCACTTCAAGAATATCACCATTGCCAATGCAAATCCATTGTTCAAATGCATTGCAAGATATACTGTTACGTGACCCTTGAAATAAAATACTTAGACCCTAAGTATGTGAAAGCCATATCTAGGGACTAAAGAGCACCCTTAGTGCTATCCAAAACGCCAATCACCCACCTCTTTCAATCACCATTGTCTAAGTGGTAGCCCTTCAAGAATACCACTATTTTATTTCCAATGCAATATATATTGTACAAATGCATTGCAAGACATACTGTTACTTGACCCTTCCAATTAAATACTTACATTCTAGATATATGAATGCGCTCTCTAGGGCCTAAAGAGAAACTACTATGCTAACCAAAACCACAATCACCCACCTATTTGAATTGCTCTTCTCTAATTGCTCACCCTTCAACTGAAACACTATTGTCAAGCCAAAAATACACTGTAGAAATGCATTGCAAGATAGACTGCTACTTGACCCTTCCTATTAAATACTTATAGCCTAGGTATGTGAAAGCGCTCTATTGGGCCTATAAAGAAACCTCTATGCTCTCCAAAACCACAAATACCAACGTCTTTCAATGACACTTCTCTAATTGCTCACCCGGCAACTGAAACATTATTGTCAAGTCGAAATACACTGTAGAAATGCATTGCAAATAATGCTGTTACAGTACCCTTACAATTAAATACTTATCATCTAGCTATGTGATAGCCTCTTATACGGCCTATAGAGCGCCCCTTAGTACTGACCAAAACCACAATCAACAATCTGTTTCAATCACCGTTCTCTAAGTGGTGCCACTTCAAACTTACCATTATTCTCAATGCAAGATGCATTGTACAAATGCATTGGAAGTGATACTGCTATTTTACCCTTGAAATAAAATACTTAGCCCCTAAGTATGCGAAAGCGCATTGTAGGACCTAGAAAGAATTTATAATGCTTATCAAAACCACCATCAGCCGACTGCCTCAATCACTCTTCTGTAAGTGGTAGTGGTTCAAATTTACCATTATTATCAAAGCAGAATCTATTGCACAAATGCATTAGAAGAAACGCTCTTACTTGACCCTTTAAATAAAATACTTATAGTCTAAGTATGTGAAAGCCCTTTCTAGGGCGTTAAGGCAACCCTTAATGCTATTGAGAGGTGCTTAAAAGGGAACCTACATGTATGAAGAGTCTATATCAATATCTACAGACATACATACTTAGGTAAATCATATGTACAACATCGCTCATAAATCATACGTGCAAGAGGACACACATACATACGTATAAGGATATCATACTTTTTTCTATTGTATGTTACAGGTAAGCCTTCTGTCGAGTCGAGGTTGAAAGCTTTCGAGCAAGACAGTATTGGGTATCATGAAACGACTGATTACCATCTGTCTGGTCCTGCAGTTTACTGGAATGGAACCTACAAGAAGCAGAGTTTTCCTGATTTGAAACTTTCTACTGTTGTCTGGAGTAAGCATTCGAATGTAAATATATTTTCTAGTCAAGCAAGCTACGGTGTGTGTACTTAAATTGTTGTCTTGGCTTCCTGCTCTAGTACGATTCTTACTCAGACTGAGTAATTCTTACTCAAATTGAACTTTTCAATAACTCTTTTCAATAACTCTTTTCAATTACCCTTTTCAATAACTCTTTTCAATAACCCTTTTCAATAACTCTTTTCAATAACTCTTCAATAACGCTTTTCAATAACTCTTTTCAATAACTGTTTTCAATAACTCTTTTCAATAACCCTTTTCAATAACCATTTTCAATAACCTTTTCAATAACCCTTTCAATAACTCTTTTTCAATAACAAGTTTCAATAACTATTTTCAATAACCCTTTTCAATA
>JACEVL010001225.1:0-15504 GCA_020284085.1 Aporrectodea caliginosa | reverse complement strand
AAGTATTTCATTTCAAGGGTCCAAATTTCAGCATATCCTCGCTGCAATTACTGCAGTGCATTTGGGCATTACAATGATGATAGAACTGAAAGGCTACAACTGATTGAAGAGTGGTTGGAAGATATTATTGATTGCCATTTTGGATAGCCTTATGAGTGCTAACAGACCCTCCCAAGAAAGGGAATTCAGAAATGCAGCGGTCAGCTTTTTAGATGAAGGGCCAAATTGCCGCTTTTCTTCCTATCCAGTGCAAAGAAATTGGAGGAATTTCAAAGGCTAGGGTGGAGATGCAGCGTGAAAGGGCTTAATGATTTATATTTTGAATAGCTGCATTATTCAGGCGTTTCGTTTTTAATAAATTTTATATGCTGCAAGGACACGATTTCGAACTCGTCTTGCGCCAAGTTTCGACCTTGAATATGAATATCATTGACGACTTGACAAAGTTGACGCACAGACTTCCGGAATGGGTTGTCGTTCAGTTAAAGTTTCGAGCGGCCATTTGTTTAATATGAGAAATATTGAATATTTAAGATAATTTTTCAATCGATTTCCTTCTGTTTAATCACTTATAACTATACTAATGCATTAATTGGGCAGTGGCACGTTATTTTAAATAATTTACGGCGCTATTTGTTTCACTTAAAGTCAGAAAATAATTTACGACGCTAAACTACACATTACCTTTTTCTGTTCTTTACCAGGGAATTTTTTCTTGCTACATTTTGTCCTGGGACATTTTGTCCTGGAACATTTTGTCCTGGGACATTTTGTCCTGGGACATTTTGTCCGGGGACATTTTGTCCGGGGACATTTTGTCCGGGGACATTTTGTCCTGGGACATTTTGTCCGGGGACATTTTGTCCGGGGACTTTTTGTCTAGGGACTTTTGTCCGGGACATTTTGTCCGGGACATTTTGTCTGGGGACATTTTGTCCAAGCACCAGCCTACTGGTCAATGATTGTGTATTAAAAGTTAGAAATATTTACTTCTATAAATCATTATTAACTCAAGTATTTTCAACACCCAAATACAAATATAAATGTACTATGCAAGAAAACTAGTAGTCATTTAAAAGTCTTGGAATTTAATAATTCTCTGCGAAGTTAAAAAGCGTAAGTTATTGTGACAACAAACGCCTAAGAATGACGCTAGATCACGATTTTCGTAATCATTCAAATAACAGCAGGCCTATAATAAATATTTACATTTACAGTTGGGCCAATACAATCGCGGAAATCTTCTTATGTTGCGCTGTTTCCTTTTCCGACAATGGATTTCTTCTGTTTGCTGCTGATGCCGATCTCAGTTTCTTGAATCTAACCAGCTGCGCCGAACTGTCTTGCGCCAAATTGTCGATGCGCCGAATTGTCTTGCGCCGAATTGACCGCGCCGAATTGTCTGGACACCCCTTGAAATTCAGCGCTAAGCCACCTGACTATAATTGCATGACCAAAAGCCAACACATTGTTAAAACGCACGTCCTTTATACATAATAATTATATTATACACTCTCATGCACCCAATATAGCGTCTGCACGCTATTATATAATAATTATGTGTCTGTGTTTGTGTGCTTGCGTTGGTGTGCCGACCACACACAGACTAAGAAAAAGGGCTCATTTTAAATACTGTGATTCAACGTTTAAAACGTTTAAAAAACAAGGACGTCATCCTGAAGACGATTGTTTGCTGAGAAAAAAACCAGAGCAATCATTTTAATGCAGGCGCTACGTGACCACCAAAATTTATCTTGATGTACATCAACACAGAGAGTAAGCTTAAAGCCTGAAGTCGTGCAAATAAAGTGAACAGAATACACGTGATGGGGCCTATTCAAATGGTTGAATTCTAAGTTCTAATTCCCTCTATTGGAAAGACAGGATCGTGCACATGGAGCTAATGTGGAGGCTGTTTAGTTTCCATAAATCGTTTGGAGACCATTTATTTGTATAGCATTTGATCCCGATATATATTTATTATGGACATTCATTAATAATTAAAATTTGTAAACCTTGAACTCGATAATGATTACCTGAAGTAATATTGTACGTAAGACTGAAACCTGTGTTGGCAACGGTACTGTCTGTGTAGAAATACACATTTACAAGGTTGCATGATGATATTGTCAAAACTGGAGGCAACTCGACGCCCGTATAGCGTGGCGATGCAACAGCCTTTCCAGATGCACACGTAATCTACAATGGCACAAACAGCGAAAACTGTGCAAACTGTATTCAGCTTTTGCTGCGCTTAAGGAAAAGCCTCCAATTAGCTTAGGGCCTAATCGATTTTCCAAACGACATAAAGCTTAACACAGCCAGCATAAGACTTGTGTATTTCTATGTGACTCTGCAACAGTTTGGAAAAGAAAGTATGGTTCGAGACACACACTGAATTCAAAATTTTTCAACCTTAGAAATCTTTGTGGAACACGCTACGGTTAGTAGCAATTAACTTTCAGCTATGAAGAATAGTTCCAACCTAGTCTTCTGTGAGAACACCTTCATTCGGACGACGTTAAGTCAATGTCATCGTTGGAGTCATTGGAGAACAGCCTACAGACGAATCTCTCTGCCACTTCTTTCAGCCTTGGCGATGTTTGAAATGGAGTGTCGACGACAGTTGCAAATTCCTCCATGAGGGATGGCACATCTTGCATCAACTTTCAGCTATTAAAAGGATGGATACATCACAGCAAGTGATGAAGTCCATCATGTTGGAAACAGTCCACCACTGGAGCAATGCAACCATGAAGAAGCAGACATTTGTGTCCTTATACATCTTTCTAAGAAATCAACAACAGTTGCTATTGTCATAGAACAATACGTACATATGACATGTAGCAGTAAAGATCCGCTTCTATACTTCCGACGCTGCTTTGCTTGTATCTTGTATAGCTGCTCAGGATTATCTCTGGCGAGCGTCCAACAGTAGTCAGCCAACATGGAGGTCGAGAGTTAATTGCCGTTTAACGAATTGATGATTAGCGTAGCCGTACTCCTTTCTCGAGGCTTGGGATGGGCACTACCAGAGTACGGGCAGTGGCGGAGTAACCGTTCGAACGTCTAACGGTGGCTAGACAATCGGCAATACGACCCTCCGTCCCCGAAGTATCAATCCGGAGACCCATTCGATGTATTATCGGACTAAAAACATGACAATGAGCGCGAAATGCACAAATGTAATGCCTAGACGAATTACTGCCTTTGTCATTCAAATGCGCGGAAATACAACCGAGGCGGATAAGGAGAATTAAAACAAAAAATTCAGTCCAGGATAATCTCCAGCGAGCGTCCATCAGTATGCAGCCAACATGGAAGTGGACCAGTTTCCCTGAAATCGTGTCTCCATAATTTCAATGTCTTGGTGAAAACGTTCACCGTGATCATCACTAACCATGCCGCAATTGTCGGGTAATTCCAGGTGGGAATGGAGAAAGCGAATCTTTAGGGACATATTGCAGCCAAGTTTGTGATACATAGACAACATGTACTCAACCAGTTCCTTGTAATTTTCTGCCCTGACATTCCCGAGGTAGTTGGTTGACACCAGACAAAATGCGTCCCAAGCTTTCTTCTCGTCACCCTGAAGCAGATTGTCATCTCTGAATAGCTGACGGATCTGAGGACTCAGGACCAACAAAAACTCCCTATTTAATGTTTGCTTTGCTGAGTCGAGGAAATTTGACAGAAAAGTACATGAAAGCTGATCCAGTCCGATCCATGGACTTTACGAAGGTTTTCATCACACAAAGTGTGATGTGTAGCGATGGTAGCAGGATTTGGGGTTTGTTACTAATGCTAGGCGTTGCACATTCTTCTATCCGACGTTCACAGATTTTCTCTCAGGCCAGTCTCTCCTCACATAGTGCAAGGTCATCCATAATTGCTGTATTGAAAACAGTTTAACAGGTGTTTTAGGTTGTCGTAGGTTTCCTTTATATGGACAGCATGTCCGACCGGAATGGATGAAAGTTGGTTTCCATTATGCAGCAGCACCGCTTTGAGAATAAATTTCGCAGAGAGTGGCCATTCTTGATGGTAATGTTTAATTCCGAGGGCATTCCAGAAGACAGAAGCAGAAGACAAGGTCATCTTCCTGGCTGAAATAATCCTCAAACTGCTCATGACGAGTGCGAAACGAAGTCACTCGGACATTTTCCTGGAGATGATTCCATTCTTGAAGTCTGGATCCTGCATTTCTACGTTTGGCCACATCTCTGCATTTATGCGTAAATGTCCTCCACTGGCTCCCGGTCCAGCAGCGCATCCATAATAGGGTCTCCTCCATTGTCTGGCACTGTGTTCTGGGCAGAGCACCTGTTTATCTTCGGGATCTCTTTAGCCTCGGCCTGTTCTGGTCGCCGATCTCTGCGCTCGGCCTCTAGAGGTGAGTTCATAGTTCTGCATGCTCGCTCTGCTACTAGACCGCGTCGGGCTTTCTCGATCGTTGGTCCCTCTTTTTGGAATAGCCTCCCCTCATACCTTCGTTATCTCCCGCGAGACCTCTCTGGATCTTCCTATAAACTACTTAAGACATTCCGCTTTAAGCGGGCCTGGGTCGGGACGCCTCTGAGTAGTTACCTTGAAGGGGCGCTATATAAATTTCATAGATAGATTACATCAGACGATGATGCACTGCCTACGGAGGCGTGTGTATGGATGGCTGATGCAATACGACGCAATATGTTGCAATATGTAGTTTGAAATACAGTGTTTTTCATTCATTCATTCATTCATTCATTCAACAATTTATATAGCGCTCCCCTTCAAGGTAGCTACTCAGAAGCGCTCCCAACTCCAGTCCGGCCAAAAAGGTAAGTTTTCAAGTGGCCATAAAAAGTATAAGTGCATGTTCTAGGGAACAGGCGTAGCTCCTGAGGGAGGCTATTCCAAACCCTAGAGCCTACCACAGAGAATGCTCGGGTTCTGCATGGTTGCTGTGCGGGCAAACGGGACCGCCACTACCCCCTCTCAGCAGAGCGAAGGGAGCGACTACCCTGAACCCCCGACACCGGCTGACAGAGGTCTATTAGGTAGGCTGGTGCAAGGCCAAGATGGCATCGCCAAACCAGAGAGACAACTCTATACTCGATGCGCTGTCGGACAGGTAGCCAATGCAGAACTTCCAACATATACCTGGTGACATGATCATATTTGGCATTTGGCCGATGAGTCGCGCTGCAGCTCGCAGTACACGATCAAGACAAGACAACCGGCTAGACGGCAGACCAGAATAGAAGGTTAAACAGTCAAGCCGCGCCGTAATGAAGGCATGAACAAGAGTGGTTGCAGCGCTCGCTGTCAGCGAACGTGCAACTGTAGTACGAAGCTGACGCAGCTGGTAATAGCAATCACGACTAAGGCGATGCAGATGTGGCGCAAAGGTAAGCTCCTGATCTAACAGGATACCGAGGTCACGGGCTGTAGCTGAAAAATTGTAGGTAGGGAATTTCAAAGCCAGATCTTCCAAGTTAAGCTTGGCAAGCTGCTTCCTAGTTCCCAGCCACATGAATTTAGTCTTAGCAGAATTCAGACGTAAGCGATTAGATGACATCCATGTTTCTAACCTGACCAGGGTGCAACCCATTTCCCCGACAGCCAGAGCAGCATTGGCAGGTCGGCAGTGAATATATGACTGTATATCATCTGCGTAAAGCTGGCCCTGGGCCCGACTCTCTGCCAGAAGTGTAGAAAGCCCAGAGGTATAGATTATATACAATAGCGGACCAAGGACAGAGCCCTGGGGGAGACCATAGGGGGCAGTGTTGCCCTGGGGGAGACCATAGGGGCAGTGTTGCGAAATGGTTACCCATGTACTCAATACGTACTGAGACATTTATACGTAACCATCTCTGTCTCTCCTAAACGAGAGCCAATCGACAAATTTTACTGTCAATTTCGTGTTCAGCGCCTCAAAATTAGTAAAGATTTGCTATTTTCATTTAAAAGGCATTTTGTGTGTTGTCCAGTGATACAGACTGCATTGGACCAAAACCCACAGGTTTCTTCAGTTTGATAAAGTTTAGATATTTTCGGGCCCTGCCAGGGACCACTGCAATAGAACCGGGCTCCGGGCAGCAGACCCATGACCCCCTCTCATCGGCCCTGATTACTATGAAGACTTGCTAAATCGGTTCCACGACAACTCGTCTACAGACCGTTCGTCTACGACACTCTGTCTACAAACTTTTCGTCGACAGACATTTCGTTTACTAAATGGTGTTATATTGAAACTTTCAAATGGAAGCTGGATTGATGAGAAAACTGTTTCCCTAAATGGAAGTGGGATTAATTAAAACATTCTTGTATTGAAATAGAAGCTGGATTGATCGAAATCATTTTTCCCGTATATAGAAGCTGGATACCAAGCTAGATGGATGAATGAAACTAAGTTTTCGATTCAATAGAATGTGGATTGATGAAAATTATTGTTTCCGTAATTAGAAGCTGGATGTATGAGAATATTTAGTACGTTTTAAGAAAGCGGTCTCTATTGGTTAGCCTTAATGGATACAGCTACACTCGTAGACGAAATGTACGTCGACGAAATGTCTGTAGACGAAGTTTCGTACTATAGACGAAAAGTCTGTAGACCAGTTGTCATGACACCTGCTAAATCAAAGGCTAAAAATTATGCTTACACAGCTGTTACATTATCATTTTATTCAATTAGTTCATGTAAATTATGCGAAAGCTTGAATTATGGCATTGCAGGTCCTCTCCAGCTAACCAAGTGGGCAGCAAATAAGTGCAATTAAGTGATTGCGACAAGTGGAGTATCTAATTGCGCCTCAAAAATCAAGACACATCTAAGCATATAAATGTCAGCTTCCAGTATTGGGTAAAACAAGGCGGTAGCTATCGTTAACAAAATTATAATTATTCTTCAATGAAGCGCCTGACAAACGCACTGCGCTGTATAATGAACATACACTGTTAAAAAAAATCGTGGAGATCTCCACTAAAATTGGTGGTCCACAAACAACACCCTAGGGTGGAAATATTTCCACCATTATACAAAGGTGGTCCAGTTCCACCTTTGACTTTAGGTGGAATATTCCATCATAACTGGGAACTTTCCATCTTATCTGAAAGGTGGAATCTACCACTCACTGATCGGTACTTCCCACCCTTCTGGAAAGGTGGAGATCTCCACTAAAGTTGGTGGTCCACAAACAACACCCTAGGGTGGAAATATTTCCACCATTATACAAAGGTGGTCCAATTCCACCCTTGACTTTAAGTGGAATATTCCATCATAACTGGGAACTTTGCACTCTATCTGAAAGGTGGAATCTACCACTTGCTCTCCACCCTATCTGAAAGGTGGAGTCTGCCACTTGCTCATGGCTACTCTCCACCATATTTGAAAGGTGGAATCTGCCACTCTCATGGGAAATTTCCACTTCAGTTCAATGGTGGAATCTGCCACTCACTTATGGGAAATTTTCGCTTTAGCTCATGGTGATTGAAAAGGATGGGTGATAGGCAGTTTCGGTAGCACTAAGGGTGCTCTTTAGTCCCTAGATACGGCTTTCACATACTTAGGATCTAAGTATTTTATTTCAAGGGTCAAGTAACAGTATATCTTGCAATGCATTTGTACAATGGATCTTGCACTGGAAATAGTGGTATTCTTGAAATGCTACCACTTAGACAGTGGTGATTGAAAGGGATGGGTGATAGGCAGTTTCGGTAGCACTAAGGGTGCTCTTTAGTCCCTAGATACGGCTTTCACATACTTAGGATCTAAGTATTTTATTTCAAGAGTCAAGTAACTGTATGTCTTGCAATGCATTTGTACAATGGATCTTGCATTGGAAATAGTGGTATTCTTGAAGGGCTACCACTTAGACAGTGGTGATTGAAAGGGATGGGTGATAGGCAGTTTCGGTAGCACTAAGGGTGCTCTTTAGTCCCTAGATACGGCTTTCACATACTTAGGATCTAAGTATTTTATTTCAAGAGTCAAGTAACAGTATATCTTGCAATGCATTTGTACAATGGATCTTGCATTGGAAATAGTGGTATTCTTGAAGGGCTACCACTTAGACAGTGGTGATTGAAAGGGATGGGTGATAGGCAGTTTCGGTAGCACTAAGGGTGCTCTTTAGTCCCTAGATACGGCTTTCACATACTTAGGATCTAAGTATTTTATTTCAAGGGTCAAGTAACAGTATATCTTGCAATGCATTTGTACAATGGATCTTGCATTGGAAATAGTGGTATTCTTGAAGGGCTACCACTTAGACAGTGGTGATTGAAAAGGATGGGTGATAGGCAGTTTCGGTAGCACTAAGGGTGCTCTTTAGTCCCTAGATACGGCTTTCACATACATACTTTCAAGAGTCAAGTAACAGTATATCTTGCAATGCATTTGTACAATGGATCTTGCATTGGAAATAGATCTAAGTATTTTATTTCAAGAGTCAAGTAACAGTATATCTTGCAATGCATTTCAATGGATCTTGCATTGGAAATAGTGGTATTCTTGAAGGGCTACCACTTAGACAGTGGTGATTGAAAGGGATGGGTGATAGGCAGTTTCGGTAGCACTAAGGGTGCTCTTTAGTCCCTAGATACGGCTTTCACATACTTAGGATCTAAGTATTTTATTTCAAGAGTCAAGTAACAGTATATCTTGCAATGCATTTGTACAATGGATCTTGCATTGGAAATAGTGGTATTCTTGAAGGGCTACCACTTAGACAGTGGTGATTGAAAGGGATGGGTGATAGGCAGTTTCGGTAGCACTAAGGGTGCTCTTTAGTCCCTAGATACGGCTTTCACATACTTAGGATCTAAGTATTTTATTTCAAGAGTCAAGTAACAGTATATCTTGCAATGCATTTGTACAATGGATCTTGCATTGGAAATAGTGGTATTCTTGAAATGCTACCACTTAGACAGTGGTGATTGAAAGGGATGGGTGATAGGCAGTTTCGGTAGCACTAAGGGTGCTCTTTAGTCCCTAGATACGGCTTTCACATACTTAGGATCTAAGTATTTTATTTCAAGAGTCAAGTAACAGTATATCTTGCAATGCATTTGTACAATGGATCTTGCATTGGAAATAGTGGTATTCTTGAAGGGCTACCACTTAGACAGTGGTGATTGAAAGGGATGGGTGATAGGCAGTTTCGGTAGCACTAAGGGTGCTCTTTAGTCCCTAGATACGGCTTTCACATACTTAGGATCTAAGTATTTTATTTCAAGAGTCAAGTAACAGTATATCTTGCAATGCATTTGTACAATGGATCTTGCATTGGAAATAGTGGTATTCTTGAAGGGCTACCACTTAGACAGTGGTGATTGAAAGGGATGGGTGATAGGCAGTTTCGGTAGCACTAAGGGTGCTCTTTAGTCCCTAGATACGGCTTTCACATACTTAGGATCTAAGTATTTTATTTCAAGAGTCAAGTAACAGTATATCTTGCAATGCATTTGTACAATGGATCTTGCATTGGAAATAGTGGTATTCTTGAAGGGCTACCACTTAGACAGTGGTGATTGAAAGGGATGGGTGATAGGCAGTTTCGGTAGCACTAAGGGTGCTCTTTAGTCCCTAGATACGGCTTTCACATACTTAGGATCTAAGTATTTTATTTCAAGAGTCAAGTAACAGTATATCTTGCAATGCATTTGTACAATGGATCTTGCATTGGAAATAGTGGTATTTTTGAAGGGCTACCACTTAGACAGTGGTGATTGAAAGGGATGGGTGATAGGCAGTTTCGGTAGCACTAAGGGTGCTCTTTAGTCCCTAGATACGGCTTTCACATACTTAGGATCTAAGTATTTTATTTCAAGAGTCAAGTAACAGTATATCTTGCAATGCATTTGTACAATGGATCTTGCATTGGAAATAGTGGTATTCTTGAAGGGCTACCACTTAGACAGTGGTGATTGAAAGGGATGGGTGATAGGCAGTTTCGGTAGCACTAAGGGTGCTCTTTAGTCCCTAGATACGGCTTTCACATACTTAGGATCTAAGTATTTTATTTCAAGAGTCAAGTAACAGTATATCTTGCAATGCATTTGTACAATGGATCTTGCATTGGAAATAGTGGTATTCTTGAAGGGCTACCACTTAGACAGTGGTGATTGAAAGGGATGGGTGATAGGCAGTTTCGGTAGCACTAAGGGTGCTCTTTAGTCCCTAGATACGGCTTTCACATACTTAGGATCTAAGTATTTTATTTCAAGAGTCAAGTAACAGTATATCTTGCAATGCATTTGTACAATGGATCTTGCATTGGAAATAGTGGTATTCTTGAAATGCTACCACTCAGTGGTGTAACAGATATATCTTGCAATGCATTTGTACAATGGATCTTGCATTGGAAATAGTGGTATTCTTGAAGGGCTACCACTTAGACAGTGGTGATTGAAAAGGATGGGTGATAGGCAGTTTCGGTAGCACTAAGGGTGCTCTTTAGTCCCTAGATACGGCTTTCACATACTTAGGATCTAAGTATTTTATTTCAAGGGTCAAGTAACAGTATATCTTGCAATGCATTTGTACAATGGATCTTGCACTGGAAATAGTGGTATTCTTGAAATGCTACCACTTAGACAGTGGTGATTGAAAGGGATGGGTGATTGGCAGTTTCTATAGCACTAAGGGTGCTCTTTAGTCCCTAGATACGGCTTTCACATACTTAGGGTCTAAGTATTTTATTTCAAGGGTCAAGTAACAGTATATCTTGCAATGCATTTGTACAATGGATCTTGCATTGGAAATAGTGGTATTCTTGAAGGGCTACCACTTAGACAGTGGTGATTGAAAAGTATGGGTGATTGGCGTTTTGAATAGCACAAAGGGTGCTCTTTAGTCCCTAGATAGGGCTTTCACATACCTAGGACAATAAGTATTTAATTGAAAGAGTCAAGTAACACTATATCTTGCAATGCATTTCTACAGTGTATTTTGGCTTGAAAATAGTGTTTCAGTTGAAGGGTGAGCACTTAGACAATGGCGATTGAAAAAGATGGGCGATTGTGGTTTTGGTAAGCACCAAGGGTGCTCTTTAGGCCCTAGAAAAGGCTTTCACATACCAAGACGATGAGTATTTAATTGGAAGGGTCAAGTAACACTATATCTTGCAATGCATTTCTACAGTGTATTTTGGCTTGAAAATAGTGTTTCAGTTGAAGGGTGAGCACTTAGACACTGTTGATTGAAAAAGCTGGTTGATTATGGTTTTGGTTAGCACAAAGGGTGCTCTTTAGGCCCTAGAAAGGGCTTTCACATACCTAGACAATAAGTATTTAATTGAAAGAGTCAAGTAACACTATATCTTGCAATGCATTTCTACAGTGTATTTTGGCTTGAAAATAGTGTTTCAGTTGAAGGGTGAGCACTTAGACACTGGTGATTGAAAAAGATGGGTGATTGTGGTTTTGGTAAGTACCAAGGGTGCTCTTCAAGCCCTATAAAAGGCTTTCACATACCAAGACGATGAGTACTTAATTGGAAGGGTCCAGTAACACTATATCTTGCAATGCATTTCTACAGTGTATTTTGGCTTGAAAATAGTGTTTCAGTTGAAGGGTGAGCACTTAGACAATGGTGATTGAAAAAGCTGGGTGATTGTGGTTTTGGTTAGCACAAAGGGTGCTCTTTAGGCCCTAGAAAGGGCTTTCACATACCTAGACCAGAAGTATTTAATTGAAAGAGTCAAGTAACACTATATCTTGCAATGCATTTCTACAGTGTATTTTGGCTTGAAAATAGTGTTTCAGTTGAAGGGTGAGCACTTAGACACTGGTGATTGAAAAAGCTGGGTGATTATGGTTTTGGTTAGCAACAAAGGGCGCTCTTTAGGCCTTAGAAAGGGCTTTCACATACCTAAACAATAAGTATTTAATTGAAAGGGTCAGTAACGATATATCTTGCAATGCATTTGTACAATGGATTTCGCACAATGGTGATATTCTTGAAGTGCTACCACCTAGACAATACTCATTGAAAGAGAAGAGTGATTGGCGGTTTCTATAGCACTAAAGGTGCTCTTTAGTACCTAGATACGGCTTTCACATACTTAGGGTCTAAGTATTTTATTTCAAAGGTCAATTAACAGTATATTTTGCAATGCATTTGTACAATGGATTTCGCATTGGCAATGGTGATATTTCTTGAAGTGCTACCACCTAGACAATGGTCATTGAAAGAGATGGGTGATTGGCGGTTTCTATAGAACTCAGGGTGCTCTTTTGTTCCTAGATACGGCTTTCGCATACTAAGGGTCCAAGTATTTTATTTCAAACGTCAAGTAACAGTATCTCTTGCAATGCATTTGTAAAATGAATTTTGTATTGCCAATAGTGGTATTCTTGAAGGGCTACCACTTAGGCATTGGTGATTGAAACAGACGGGTGATTGGCGTTTTGGATAGCACTGGGGGTGCTCTTTAGTCCCTACATACGGCTTTCACATACTTAGGGTCTAAGTATTTTATTTCATGGGTCAAGTAACAGTATATCTTGCAATGCATTTGCACAATGGATTTTGCTTTGGGAATAGTGGTATTGTTAAAGGGCTACCAATTAGACAATGGTGATTGAAACAGACGGGTGATTGGCGTTTTGGATAGCACTGAGGGTTCTTTTTAGGCCCTAGAAAGGGGTTTCACATACTTAGAGGATAAATATTTTATTTCAAGGATCAAATAACAGCATCTCTTGCAATGCATTTGTACAATGGATTTTGCATCGAGTATAATGGTAAGTTCCAAGGGCTACCACTTCGAGAATGGTGATTTAAACAGATGATTGATTGGTGTTTTCATTAGCATTGGGGTTCTCTTTTGGCCATAGAATGGGTTTTTGCATACTTAGACGATAAGTATTTTATTTCAATGGTCAAATAATAGCATTTCTTGCAATGTATTTGTTCCAATGGATTTTGGCTTGACACTGATGGGTTAGTTTGAAGGATTACCACTGTGAGGTTAATGATTGAAGGTGATTGATGATCGCCCTTTTGGTTAGTATCTAAGTTGCTCTTTACACCCTGGAAAGTGCTTTTGCATACTTATACGACAAGTATTTTATTTCAAGGGTCAAATAAGGACATTTCGTGCAATGGAAATTGTCCAATGCATTTAGGGTTCACAATAATGGTTAGTGTGAAGCGTGAACACTGGGAAAAGAGTTTTTGTAGGAAATGAGTGATTAGGAAGGATATGTAAGGATTAGAATTATGGTAATAGTACTCTGGTAAAAATTCCACATGCAGGACTTTTACATAATGCAGAAGAAAAGTAATTAAGCAAGTGTATTCGTTATTACACCACTTGCAAACGCACAAGTAGGCCTATGTCAGTTTCAATGTAGACTGATAGCATAAAACACCTGCAAATCAATTGTGTGGGAAGTGTTAGTGCCTCATAGGCGGTAATCAGTGAAGCGTACGACTGCGCGGCCGGTTCGTATCTCATAGGCTTAACGCGTCAACTTAACGCAATATTCAGCACTGTATTAAGTTGAGGTGTAGCTATTAATAGCCGCGGTCAATTTGAGGTGTAGCTATTAATAGCCGCGGGCAATATAGATTCCTTGAGCCGCTGATGATGTACAGTATTGGTTCCGCTTGACTTCCTGTTGTCGTCGAATGATCGCTTAACGGCTCAATTCGTTTACATTTTCTCTTCTTAATTTAGTTTTATGTGGTTGATTTGGTTTTTTCTAGCACAAATATATTGCGGAATATGAAATATATAAGGGTAAACGTTTAAATTGATATGGGAATGCTTTTTAAGTCAGAAAATAATTTACGACGCTAAACTACACGTTTACCCAACTTATATTTATCAAGAATTATTTTTCATCAATCCATCGTCTATCTAACCAATATTCTTTTCGTCAATCCAACTTCAATTTAAGCAGAAAATACTGTCATCAATCCGACTACTATCTAAGCAAAAAAGCTAAAAGTGCATTTTAGACGTAGTTTAAAGTGCAAAACGTAAACGTCAGCAACTCACCAACTGTCATTCATAAAATGAGTTTGTCTACTAAATTATATGCACAGAGTTTAGAATCTAACCAGGTTTGGCAGTAAATGGAATTTCACATAATCTGGTTCTTACTAACATCAGCACAAAATGGCGAACAAGCAAAGTGTTTCACGACTATGACCAAGAAGCTGGATATTTTGAAAGTATATCCTGTCATCTAGCGAACATATTTTAAGGTGCTCAAAACTATGATTTAAAGAATGCAATATTTATTATTGGGGTGAAAATTTCACAACTGTCCGAATGCATGTCTCCGCTGTTTTTCACATTTTATAGTGCAAAATTAGTTATATTAATGCATTCTTTCGTGTTTTCTTGCCAGCTTATTCAATTTTCTGTCATATAAAATGCAGAGTTATTGTGAATATGATTTCTGGAAGATATAATCAAACAAAAAGGCTATAGGGTACCCCGAAATCGGCGTGTCTTTCAGCATAGTAACATGCATTTACGAGGATTTTTTCACTTTTGAAATTATTTCTTTAGACAAACTGGTATCTGATGTTGCTTATTCATGCACTGACGTACAGAATGGCACTATTTAATCTCCCATGTCACTTCCTGGTGCTGTCAGATAAGGACCCATACAGCCACGTCCCAGCGGTCCGGCTATAGAGCCGACAAAGAATTCCCGCAGCGCGCCTCTAGCAGCAGATGGCTTCAGGCCGCGGGGGCGGAGCCTGGGCAACGCTCGACGGCACAACGCTGGCCTACGCTAGCGGACGCGCCTGGGCACAACCGAGGGATACCACGCTGGCCCGGCAAAAGTTGTCCCAGCCTAATCAAGCCCTGAGCGGTCCACAGGCCGAGTTTGCAGCGGTTAGCTGCAGGACCCCGTGTGATCAGTGCGGGCGAGATGTCATTGTATCTGCGTCGGCGCCATTTCGCCGCTAGTGGCAACTGTGGGTAAAATGAAGGTGCGACGAGGGTGATTGTAAGGCACTGCATTTTGCCGCCCATTTTACCGACATCCAGCCATCAGTGGCAAACTGTGGGCCCTATGACTGGTTATAAGGGACTGCGAGATGATTTTTTTGTATATTTGCTATCCAATCTCAAATGTGTATAATCCACCAAGATTATACACATTTGAGATTGGATTCAACAGCCCTAAACGTAGCTACTGCAAGAAAAAGAAGAAACTTCAGAGTTTATGAAAATCATTATATTGAAGTTAACACCATTATGCTGTATCACAAAAAGTAACAAACAGTGGAACAGTATTGGGCCTAAGAGTTCTGATAGGCCTCTAATGTACATATATTCATATATGTACATGTATATTATACATCTAGAAACATGCATATATATATATATATATATACATGCATAATTATATTACATAGCCACACATATACATTATATATAAATATATATAAATATTCAACACATATTTGCTATTCTAATCTCAAAAGTGCATAATCCACCAAGATTATACACATTTGAGATTGGATTCAACAGCCTAAACGTAGCTACT
>JACEVL010001224.1:0-26806 GCA_020284085.1 Aporrectodea caliginosa | reverse complement strand
ACACCTTTTAAACTTTTGTAATTTGTGCCATATAGGCCAATTGCTACAGCGCGTTCCAGCTGCATAAACAAAGCACACGTATTATACTAAAGGTTGGTTCTTATCACACATCGCCGTCAAACTAAAACTAATTCTATAATAAACTGGAGGCGGAGGAGGGCGACGTCAACGGTTATGCCAGGCATAAAATGTCCTTAAACACCTTAAACTACTTCTCTGTTGACCCAACTCATAATATGACAGTTTCCAAACGCTTAGCTATAATTATTGAGGCGCTAAATAAATCTGGAGATGTCGATTACAAGAAAACGATGAGGTTCTAGTGGTTAGCGCGCTGCACTGTAAACTTAAAGGTCGGTGGTTAAAATCTTCCCATCGCAGAAAGTTCTTTCGAAAGTCCTGCTGCACTGGAGCCTCCTAGCGAACTCAGCTATGACGAATTCACTGACCATACAGTGTAGGTGGAAATAGCAAGCAGCATAATGGACCCGCCATCATATATGCCGAGGCCAAGAAAACGACTTCAACGTTAGAGTTCCAGACACCATTATATAGCGCGTAGAAGAAATCTCTCAACAGGGTCTGGTAACAGCAGCAACTTGTGTGGATGGCAATAAGAAACAGCAGCTGTGATCAACAGCCAGACTTCGCTTTCGCCTTATAGACAAAAGTGTCTGGCATCTGGCTAGACAAGGTCATCGTTTCAGTTTAACGACACTGTGTGGTAACAAAGATTATTGGAGTCGACCTCCTCTTTTCTACAGGCTTGAGACTAGTACTATCACAGATAGGGTTAGGGCCAAGTTGGTTCAAATGCCATCACTGAGCAATTATAACATCGGTTGAAATCATTTTAAGGGTGTTTAAATGGACATTTCTTATCAAGCGTTTAACGACATCTTGTGGCCAATCTATCATACACAACTAAAGCATGGTGTTTGTATAAAATTAATAAGCAATAGCACTGTACATTTGTAAAACACGTGTTGCTACGTTAGAATTACATGATAGAAGGTTTATAAAAGGCAATGTGAAATACCTCGTGATAGTGATAATCCTATTGAAGCTTCATAATGTATAGCCTCGAATAGAAGCGTAATTAAGGTGTTTAGAATCAACCATTTGTAGCCTCGTTTGGCATTGCCTTGAGCTGGCAATGGACTAATCCCAAGGTCCTAGGATCCAGCTAACGACTCTACCTCTACCTTATAATTAAGGGTCGTCCATTAATTATGTCAACAACCTTGTAGGCAGTTTTTGAACCCCTCCCCCTTTGTCAACAACTGTCAAACATTGAAGGACCCCTAAAAATTATGTCAACAATCCCAGAACCCCGCTCCTCTATAAAAAAGAAACCCAATGGCTCAATACATGTAGAATCACTGTTAGATTTTTTACACTAAAAATGCAATCTCGAATTTCAAAATATATGAGTTTAGTTTATTACCAGCTTTTCAGTAGTATTAAACATTAAGCACTTACTACATTTTTAGCATTACTGAATGTTTAAGCTACCATTTTGAAGGGTATGTGTTGATTCATTGGGGGCAAAATTTGACATCAAATTGTACCGAACCCCCACCCCTTGTCAACAACTGTCAAACTTTTCCAAACCCCCTCCCTCCATAATTTGTTGACATAATTAACCCCTCATAATGCTTCGTGATAGAGACAAATCCGGGCGAAACACCAGACTAATGTTGTCACGAAGGAACCAGCTTATTCAAAGCTCATAAAAGGATAATCCTACAAATTAGTTATTGCTAACAGTTGATGCTGACGGAAAGATTTACAGTAATTTCGTATCCAGTGTACCATACGAACAAATAATGTTGATTTTCCTCCCTCGATTAAGCAGGGTCCAATATGTATACAACTTCTATAGTTTTAATTTTATCTAAACATTGCCTTAATCTAATCTGTAAACATCCAATAGGACTTTAGTTTATCAATGTATATCAATGTATAAGTTGCCTACTTAATGTCAGCTAATTTTGAATAAACGAAAATGGATTGATTGATTGATCATCGTATTAGACACCTCTGTATCGTATCTTAGCAAAATATAAAAATGGTTGGGTCCACAAAGCACCATTCAATAGAGCTGCATTATGCCAAAAACTAATCTTTGTCGGCGGCAACGGCCTATGATGTCATAAGCTGCCGTTAAACTGTGGACACACACAACACCATTCACCACAAATTGGCCTTTTATTGTCAGTCTCAAGTGTGTATGAACCGGGAGGGCGACGCTAATCATAGTCATTGTAGCAGCAGCGTTAAACAGACACTAAAAAGTCAGGCCAAAGACCAAAATTAATGTACACAAAATCTGATCCATCCGGACAAAACCAGATACCTTCTGTTCATTTATCGCCGTTTACTTTATATGTATTTACTGGATATCTGAGTGTAAAACTACAATTCATTTTAATTAATGCACCGTGTATAATACTGCCAATAGTTCATGCATTTTTTTGTTGCTTAAATAATAAAAATAAACTAGCTGGGATATTCTACTAAGCAATATTATGCTATATGAATGGTAAGAACTGTTAAAAACAATTTCTGTCGACGTCATCGACCGTTGTTGCCATAAGATATCGTTAAACTTCGGATCCACCTATTTAACTCCGCCACTGCCCGTACTCTGGGAGTACCGGTCTGAAGCCTGGAGAAAGGAGAAGGGTGACGCTAGTCATATTTGTCATGACACAGTGTCTTATACAACAGCTAGCCAATCACGTCTTTCGCAATGACCTGGAAATCAATGGCATCGAAAAGATGTCGTTGGTTGAATGCACTGACGAATAGGTTTCAAGTTAGACACCTTTAAAGTGAAAGTAACTGAATTATATGTAAGCGTCAGTTCGCCTATGTCTTGTAATGAGCCGGTTCCGTGCCAAAATATAATTTACGGGCTTCGCAGGCACAAGATGTCGTAAGAAAATAATATAAGAAACCTGTAGCCACGTGGTTTCATGCTTAACCTTGGAATCTTTGGACGACCTCTGTTACTTTGATGCAGCGGTCGTACATCAGCTGGTGCCTTGCGTTTAGATTTTAAACAGCACTATGGTGAATAAGTCAGATGCCAACAACAGATGTCATTGGGAGATTAGGCTGAAATGAAATAAATAATTGTAATTTTGCTACTATTTGAAATGTTAGGCCTACTACTACAAAAACCAATACCACCACCACCACCACCACTACCACCACCACCACAACACCACCCCACCACCACCACCACCCACCACCACCACCACCACCACCACCACCACCACCACCACCACCACCACCACTACAACACTGCTGCTATTGCTGCTGCTGCTGCTGCTTCTGCTGCTGCTGCTGCTGCTGCTGCTGCTGCTGCTGCTACTACTACTACTACTACTACTACTACTACTACTACTACTACTACTACTACTACTACTACTACTACTACTACTACTACTACTACTACTACTACTACTACTACTACTACCATTACACCTCAATAACAGTTGCATGTGTTACTGCTACTTTTGCCTAACCTATTCCGGTTCATGCTACTCCCAGATGTAACGTTGCAAATGTGTCCGAAACTGTGACATGTGATGCACCTTCCACATGACCACGGGATAAGTGTCACGCCGTCTGGTGGTTTGCCATCTTCTCTGGTGAGGCCCAACGGTTCCTTCTGAGCAGGGATGTTCGCACTTCTAAACGATCTCCATAAATTATCGTTCAGTATGTTGTGCCGTGGTTGTCTGCCAGTTTTTCTGTAGGCCAGACACTGGAGTCCTCTGGCGTCGACTCTCTCGCCACAGTGACACTAATGTGGTTCACATAGTGTCTTTTCAGATGTACATGCTCTACACTAGAGTGTAGAGCATGTACAATCTAAGAATAGGAAAGTAAAGGCGTCACATAAAGCAGACAGCTAACGACGACGAATGAAGCTCCCTCTGTCTGTGATCTGAAGAAGCATTTGAAACTTACTATTGAACAAGATATTTCGGTCCTTGTCTTCAATGTCTTCCCATCGATCATTAGCAAGTAAGTAAGTAATTCTTTCTTAAAACAACTGCCTATCCGCACTTTGGTGGACATGCATTAGATGTCATGTAACATTTATAGTTAACGGTAATTTCGGATCTTTTGTCTAATAATTATTGTGACAAAGATCATGTCGTTCTCTAACCAGAGATCACGCTGACGGTATTGTACAGAAAGAGCAATCTGCCACCGTATCCATGGTATTTATAGAACTGCTGGACAATGTTTAAAAGGTGTCCATAGAAGGCGCTACATTCAGTCGGCTATCACGTGATATGCTTATATCATCGCTGGACGCAATTCTAAAAGTTTCCAATGAAAATGCTGTAACCTATTGTATAGTGCATTCATGCATCGCAGTTATAATTATATCGCTTTTATGATAAGGTCCAAATCAAATCTCTCCTGCTGTACAGTACATTCGAAGTTTTGTCTGATTCTGAAGAGGTCATGCTAATTGTACGTTAATGAAGATAAAATAATGGCAGAGGCATTGGTGAGTCTTTGCATTGGTAAGTCTTTGCATTGGTAAGTCTTTGCATTGGTAAGTCTTTGCATTGGTAAGTCTTTGCAACAAAGGATTTGTTTCAGATTTGGTTTCAGAATTTCTAAAGCATTTGGCTCTGGCCATCCACAATACTTAAAATCAGTCCTCATTCCCCAGTCTTATCATAAGTCAATTTGGTCATCTGGTTATCTGTGCCTGGTCATATCTAAATCAGGAACTGTTCTTGGTGTCAACGTCGATGGAATATTATACCTTAGAATATTACAGCTCTCAAGACCAAAAATAGCGTTGGTTGGTTAGTTGTTGATTAACGAAACTGCGTCGTCATAATAAAGATGATTACTAATTTCTTTTTAAATTCTGTTTACTTTCGATCCACCCTAATGAATAGCTGCGCTCTTCTTTCTCCTGACTTAAATGATCCATCATGTACTAAGGAAAAAACGAAGCTGTCTCATTAATAGCGTCGGTAAAACAATTTTAAAGGTTTCTAAGTAGTGAATTTTTCTTGGTGTTTAACGACATCTCGCTGCAGCCTGAGCCAACCGAACTCATTTTGCATTGTCGTTATTATGTGAGTTCAATGGTCATTTACTGGTAATTGAAGGCTGCTAAGTATTTTGCTAAGTAGGCCTACCGGTAATGGCTAAGTGTAATGTAATGTAATGTAATGTAACAAGACATTTATATAGCGTGGCCATCAAACAGCTGAAAAAGTGCGTCTTTAAGAGTCGAGAGAAAACCATGTAACCACATGCAGCATTAGTGGCACGCACAGATGGCGGAAGAGTTTTCCAGATCCGTGGCGCCGCAATCGAGAAGTCCCGACGAGCACGTGTGGTGGTTCGAAACGAAGGTACAATCAAGTCATTTCGCAAGGCAGACCGGAGAGCCCGCCGACCAGTTTGAGTGCCAACTGGAAGGCACAGTTCAGGAATGTAGTCCGGAGCAGTACCAGTCGTAGCCTTCCAAACCAGCATAGCGATCTTGAAATTAACACGATCAGCAAAGTGATATTGGCTAAGTAATGTTGGCTAGGAAATGTTGATACGACGCAAAAGGGTGGCCCAGAGTTCGATGCCCAGTGTAGATCCGAATCCAGTTACCATAGCGACCAGAGAGGAAGGCAGAGCAGCTGCTATGGCTGGACGAGAAAGTTTGGAAAGCGGAGGATCGGATGGATTACGGTAGGAATTCTTAAAGAGGTTGACCTTATCATACATTCATCAGATACAATATGACACTCATAATTATAGCGGTCATTTCCTGTCTGTTTTTGTCTAATTGTGAAAGAGGTAACTTTGTTGTTTGACAAAACTGCAATTAAAACAATAAGCCACCATGTCGCATGCTTATATAGCGTTGCTGAATAACGTTGTAAAGGTGTCTAGAAAAAGCACTACATTCATTCATTTATTCGTTCATATAATTCCGGAGATTATAAATTTGGAGTGGAAAGCCTGTGGGTTGATAAGCAGAGGAGACCGAGGCATATGACGGTGGGTGTGTGGCGGTATTGGTGGAGGAGCTGGGAATATGCGAAATTCAGAGGGAACATTCATATTAGCAACATATCTGTTTAGATTCCTAATAGGAGCTATACAAATTTCCAGTAACTTATAAGATACAGTTCATTGGATTCGTAATCAATTTAATAAATTGAGAGAATGCGACATTTAGCTCTGGAACCATCACTCTAATATTATGATTGAAACAAAAAGAGGTGTAACATATCACTCAGTCGACTAAGTCGCAAGTTTATCGACTTATTAAGTCGCTTAGGCTTATCCACTGACTTACAGACTTGATATCGACTTCTCGGGTGATCAGGAACGTCTTTTAGTTACCTAACAGTAAGATGCATTTTACCGCATACCGTACAATCTTTACTGACCGTGCCGTCATTTCCCTTGGCACAGTGTCCGATTTGCCGGGGGGTCGGGGGGGTTGGACCCCCTGCTTCTCATTTTGACCCCCCTGCTTCTGGCCTTTGGCCGACCCCCGGGGGGTCGGCTGGACCCCCTCAAATTCATTACCCACAGTCCTACTCCAAATGACTCCATGCATAATAAAAAATATAGTCTTCGTTATGATCAATCGGCCTGATTTAGGTTGATATTGGGATATACGTTTTAAGGAATAGGGTTATCCTTTCAGATAATACAACAACCTGGTCCCTCTCGGCTACCGTACTTTCATCTGCGTTGTCACTTGGTTACTATGACAGGCAGGGCCTAAGAGAGGTTGCAGCCGGTTCATTGCTCCTGGGCCCAGAGAGCCGGGAGTGTAGTTTCTGGCTGAGCCGGAGGAGTTACCGATCAAGGTCCAGCAAGTGTATGATTGAGTGCCCTGCTAGCCTACAGTGCCCTTCACATCGTGTAGGTCAATGCTAAAGCTTTCTCCAGTCTCCTATAGGCCCTAGCCCCCATTCATTACACGCACCCCAATTGAAATGAGTCATACTATCCCTTTCCCAACATCGCCAGCCTCATCAGCAGGAAGGTTAGCTCTTCTGCTGTTCGTCTGTCTGACATTATAGAACTTATTTTGCAGTTTTCCAATTTATGCATATATTTATTTAAGCCTTCACATATAAAAAGTAAAAGTTTTAGATAAGCCGTCCAAAATGTATGGTGACAGATCACAGGAGCCCTGAAAGGTTTGCTTTCTTGTGGAAATATATATCTAACCATGTCTGCCCCGTTTGTTGGAAGAAAAACTTTAGCTTTAGCAAAGCAATATCTTGCTTTCTTTAATGGTGAGGATTTCATAACAGAAATTCAAAATTTACCCTTCGTACATAAGATAGGCCTAATGTTCGGATGTGCCCAATTAACACCGTTGACCTGTTGAACTTATTAACACGGTACTATCTTTCTGAGCAAGTTCCAAATGTTTGTGTGAGCTTAGGTTATACTGTTAATTCCGGAAACAGTAACCTCTGCAGAGAGATCATTCAGCAAATTCAAGCTAATTAAGAATTTGTAAGGTCTACAATGTCTCAAGAATATCTTGTGGATTTGGCCAGGTTGAGTATTGCCAGAAAATTGATTTTAAAACTGTCATCAGACATTTTACAGAAAAAGGTCAGGAAAGCTCCATTGTTAATCAAATAAACTTATTAAGTGTTTTAAGGTATGAACATATTCTTATTTGTGGCTGTTTGACAGTGGCCAAGGTGTGGTGGCTTTCTAGGTTTTCATTTTAATTTAATCTTCACAATTTCATTTGAAATTTCTGATTGAAGCAAAACACACAGTGACAGCAAGCAATTGTTTTGTTAACAAAAGTTGCATTGTACTGTAGGCTGTAGCAATTTACAAAATATTGGTGTTCTGTATGCTTTGTATTGTATTGTGCATATATATATATATATATATATATATATATATATATATATAAAATCAGCTGGACAGAACATATAACAAATGAAGAAGTGTTGGGAATAATTGGAGAAGAAAGAGTCCTTATACGCACAATAAGAGACAGGCAAAGGAAATGGATCGGACACACGCTGAGAGGAGACTCACTACTAAGAACGGTCATCGAAGGAAAAATGAAGGGAGGAAGACAAGAGGAAGACCAAGACAGATGATGCTGGATTGGATGATGACAAACGGCTACAGGAAACTGAAAGAAGAGGCCCAACAACGAGAGAAGTGGCGACGTCGGACATTTGAACCTGCCTAACAGGCAGAGAACCACAAGAAGAAGATATATCTGTATATATATATATATATATATATATATATATATATATATATACATGCATATATACATGTATATTATACTGATGATGGGTGTTGGGAAGAAAACATAAGGGATGCTGGGAACAGAGTTGGGTAGGCTAACTAATCGATAAAATCTAATCGATTAGCTAATTAATTAGCTAAACAGCTAATTCTTTAGCTACAAGATTTTGCTAAATCTAATTTTAATCGATAAGCAATTTAACTAATCGTGCCCATCTCTGGCTGGGAAGGCCCATAAGAGGGGGGTAAAAAATATTACTGCGGCTCAGTAAATTTTTAATAGTTCTATAGATTTCCGACCCCCCTGCTTCTTTTTTGACAAATCGGACCCTGCCTTGGCATTAGTTGTGACCCATAATTTTATTATGGACTTTATACGGGTCTGATATGTCTGTCTGTCTGTCTGTTTCTCTATATCTCTGTATCTCTGTCTCTCTGTCTGTCTGTCTGTCTGTTTCTCTGTATCTCTGTATCTCTGTATCTCTGTCTCTCTGTCTGTCTGTCTGTCTGTCTGTGTGTGTGTGTGTCTGTGTGTGTGTGTGTGTGTGTGTCTGTGTTTGTCTGTGTATGTGTCTGTGTGTGTGCGCGCGCGTCTGTATGACTGTTCGTGTTCCTGTCAGTCGCTTGTGTCATTTTGCTATCTACCTAACCTCTTTCAAATTATTTATCCTTATATCGACATCATTACGGCTTGGTTTTGGTGCGCTATGGGTTGATGCATTGTGCATTAGACAATAGAAGTTACTAATTATAATTACAAATTTACAATTAAGCAAGCGAATGTTGGCTTTACACAGCCTTTGCCCGAATTTTTCCATGGTTTGATCCAAGGATTCTATATTAAAAGGATTGGCTACTCGTGAAAATATCGTGTACTTCCGGTTTAAGGCTACGAGCCTGGCGCCACGGGGCGATGCGGGTGTAAGGAGGGTCTTTGGAAGTAAAAAAGCATGGAGGACCCGATGTGTTGTTCAGCGATTAATTGCACGAATTTGAGGAAAATCAAATCAGGATTATTTTTCTTTCAGTTTCTAAGGATCAAAGAAATGTTAATAATAATAAATGTAAAGCTATTTTAATGACGTTCAGTTAAATAATCTAAACTACGGAGATAGGCGTTTAGCATGGTAAACACGAGGTTCTACGCCTTTGTCGCTAGGTGGCCAGGCTCCATGGGCCGCCATTTTCTGTCCAACGCGCTTACATAAGGAGATTCCAGTCCTGTGTATAATAGGTCCTTGGTTTGATCCTGTCGTACATTATCTGAGTCAGATTAACTACGGCTGTAACGCGTTTCTCTTATAGCATTTTAGGAAACGTTTCAAAGGTGTCTTAAGTTGGGACTGCATTATCCTGTTTTCTGAGGTAATTTTTGTTTAGCTAGATTGTGTCATGGCAAAGATAATTAACGTCGCCCTCCTCATTTATCCAGGCTTTGTACTGGCACCGCAAAACAAATCTGTCATAAGGTATCATACCGATTGCTCTATTAGCTAGCAAAAGAATTGGTATAATATTTTATAGGTGTAAGCTGGGAAGTAAACGACAAGTCATGTGATGCCATTTACCCATTTCCTAGATCTTGGCAATCGTCCCATTGCCAGTTTAAGGTCTTCAGTCCTGCCATACACCGACCTATATAATCCGATTCAACCTGACCCAATTATTCTGCTGTGTCACTTACGATTGCTCTTGACAATTTATTTCTCATCGGTCGATGGCAATTATCGAGAGATTTTGCATGCAAGAATTTCTGGAGATTTTCAAAAATGGGTANCGGCTATAATGGTTTCTCTAAACTCAAAGACGCATTTTCAGCTGTTTGATGGCCACGTGTTGAGCGCTTCTGAGAGACTCTAAGTGGCGCTTTATAAATGTTTTGTTACATTACATTACATTACGAACATCTGCCTTTGTAGTCATCTCAGACAGGATTATGTTCTCAGAAGGTCTCTTTGTTAAGACTGCTACTGTTTTCCTCATTGTGAGGCACAGAGGAAAAATTGTCATCAGCCGTTGATGTCAATGTCGAGTGAACTAGATATGCGCATATTCATATAACTTCCATGCATGCGATCATAGTAGGCTAATCTCCGTTTAACACTACTTTAGCATTTTCAAATTTCATATTTTAAAAATAAATTTCTATATTTATCGTCTTCTTTCTAGTGGGAATAGTAGGCACTTTACTCGGGAGGAACAGTTTGCAGAATTAGCGCACGACATACACTGTAGTCCACTTTCGCTTCAGTAGTGTCTTAATCCGAACATAATCATAATCGTAATTACTGAAAGGATATACTTACTTACTTACTTACTTGAAAAGTACTTCTTTCTGTGTTTAATGTTGCCCAAAATCAATGTGTTGTTCTGAAACGACACCTTTATTCAACAATACTCGCCGGTGACTCTTCTCACGTGACGCTATAAGCTAATCAAACGTGAACTGATCTGAACTTTTCAATTCTGATCTAATTAATAATATAAACGCACAGAAATCTCTGCGCCTGCGTGACTATGTCTGTGCATGATGTTACGCTATTTGCCTGTTAAGCTGTTTCTGCCATGGACAATATGGCTTACGTCATTCTACGTCGTCATAGCAACGCGAGATAATGCACAGGACGACATGTGGATCCTTCTTCGTGTCTATAAGGGAAATGGGAGGGAAGGGAAGGGAGGGGAGGGAAGGGAGGGGGGGGAATGGGGAGGGAAGGGAGGGAGGGAGGAAAAGGGAAAGGGGAGGGAGGGAGGGTCAGAAGGGAGGGACGGAGGGAAGGGAGGGAGGAAAGGAGGAGGGACGTTGAAGGGACGGACGGGAGAGAAGTACGAGGGAGGATAGGGAGGGAGGAGGGAGGGAGGGGAGGGAGGGGAGGAGGGAGGAGGGAGGGAGGGAGGAGGGAGGGAGGGAGGGAGGAACGGACGGACGGAGGTAGGGAGGGAGAGGGAGAAGACTTATGTCAATCATAGCACGAGAAGACGGCAGAGAAGTAAGAGGATGGATGAGAGAGGGAGGGAGGGGTGAGAGGGAGTGACTGACATTTTCATTACCCTCGGACGGACGGACGGAAAGAGGGAGCTAGGGAATGGGGAGGGAAGGGAGGGAGGGAGGGAAAGGGAGGGAGGGACGAAGGGAGGGACGGAGGGAAGGGAGGGAGGGAGGGAGGTACGGACGGCCGGGAGGGAGGGACGGCAGAGAAGAAAGAGGAGGGAGAGAGGAGGGAGGGAGAGGGAGTGACTGACATTTTCATTACCCTTAGACGGACGGAGGGAAAAGAGAGCCTTACCCTCGGACGGACGGACGGAGCGAGGGAGGAGCAGACACGCACGATCGCCGTGAGAGACGTGGGGAGGGATGGAGGGACGTTGAAGGGACGGACGGGAGAGAAGTACGGGGAGGGAGGCAGGAAGGGAGGGAGGGAGGGAGGAACGGACGGACGGACGGAGGTAGGGATGGAGAGGGAGAAGACTTATGTCAATCAAAGCACGAGAAGACGCATCTCTTGACATTTTCAAATTGTTTTTAATCGTCTTAGGACGGGCCAACATCTAGTCTAATATAATCTAATCTTATCGGATCAGTGTGATTCTCGTTAACGATAACGATAACGAAAATGTTCGTTAACGAAAATAAAATGATTTCGTTAACGATAACTATAACTATAACTAAAAAAATATCATTAACTATAACTATAACTATAACGAAAATAACAATAACTAAAATTCATCTTTATTTTCGTTAATACAAAAAATAAAAATAGGAAGTGCAGTATGGACGATTCGACATAAATGAGAACGACAAAATTTGATATTTTTATTATGCAATTTGTCAGTTACTTTGGAAACTCGTGCATTCATCAAGCTGAATGCACCCATTCTTTCAAAGCTCTGAGCAAATTGTGAAACAGCGTGTTAATACGCACAATTTTGCTTATAGCCTCACTTATTGTAACTAAGTAGTAACTAAAATTAACTAAAATAAAAATCAATTAACTATAACTATAACTATAACTAAAAAATAATACTAACTATAACTATAACTATAACTAAAATAAAAAACCATTAACTATAACTGTAACTATAACTAAAATAAAATCTGTAAGGAGAATCACACTGTATCGGATCGGATCTTATCGGATCGGATTCGATCCAATCCAATCTAATCTGATCTAAAGGTTAGTCGATGGTCGCTTCAGCAGATACCTTATGTCAAAGAATCCAAACCCCGCTTTTAATTCCTACCCTGATCAACCCAATACTTCGCCTTTCAAGCTTTCTCGTCCTCAACGAAACCCGCCTTTGCAGCCGCTCTACCATCTCTCTCCCTCGTCTCTCTGGCAACTGGACTCGGACCTCAACTACACAACGATCTCAGGATAGGGTTACCATACGTCCGGGTTTCCCCGGACATGTCCTCTTTTTAGGCCTCTGTCCGGGCGTCCGGGCGGGTTTTCAGAAGTTGGGCGTTTGTCCGGGTTTTCTACTTTGCAATTTTCTGACATGGAACCCATACTTTCTTGCTGACTAACTTGTAGCATCGAACAGCGACGTAACCAAAAACGCGCAAACATGTATTTATTAGCTCCATGGTAAGCGGTTGAAATTTTATTTCAGTTGCAAATAAGGGTGCACTTTATTTATAGCCCCATATCGAAACGCCAAAGCATGTTAAGAATGTTCGCGGCGAAACTCCATCCACAAAAGTTAATGATTTTTACGTAACACCGTGTTTTAAAATAGACGAAAATGTGTCTGCAGCCGAAGGAACGTTGGCGTTTCACGCTGTCAAGCATCACCATAGTTATAAACCAATGGACTGCAGTTGTAGCTTGTTGAGAACAATTTTACCGGACTCCGATATTAAACGCAAAATGCTAACACTGAACGAGTTTTTTCTCTAATGCAAAGCCAAAGGACAAAGGAGAAAATAAGTTGCTCGTTGAATCTGTCAAAGGAATTTTGTTTATGCTGCATAACTTTAAAGCATATATCATGCAAAGACTTTCACACATATCTTAGAGGCCAGCCAAAGATGTTGAAGGCCATCAGTTCTTCTAATAAATACACTTCGGAAAGTTTCGGTTCAGCCTCAGTCACCCTCAAATCTGGAAGTTTCTGCTGATAAGTAGAGTACTATCACTACAGACTACAACTAATTGCACTGTAATCTGTAAGGCTGTTTGTTTTGTGTGCACACTCATTGACTAAAAGTCTAAAACAATTTACATTAATATCTGCAGTTCAAATTTAGACAGTGTAAAATAAATCGTAGCAGCGTGGCTGCCAGGTAGCTTGTACCGTATACGCCGATACGGTTTTGATTTTTTGTCCTCTTTTTCGTCTGTGAAAATATGGTAACCCTATCTCAGGACAGCCATCTGATACGACGCAGCGCTCGTGAATAAGCTGAGGCTCTGCGCCTGGTTTTAGAGTAGCGCTCCAGCAATCTGGTGTTTTCGATTACGATTTTACTATTCTCTTAAAATCCTATTACTAAATAAAAACTTAAGCCTCCGTGTAACAGAGCGGACCTCAAAAGGACTGCGATCCATTCCTGCTTTTACGGCACACGAATACCAACCAGAGAAGATCCCACTCGTAATCGTAATCGTAAACTCCAGTACTTTATTACACGCTACTTAAATCGATGATTAGGGCATCGGCTTATTCACGAGGGCTGCGTATTGCGTATTGCCATTGCGTATTCTCATAGTATCAAATCAGCTTTGGCTGCTTTCGCTATACGAAATTTTTATTTTATTTATTTATTTAGAACAAGGTTTAACGTCGTCATATGACATCAAAGGCCGTTGACGACAATTTAAAACATATACAGTGCAGTGAAATGAATTCATAGCGTCCAAAAGACACCATTTAAAACTGTTCAAACTTAACCTTAAATGACATAGTGTTCATTGTTTAACGACATCAGATAAATTAGCAAAGGAAGCACTCAATTTAGATAATATTAATTCCACAAAATACTTAGAATCACAAGAGATGAATACTTTTATTAAAGACTATATAATAAATAAATGGCAAATAGAGTATAACGTTGAAAAGCAAGGGAACTTCTATAAAACCATATGCCCACTTGTTTCTACTAATATAAAATTTTCTGATCCATATAGGCATAAAGAAGTACAAATTAGTAGATTGAGACTAGGTGTTGCCATTACTAATAAAAAACTATTTCAAATGAAAAAGCACCCTAATGGGTTATGTGATACATGTGAGGTTACGGAAAGTATAGAACATATTCTATTGGAGTGTAAAAAGGAAAATATTTCAAATATTCTAAAAGATAAATGTAATAGTTATAAATCAGAATTTAATTTAAAATCTCTGCTTGATGTGGGATGTTTGCAGAGTGCAGTATATAATCTTGTTAAAATCATTAATAAAGGAAAAATACTATAATTATTGTCATAAATATTAGTATCAGATCAAATCTATTACAAACATATAGTTGAACACATTCCTTATGATTAAAATACCAATAAACACAAAATATGTGTGATTAATGGTCATTTCATTATTTCATTGCATTTTCTAATGATATTACATTGTTTCATAGGAAAATGTTTAATGAAATGTTTAATTAAGTATTCTGTCATGTAAATAATTGTTAACATGCATTCTTGTAAATAGATGTATGTTAAAATAAAAAGTGTATATAATACATGTATATTATATATATTACACATCTGTGCTGAATTTCTGTTTGCAAATAGCATTACATGTTATTTTAGAAAACTTAAAGAAGTACTGTTAATAACTTTGTAAACATATTTGAAAAGAGCTAAAATAGCCAAAAAAGAGCTGATATAGCCAAAAAAAGAGCTGATATAGCCAAAAAAGAGCTGAAATAGCCACCAAAAAAAGAAACAAAAGGAGAAAAAGGAAAAAAAAAAGGAAAAAAAAGATGTTAAAAAAGAATTACAATAAAAAGAGCCAATGGGCCAAACATAACGGAGATACAATACTTTAATATGTATCAAATCAAATAATATGTATCTATCAAATATTGTTAATATTGTTAATAAGATTGAGGAGAAAACAGTTATTAACATTATACGGAAATGATCTTAATCCGTCAGAAACTTTAAATACGTCTACATCTTATCAGAAACGGAATCAAAGCCAAGAAAAGAAAAAGAAAACTGTTGATAGAAATTATATGAAAATGAACTTAAATCGTCAGAAACTTTAAATACGTCAGCATCTTATCAGAAACGGAATCAAAGACGAGAAAGGAGAAAGAACATTTGTGAGAACATTACAAGAAAATGAACGGAAATACATCAACAACTTTAAAGACGTCAACAGCCTTTGTAGCTATAGGATGTCGTTAAATATTGGATTAATAATAATAAGTTTAACGACATACAAATAATTACAATTCATAAATATATAGTTTGATACATGCTATTTGGTATCTGATGCAAATTCAACAATATTCAGCAGCAATTGTCGTATACAAGAAATGTTTCTTAAAATTAATTCTTGATCACCAATCCTAATGCACATTTACTTCTTACTCTATATATTTCAATAACATTTATTTTACAAATTTAGAAGACATTAAAGTTAAACATGAAGTCCACTTTTGAATTTTTAAGAAGTCAACAATCAGTCAAATCAAGCATTATTAAAGAAATATATTCAAACAGTGAATATGACAATTCTTTATCATTAATCATGCTACTGTGCTGATAATAAAAGCGAACTGAAACTTCATCCGAAATCTATTACATTTAATGTTCTTAATACCGCTTGATTGATATTTGTCACACATGCAAGTAAGACATGAAGTTTGTAATTTTTGGTATCTTTTACATAGTTTTTGACACATAAGTGTAAGAGCAGAATCGTTTTTTATTACAGATTTCTGCATATTTGACAACGTTGTTCTGAAATGAGATTCATAATCTCCTTTGTCTAAATGTTTAAATCTTTGAGGACAATTTATAATGTTATCAACCGGAGTATGAGATTCCTGACACATATAATCAATGAGAAAATCCAACAATACCACAGAAAGAGTAACACACATTAAAAAATTAAACAAGACTTTCCTAGCCTATACAATAATGTACATTTAATTAACTGATTTCATACACAAATGAAACTCTTGCAAGAGCTTACAAACGATAACATTTACGAAATTTTTAGTGCAGATTAAATATATATATAGCGTGTTTCGTCAACGTTCTTAAGGTGTCTGAATAGATTGTTTTATATTCATCGCTGAACATCTTGTGAATTACTTGCATGAAAGATCTATCGAGAAGTGCATTCGAGCGATCAGAAAAATATTGTCTAGCGCAACCGTAATCGTAAAGTATTTACAGCTCAACTTAAAAGCTGAGAACAGGGCATCCGTTTATCTACAAGTCCTTAAACAAATTGGGTCAGGTTGAATCGGATTAGGTCGGTGTACGGCAGGATTAAGGAGCTTACACTGGTAATGGACGATTGCCAATTAAGGTCGAGGATATGGGTCAAGAGCATCGCTGGACTTGCCGTTTACTTCTCAGCTTAAACCTATGTACCAATTCTTTTGCATGCTAACAGAGCCATGTCAATATGACTCCTGACAACAGATTTATTGTATGGTGCCAGTCCCAAGCCCGAATAAAGTAGCTGGCCAATGTTAGTCATCATCGTCAGGGCACAGGCCGTCGAACAGACACTAACGAAGAAAACACGATAATGCAATACCAGTTTAAGACACCTTTAAAACGTTTATTAAGGTTCTATTTTGCCTAAATAATTTGTGTCGACGTCAATGACCTTGGTTCAATCTATCCATTCGGATTTATCCATCGAAAACCCTGGAATTCGCATTCTTCTTAGTGTAATAATTATTGTAATACGTAACTTCTATTGCGCCCGTGTCTAATGCACAAGGCATCAACCGATGGCGCAGCAAAACCAATCCGTAATCAGGTCAATATCCAGAATATCAGTCCGTAAGAGACAAAGAGACAGCCTAAGGTGGATAAGCAATTTGAAAGAGGTAAGTTTAAGCCGAGAACAAAATGACACAAACGACTGAGCACAGCGCACAGATACAGGAAGAGAGTTACAAAAAGTAGGTCCTGCAACAGAAAAAGCTCGTTCACAAAGAACAGTTCTTGGTTTAGATATGATAAATCGGGGGATTGAGGACTGATTTAAAGCATTGTAGCTGGCCAGAGTTCATTGCTTTAGAAATTCTGAGCTCAACTTTGAAACAAATCCTTTGTTGCAAAGAAAGCCAATACAAAGACTCAATAATGCGTTTGCCATTGTTTTTTCTTTCCAATTTAATTCAATTCAATTCAATTTATTCAGTCCAAACAAACCAAAGAAGAAACAAGTAGTAGCATGGCGTGAAATGACACATTTCCATATTACCCTAACCCATACCCATATAAGACATGCTTCATAGACTTAATCAACATAATGTTATTGTCAGGTTGAGAACAATGAGCACCCAGAAGGAACTAGTCCTGCTCAGAAGGGGCCTATTTATAACAAATGAAGTGAGTAAAAGATGACGGATACTGCGTTTAAATAGGCCTAACAACGATAATAGGGATCTGTCCATGCACACATAATTATAGTGCACTAGTGTGTAGCCTACTATGGAAAACAAAGATATTAAGGAATTATCCATGCGCACATACGCTGTACCTGTGTGTATTATAGGAAATAACGGTCATCTTAACTCATCTTAACTTAAAGGCTATAGGGCCTACTATAATAATTATTATGCTCCACTGTTTGTGCAATAAGGAATATCTGAAAATTTCTGCAACATAATGAGTTTCGGATACTGGGCGGAAGGCTATTCCATGGAACGGGGCCCTGATATCTAACAGACATTATTTTTACGAGTGTGTTCTGGGGTAGGCTACATGTTTCTGTAATCTTGCTTATTTCTCATAATTATTAACTGTACAGTTACACAATTATTAACTGTTTTTTCGCAATTTTACTAAAATAAAATGAGAATATTTATATACTACGATTAGCATGACCTCTGGTCAGACAGCGATACGACCTTTTTCACATTTCGTCAACTATTTGAATGTACTCAAACAGCAGAGATTTCATGTGGACATTATCTTGAACGCGATAGATTACTGTGATTCATGAATGTACAGCACATGGATTAGAGCGCTCACATTAGACACCTTTAAAATGTTGTCAAACGGAGCTATATAAGAATGGGACGCAGCAACCGATTAAATATATCCATTTTCATAGAACGAGTATGCGCATATTACGAATATTAAGATTTTTAAAATAAATTTACGAATATTGATGAATATTAAACTGTTCAACGAATATTAAATTTTTTGTTTTTTAAATTCAAAATCCGGAAATACATGTAGTAGTAAAAATTAAGTGCCAAAAACTAGGTATTAGAGCTAGAACAAGAATAGTTACATGTTACAGTTACTCATCTTATATCAGTGACTTCACTTAGTTTATTGCTTGAAGTCTCAATAGGCTACATGCGGGCCGTTCATGCAGTATTCAAATTTTTGGCGCCCAAAAGAACGACACCAGTATGAAACAAACACCGATTGTATGACCCAGCTATCTCTATAATTCCCTATCCCACAGCCCAAGATTCCTCCAGTGAGTGAAAGGATTTTGGCCTGACACTGTGTCATAACTAAAACTGGTAACGTCGTCCTCCAGCCTTGCAACAGCAGTGGCGGAGTAAATTGAACTTTTGTAATTTTTATTTGCAGTTTAACGAAATTGTGCTTTTGCAATTTTACGGCTGTTCAAATACCGTCCAAAAGTGATCTTGTAATTCTAATGGGACAATAATAATTTTGCAAGGATGCTATGCCATTGTTTGTTAATACAATCACCATAAGTTGTTGCTCATGCTAGGTAAGAATAGCCACAAGATGTTGTTGTACGCTGGATAAGATATGCATACTAAGACACCCTCAACACTATTTAAACGATGCTATAATAATTGCTCAGCCACTGTTCGCTTTCTGACAGTGCCAGTCCCAAGCCTAGATGGAGGAGGAGGGCGACGCTAATGATCTTTGTAATCACACAGTGTCGTTAAACTGAAACTACTACTACTACTACTTGCGTCGAAATCATAAGCGTTTCTGGTTAACCATTATTTTATTTAGATCAACCAATCAAGCGTCTTACCGGCGCCACCAATCACAGCAGAGAATTAATATTCCGTTGGCGTGCTCAGTTAAGAGTGTAGTTTGTAAACGTTTCATAGGTTACTTGCAAGAAAAGATTATGTTTAACTTTCTGTTCCAACACCACTGTAGAGACAGATTATGAGTCTAGAAATTGCTGCTTATGGGATCACCCTTAGAAACCTGTTTATTGTGTTTGTTTTCTAGCATATGGTTACACCTGGCTTCAAAACCTGATCGCTATGCCCACATAATTAAAAATTCAAAAACCTTCATGCATAAAAAATCTCATAAAGCAAATTATATGATAAGGAATCTGTTATCTAAACCCAGTGGCTAAATTAGTCATCCAGAGGTGGCGGACCTTAAAATCTTTATCATATCCAAAACTAGAGCCTATTCGGCGAAGCTGTAACCGATATATTCGCTATTTGCTATTTGGATAAACATAACATGTGTGAAACAAGGTGCACATGGTCGATTTTGTTACAGAAAAACATTTAAGTGATGGGTCTACTCGTTTACGTATTGGATCTCATAGTTCAGATGGTGGATCTCAATTCCTCTTTTCAATGACGATTGGGCCTGGGCTATAATATTTATGGTAAGAATGAATTAACGTTTTTTATTAATCAAATGTTTAACGACATCCTATAGCTACAAAGGCTGTTGACGTCTTTAAGTTCTTGATGTATTTCAGGTCATTTTATTGTAATGTTCTCATAAGTTTTCTTTATCTTTTCTCGTCTCTGATTCCGTTTCTAATAGGCTGTTGACGTATTTAAAGTTTCTGACGGATTAAGATCATTTTCGTATACTGTCTGTCATCAGTTTTCTTTGTCTTTTCTTGGCTTGGCTGATGACGACTCCACTCGTTCAACGACACCCCCGGCCACTATGGCCGTTGACGTCTTTGTGTTTCTGCTGTATTTCGGTTATGTTTGGCCCATTGGCTCTTTTTATTTCAATTCTCTATATTTTTGTTTCTATCTCTTTTTTTCTATTTTTTGTGGCTTTTCAGCTCTTTTTGTGGCTTTTTCAGCTCTTTTTTTGGCTTTTTTTAGCTCTTTTTGTGGCTTTTTCAGCTCTTTTTTGGCTATATCAGCTCTTTTACATATATTTACAATTTTATTTACAGTATTACTAAGTTTTCTATAATAACATGTAATGCTATTTGCAAACAGAACCTCAGCACATTAACAGTTACTTACATAACAGGATAACTTAATTAAACATTTCATTCAACATTTTCTTTTATATAACAATGCAATATTATTACAAGATGTAATAAAATTATTAATCATCATAATCAAATGACGTTAATTAACGTTTCTACGCACTGATAAATATATAACATAACTAGAAAGCGTTTTAAAGGTGTCTAAAACGAGCGTTGTTCTATTAAGTGTCTTAGCGACATCTTAAGGCCAGGGCCGTTGACGTCGACCTTACTTTATTTTCAAAATGTTGAATATCAAGCAACAATCGAGTAATGAAGTTTAACGACGTCCTATGGCTACATTGCCGTTGACGTCCAAAAGCAACAATCGAACGAGGTTAATAAAATTATATCGACCGCTAGAAGCGACATAAAGGTGTCTAAACACACTGCCAAAAGTTTAAAATGTTCAACGACATCTTATGTCTGCCAGAGAAGTTAACGTCGTCCTCCTCCTTTAACCGGTTGGCAGTAGTATTAGTTTTGTTTAACGATGCAATTTCGTACGAAGGACGATTAGCTTCCCATCCTCCTTTATCCACGCTGCACACTGGCAGAATCCGACAAACGATTAGAGCGCATACCGAACAACAGGCATTGGTGTTAGAAGCTGTGGATTTCGGTGGAAGGATAGAACAGTTTAGCGGCATGTTATGGCGTCAAAACCCAAAATGAAGTCGAAATAAAAGGGGAGTTTCTTAATATTCCTAGTGGTCCCATCCGAATATAATATTATTTGCTCAGTAGAGGTATATATAGCATCGCCTTGATTCGTTTTAAAGGTGTGCAAACGAGTATTGAATACCCAGGCCAATTACTTCAACATTGCTTTGCTTGCGTTTTGCATGACTTTGCAGTTGGATTGGAGACCGCTTGCGATGAAGAAAGCTAATCTATATATATAATCCAAAGTCTGATTTTTCTGTCCTTCCGTATGTTTGTCTGTCCGGCTAAAGGCTCCGAAACGGAACGCTTTAGCGATTTACAAAATTTTTCAAAACATTATTACGCCACGTCTAGGTCAACGCGACTATTTTCAGCTCGCAATTTTATTTAAACGCCGATATATGGCCATTTTAAATTTCCAACTTTTTCGACGAGACTATTTAAATACCGGCCACAGTATGGCCATTTGTTCACGTCACGAAGGCTTAAATTAATATGCAATCTTACGTCACGCGAGCATCTAGGTCAACGCTCTGATTTGCAACCAATCACGATGACCGTTGATTTCAAAATAATCAGAAGTGGTCACGCCCACGGCAAAATTTATAGGTCATCGGACTTAAAAATTCGCCAATGCAACACTTTAGGGATACGAAATTTTTAACGAACGTTTTCATTTGAGTTTCTATAGATCTCAACACAACTTTATTTCAACCCAAAATTTACTTTAAATTCCGATATTTGGACATTTTAAGTTTCGATGTGGTCATAGTCTGTTTCAATGCCATTGAAATCTAGCTATGCAGGAGTATATATTGCGTAGAGTTGTAATTAAACAATTTCAAGCCAGCGCGTAAATTTGCCAGAGGGATACACGAAAAATGTGCACATCGTTAAATTCAAATTCACGGGCGCTGACGACGATGTCGTTGAATTCAAATACACGGGCGCTGGGAAAACCCGGGCGAACGCCGGGTAAAAAGTGCTAGTTATAAATAAAACTTCAACATATAACATCGAGAACTCGTGAAGAAATGAAGCTAGCGATTTATTAAACTTCACTTTAATGACCTCTAGGGCAATAATCGACCGATGACGTCATATCGAAAATTAGTAATTACGCGGCGGTGTATCCAGTGTTTAACGACAGCTTATGACAACATTGGCCGTTGACATCGACAGAAATTATTTGTGGCATATTACAGCTCTCTAGTACGCAGTAGTAGTTTCAGTTTAACGACAATGTGTGATTACAAAGATCATTAGCGTCGCCCTCCTCCTTTGTCCAGGTTTGGGACTGGCACTGTCAGAATACAAACAGTGGCTAGTACGCTCGTTCGTGCAGCGCTCTTGAATAAGCTGGTGCCCTGCGCTTAGCTTTAGACTAACGCTTTAGTAATCTGGAGGTTTCGATTACGATTTTACTATCCTCTTAAAATACTTTTACTAAATAAAAACTTAAGGTTCCTCGCTGCATAGCGGACCTTAAGGGACTGCGATCGATTCCTGCTTTGACAACAACCGAATACCAACCAGATAAGTCCCTCTCGTAATCGTAATCGTAAAATTCAATTTTTAAAGCGCTGCCTATTCGAAGCGCTGCGTAGTGTCTAAGTCTCTAAGATCAGTCCAGAGGTTCGAATAATACAACAATTTTAATTTCTAAGCATACACATTTTAGCGCGGCTACCTATACATAGCATCAGTTGCAAACGTTTCTAAGGTGTCTAAAGAGATTTTTGTATTATCCATCGCTGAACATCTTGTGAATTACATGCATGCAATATCTTTCGAGAAGTGCATTCGACCGATGATATATAAATTGTCCAACGCAATCAAACTTCGAAATTCTAAAGCGCTACCTTAAAGTTAAGCACAGGGCAACCGTGCATTGACAAGACGAGAATAATTGGGTCAGGTTGAATGACAGGATCAAGGACCTTAACTCGCATTGGACGATTGTCAAGGTCGAGGAAATGGGTCATGTTCATCGCAGGACTTGCCGTTTACTTCCCAGCTTATACCTATATTATACCAATTATTTTGCTAGGTAATAGAGCCATATGTATGATACCTTATAACAGATTCGTTTTGCGATGACAGTCCCAAGCCTCGATAAATGAGGAGGGCGACGTTTATTATCTTGTCATGGCACAATGTAGCTAAACAAAAACTACCGCTGCAAACAGGATCGTAATCGTAATCGTAATCAAGCATTTATATAGCGCCACTCAAAACAGAGGCGCTCCCGACCTGGGCCAATCTCTTCACTGGTAAAGAGAGGATGATCCAATTGTAATTGTAATTACGACAATTTATATAGCATCGTCAGTAGCAAGCTATTTAAAGGATGCTTTACAAACATACAGAATGTCAGCTGTCAGCGCAGATGCTTAGAGGATTGGATCCACAGTTTAACGGCAGCTTATGACAGATAGGCCGTTGCCGCTGACAAAGATTTTTGTTTTATACTACAGCCTTTTTGCTTAAAAGCTCGATAGAATGCAGTTTGACTGTTTTTTTTAAAGTGAATTTTGATTTCCAGTATCAGTTTAAGACACCTTTTAAATGTTTGCCAAAATGCTATATAAAAAGCGCGTTATAGAGCCCACGTGGATTTCATCTAATGCACGGCCTGTATTATAATAGGCTGAACAGAATGCGGTTAATGCATTTAAATGTTAGGTAACTAATAGACGTAACTGATTACCCAAGAAGTCGATATAAAGGCTGTAATTCAATGTTTAAGTCTAAGCCACTTTTTCAGTCGATATTCGATAAGCATGTAACTTATTCGACTAAATCACTAAGTCAGTCGCGCACTACTAAGGATCCTGAGTGGCCGAGTGGGTTGGTAGCCTGCTGGTCACGCCGGCGCCCCGAGTTCGCTTCCCGGTCGGGTCGGTTTATCAGAGATTAATTTCTCGGATCTTTACTGCAGGTGGCTCGGTCGCTTATAAACGTGGAGTACAATACAACACACAATACAACACATCACAATACAATTGGGCGATGGTTTAGGGGTATGTTCGGTGCCTTGCAGCTGGAGGGTTGCGGAGTTCGGTTCCACCTCAAAAGTCGCCGCGTAGGGACCCTGGGCAATCCTTCACTCGTCTTGCTCATGCGCTTCGGCGTGAAACTCCGATTCAGCGTTCGCGCATAGTCGGGAGCGCATCTGAATGAAATCTAACCAGGCGCTATAACAAGTGTTCAAATACAATACAATACAATACAATACAATACAATACTTAGTTAGCAACGCCGTAGACTATCCTCAGATACAGCCTGTTTTTCAGTCCCATATAATTCCAGAGATAGTTCCAGCGCTGAATGTCGCATCTTCGAAATTCACTAAATCGATTACGCTTCTAAGTTGGTGGTTACATGAACTGCATCTTGGAAGTAACTGGAAATTTGTTTAGCTCCCATTGAGAATCTAACCAGATAAGTTGATGATATGTTCTCTTGAATTTCGCATATTCTCAGTTCCTCCACCAGTAACGCCACTCAACCACCGTCATCTGCCTCGGTCTACTCTGCTAATCAATCCACAGGCTTTCCACTCCAAATTTATTATCTCCAGAATGAATGAACGAATAAATGAATGAATGTAGTGCTTTTTCTAGAAACCTTTACAGCGTTGTTTAGCAATGCTATATAAACATGGGACATGATGATTTATTGCTAGTTTCTGAGCTGTAATATGCCAAAAACTAATCTTTGTCGGCGGCAACGGCCAATGTTGTCATAAGCAAAGCCGTTACACTGTGGACACATTGTTTTTATTAAATTTCTAATGGGTAGAATGGCCTCAGGTCAGAAAAGATAATGACCTTAATCACAAAAAGACAAAAAGAGTTAGGAAATGACCGCTATAATATTATGAGTGTCATATTGTATCTGATGCATGTACGATAAGGTCCACCTCTTTAAGAATTGCAACCCTAATCCATCCGATCCTCCTCCTTCCAAACTTTCTCGTCCAGCCATAGCAACTGCTCTGCCTTCCTCTCTGGTCGCTCTGGCAACTGGATTCGGGCGTACAACTAGGCATCTCTATCTCTGGGCCACCAAATTGAGCCCTATCAACATTTTCTTAGCCAACATTACTTAGTCAATATCACGTAACCATTGCCGGTACTTAGCAAAATACTTAGCAGCCTTCAATTACCAGTACATGACCATTTTCAACTTACCCTGCTCTTTCCTCACATAACCTTTTCCCTCACAGTTCGTGATCTGGGACTTTCTCTTGACTCCGAGCTTACTTTATCGCAACATGTGAACTCAATTGCACGGAGTTGTTATTATCAACTTCGTCAGCTTCGAGTGGTCTCTCGCTCTCTCTCTCTCTCATGATGCAGTTGTGGTCCTTGTGCATGCCTTTGTTACTAGTCAGATTGACCACTGTTCCTCACTACTTGCTGGCCTTCCCCTTGGTGTTTGGGGCGAGACTAGATCGAGTTCTACTGCTCGGCTGCTCGGCTTATTGGACGACTTCCTAAGTACTCTTCTGTCTCTGCATACATGCGTGATGTGTTGCATTGGCTGCCTGTGTCTCAGCGTATCTCATATCGCATTGCTGCTCTTGTTTCTCGTTGTGTTTTTGGCTGCGCTCCATCTTACTTGCGTGATCTTTGCCGCCCAGTGTCTGATGTTCCAGCGCGTCGGGTGCTTCGCTCTGCGACGAGGGGTGAGTTCCTTGTTCCACGGACTCGCTTGGCTATTAGGCAGCGCCGTGCTTTCTCGGTTGTTGGCCCTTCCATTTGGAATGGCCTACCACTTAAGCTCCGTTTTTTACTTGTAAGGCCATCTGACGTGGGTTCTACAAGTCCCTCAAGTCTTTTTTTCTTTAGTCGTGGCTGGGCCGGGAGCGCTCCTGAGTAGTTTCTTGAAGGGGCGCTATATAAATACTCTGAATGAATGAATGAATGAATGAATGAATGAATTTAACTCACATAATTAATAACGACAATGCAAAAATAGTTCGGCTGGCTCAGGCTGTGCGAGATGTCGTTAAACATCAAGAATATTTCACTATTTAGACACCTTTAAAATTGTTTTGCTGACGCTATTTATTAGACAGCTTCGCCTCCACCTTAGTTCTTCTTTCTTTCTTTCTCTCCTCCGTCAAGTATTCGCTGACGATGAGGCTCTAACAAAACTTTCTCCATTTCGGTCGGTCTCTTGCGAGTTCTATTGCCCTTCTTAAGTCCCATCCTCTGTCTTCTATGTCCTCCAGTACGTTATCTATCCATCTCTTCTTCTGACGTCCTCTGCTCCTCGTTCCCTCCACCTCTCCGTGCAGCGCCTTTGCCGGCATTCTTCCGTTCTTCATCCTGATCACATGTCCATACCATGTTAGTCTTCGTTTCTTTATTCTTTCCACTACCGTTTCCTTCTGTCCCAGTTCTTCTCGTGTCACCTCATTCCGTATCTTTTC
>JACEVL010001223.1:0-91977 GCA_020284085.1 Aporrectodea caliginosa | reverse complement strand
AAAATGACGATAAAGATAAAGAAGAGCACGAAGAAGACCAGGAAGAACAAGAAGAAGAAAGGCATCAATATTGATTAAAAGCAGACAATGTGTGAATGTAATAACACTTGCCTTACAGGTCTCGATACCTGAGTGCTTAACCACTTTGCTTCAGCCATTGTCTATTAGAAACACTGTAGATTATTTATAAAGCTTGGTTGAAAAGATGCAATATAATTAGAATTAAGAGAAATCCAGTGTCTTTGCAGGTAGCTTTAAAAGCCACAGAGAATATCGCAACTTGAATTAGAAGTCTCGAACGAATGTTACCACCGATAAAGCAGTTTAAGTTTTCTCTTACCTGTCACTAATAAAGTTAATCCATGAGATAGACTGTTGTTGCTCTTAAAGACGCAGAAATATCTTCCTCCGTCAGCCGAATTTACATTCTTCAACGTCAACTTGCATTGGTTCAAGCTGGTGAGCCTAATATCAAATCGTTGATCACGGGCAATAGTTTCACAGAGCACCGTACCATCTCGAGACACCATGACAGATGATGAACAATTGTGTGGCCTGCTCCGATACCATGAAACTGAGTTGCATTGGCCGTTGCAGACGAAATTAACGCTTCCACCAACTGGTATGGATTGATATTCATCGGATCCATCTAATGTTAAAATGGAAAAACGCAATGTTATGGCATTAAATTATGATATTTTTACTTCGTCACACAGAGATCAAAAACATGCAACCCCATTCTTTAGTAGTATATTTTAGATCCGATAGATAGCCAAGTTTAGCCCTTGTGATGTTCTTAAATTGCGCGATACAATTAGCCCGATATGAGGCTATACGGCTAACACGGACAATCGTACATGCATGTGTAAAATATACAGTTTGTGCCTTTCACTGCATTGGCAAGTAAATGAAAGAATAAATTGTTCTATACTTAATGATAAGTAAATTTCTACCCATAACATTCATGGTTAAACGTAGGCTACATGTCTATTTAAACTAAACATTTACGTCGCACAAACAGCAAAAAAGGCGAACGAGGCAAAGATAGCATTTTTATTTATTAATTTATTAATCAAGGATTCTTACCAGTTGATGACATATGAAAGAAGAATAAAAACAAAATGCGGAAGTTCATTGCTTCCTTTTATATTCGACACGAGAATATGCTTTAAAGCGTCTTTCAGAACTATCACTAAAGAAGACCGCATAAATATAAGTAGGCCTATATAGACTAGAACTTTTAAACATCCAGGTTGAAAATTCGTGACTTTAATAAGCGGAATGTTGTTTCAAAATAGCCTTAAACACCGACGATTCTATTTATGGGACCTACGTAACCCCTGAACTACATGCATAAGTCTAAGCTGCACGAAATAATTAGTTACAGGCAGAATGTGACTTACGTAACGTCACTTTAGCGAATCACAAGCTATAATGATAAAGCTAGGCAAAGGCAAGCATTATTGTGCTTACTACATCTTTGGAAATAGATGATTAGGCGAAAGAGAAAATGACAATGCCATAATTACTATATTTGGTCAACAGTTTAGTTGATTGTTCGTTTTCTCCCGATTGCTTCAATCAACAGCCCACGAAGTTAGCTAAGCCTGCCAGCATAATTATAGCAGGCATAGCCTTTTCACAAGTAGAAATAGCAGGAATCAGAGGCAAATAACGAAAGCCGCTGACTCACATAAACTATCAACTTGACTCGTCGTTAACAACTAATTTCGTTTTTTAGGAAATTTAATAACCTGTCCGACATGTTATATGGTATTCCGTATAATATCCTGCAAATCCGTCAGCAATTAGACAAGTGACGTATGACTGGTCCCTGCAGATTTCCATGTAGCCAGAAAATCTGTCTGATAATGATAAGAATAATGATGAGGCACGCGATTAAGTGCGGCTTTTCAAAATGAGCTCTGACATATTAGTGAGGGCTGTTAGCAAGATGAAGGGGACCGGTTGGACAAAAGCACCAAACTTTCTGTGTACTTAGGTTTGGTCATATGGTAATTGATTTAGGGTAGGAGACACGCGATCCGACCACGGGGTCACCCCTCAAAAATGCATTTTAACCAAGATGGCGGCCAAAAATGGCGCCAACACAGAAAACAGTATATATCAGGTCATAGGTAAGCTACAAAAACAATCGAAGTATCAAATTTAACATTATCAAGGTCAAGGAATCGATTTATCGTAGTGGCAATAGTGTCCGAATGTTACTATCCAAGATGGCGTCCAATATGGCCGCCAACACACACAAATATGTATATATCAGGTCAGAGGTAAGCTACAATAGCAAATGAATTGTCGAATATAATGTTTTCAAGGTCAAGGAATCGATTTATCATAGTGGCAATATGTCCGAATGTTACTATCCAAGATGGCGTCCAATATGGCCGCCAACACACAAAAATAGGTATATCTCAGCTCATAAAGCCTGGCTCGGAAGGCCTTTGGAACCGCTCTTTGGGACCATCATCTTCTCAACACTGACGAAAACTCTATGTGGACTGTCTCTGAGCTGTTTGATTCTATTTGTAGCGCTCACAACAGCAGAAGCAGATCCTATAAGGTTTTGACTTTGAAGATCTCTTTATGATTTCTTGGATTGTAGCATACCCGCACTATTGCCACTTCATATGTTATTGTGGCTTACCTATCCATTCATTTATTCAAGGAATTTGATATTATGCCCCTTCAGGAGACCTACTCAGAGGCGCTCCCAGCCCAGCTTTGGCACTAATAATTAGACTTTAGTAACTTATTAAATGCAGGGGCATTACCCCTAGGCAGTAGACGAATCTCTAATGGGAGACCATTCTAGATGGAAGGTCCAACCACTGAGAAGGCACGGTGCTGCCTAATTGAGGAGCGAGGGACTAAGCGTTCTCCCCCAGCAGAAGACTCGACGGCTGCAGCTGTATCAGAAGCGGACGACAAAGATCACTCCGATAGGCCGAGGCACAGCCAAGGATGCACCGCCAGACCAAAACAGCAACCCTATTAGAGATGCGTTGTGGGACAGAGAGCCAGTACAATACATCCCACATATAATACATAAACAGGAGCATATTTGGGAAAGCCCCTCTAAGACGAGCAGCTGAACGAAAAACCGGTCACGGCGCCCAATTAGTCCAAGCGGCTCTGTGGCACACTCACCAGGATCAAACTGCAGTGATCCAATCTGCTAGTAACAAAAGCATTGATAAGGACCACAGCAGCGTCACGGGATAGGGAGCGAGAAATAACGCTAAATTGACGTAGCTGATTACAGCAGCTAAGGGCAAGCTCATTTATGTGCTGAGAAAAACAAAGTTCTAGATCCAAAGTTACCTCAAGACCCGGACCGAATCCAATAAGGTGACATGCGGGAACTTTTCCGAAACCAGGCATCGGTCAATGCTTGCCAGCCGTCTACGACAACCCAAACAAATGAATTGATTCTTAGAGGCGTTTAGAAGCAGGCGATTGGATGCTAACCAAGTGGAAGGGCATCCATGGCTTGGCACATCTGCTGAACGGCAATCCACCCCGCAATTGGGGTGGCAATGGATGTAGGTCTGCACATCGTCAGCATATAGCCTAGCTGGTGCACAAGCCCACATGACGCCAGCAAGACCCCAATACCAGACGATTAGATAATATAAAGCATCGGGCCCAGCACTAAAACCTATGGGATACCAAAAGGGGCTAGAACCCAGCTGGCCATATACGAGCCAAAGACTACACGATTAGTGAGCTCTGACAGAAAGGATCGAAGACACTCTAGCGGTTTGTCTGTCAGCCCAAAAGAAGCAGAAAGGCGTTGAAGGAGTCAAAAGTATAATGGTCAAGAAAGTCAAAAGCTGAGCTGACATCGAAGATGGTCAGGAGAGAGAGAGATGTCCGACATCTATGGCGCCATAGAGGTCAGACAGTCCTGAGGCGTTTTGGAGAGTCTCCATAGAGTGATTCTTCTTAAGGCCAGACTGCTAGGAGGAAAGAAAACCATTTATATCTAGATAAACAATAGCAACAATGCTTTCCAGGACCTTTGAAGGAAATGTCACATTTGCAATCAGGCGGTAATTTGCTTAATCACTTGAATCCAGCCCATCTAGCTTCACGACTGGATACAGGATCGAGCTCGCACTTTTGGCGCGATTAAATTGAGCATTCGTAGCTCAGCACTCGTGAACTCTATATTCGACGCCATCTTGGATAGTAACATTCGGACACTATTGCCACTACGATAAATCGATTCCTTGACCTGTAAAATATTATATTCGACACTTCATTTGCTATTGTAGCTTACCTCTGGCCTGATATATACATATTTTTGTGTTTTGGCGGCCATATTGACCGCCAACTTGGATAGTAACATTCGGACACTATTGCCACTATGATAAATCGATTCCTTGACCTTGAAAATATTATATTGGACACTTCATTATTTTGTTATTATAGCTTACCTCTGACCTGATATATACATATTTTTGTGTGTTGGCGGCCATATTGGACGCCATCTTGAATAGTAGCATTCGGACACTATTGCCACTATGATAAATCGATTCCTTGACCTTGAAAATATTATATTCGACACTTCATATGCTATTGTAGCTTACCTCTGACCTGATATATACATATGTGTGTGTGTTGGCGGCCATATTGGACACCATCTTGGATAGCAGCATTCGGACACTATTGCCACTACGATAAATCGATTCCTTGACCTTGATAATGTTAAATTTGATACTTCGATTGTTTTTGTAGCTTACCTATGACCTGATATATACTGTTTTCTGTGTTGGCGCCATTATTGGCCGCCATCTTGGTTAAAATGCATTTTTGAGGGGTGACCCCGTGGTCGGATCGCGTGTCTCCTACCCTAAATCATTACCATATGACCAAACCTAAGTACACAAAAAGTTTGGTGCTTTTGTCCAGTCGGTCCCCAACCGCTTAAATTTTCGGTCTAACAGCCCTCACTATATTGACGTCATTGTTGTAAGACATCCCGAATATCAGAAGTAGGCCTATGTTTGAAAACTATACGGTAGGCTATATAATTTGTTGTACACGACGCCGTTGGTACAGAAATGAAACTAACGGTCAGTGGCGGCTCTAGAGTTTTGCAACGGGGGAGGGGGGGACGGAGGGCCGGGGAAACAAATGGAGGGGCCAGTCTATTTTCGTCAAAAGTGAGAATGGTGACAAGAGACCTGTATTGTAGCTACATGAATTGTTTAATCAACAGCCTCAAGTTAAGACACAAATTGAAACAGACTCACTTTGTTAAAAGTAAAACCTATGAACTACAAACAATACATGCACTTTTAATTAAGTGCAAGTTTTATTAAGACTGTCATGCCTAGAGTCAAACTGTTCCACAAAGGCACCCATGATAATCGACTCTGCACGAACACATTCAACTAACAACATTGATAAACTGCTCTCTGAAACGAATATCAGACATATTATTTGCTTTGCAGATATGTCTAGTATCAGAAAAGACTCGTGTTTTGGCGTTAAAGATTGTATAGCAATCATAATTATAGTAGGCTAAGCGAATGGTCAGAGAATTGTCGATTTAGTTCGGAATGATATAATAACTGGATGTACGTAGACAAGTTGCCTAAATGCAGTCTGTGGGTCCACTTCAGAACGATGCCCAGAGTTTTATCTGCAGCAGAGCCCGAAAAGCGCCTGGGCATTTTATGAACACACTGTTTGGGTAGTACAGTTTTAAGTTTGTTGAGGAAGGATTCAGATAGAGTCTCAGTGTGTAGGCGTAGGTCTAAAGGAAGGGCGTTCCAAACCACTGGGCCTACCACTGAAAAGGCTCGATTCTTCATAGTTGCAGTATGGGCGAGCGAAACCAAAGAATTCCCTTTTCCGTAAAGCATTGGGGACGACGTCCTTGGATACCCGAAGTCAGACAGCATTGCTCTCGAAGATAAATTGGCTAGACCTTAGCTGGTGATGTCGCCATACCAGGGCAGCTACCCTGTACTCAATATACTTGCGGATAGAGAGTCGGTGTTGGATAGCAAGAAGTATATCTTATACGACAAGAAAATAATAAATTAAGACTCTAAGGAAGTAAATAGGTCGTGTCTGTGAAAACACCACGAATAAAATGACATCGGATTTAATCATGCAACATGCTTAAGCAAGTAAGTCATACCTTTGAAAATATCAAAATTAAATGATACCATATTTCATAATATTTTGGAATAAAATTTGGGGGGCCACTGGGGGCCACAACCTCAGTTGAGGGGGGGGGAAATGCCCCTGGCCCCCACTGTAGAGCCGCCACTGCTAACAGTTCCTTACTTACATACGAGTATAGTTAAGGTTATTCTCTAACTGATGCCCTTCTAACATGCTAATATGTGGACAAAACAAAAACAGCTAGGAACTGAACTTAAAATGTTTGTAAACAAGCTGCGGCCATGTCAACTTGTGTCAGAATAAACGAATATTATTATTGAAGGCAACAGCGTCCGTTTTCACTAATGTTAGACTTGCTATCTGATAGTGACGGCATAGCAACACGATGTGTGACCAGTGTAATGTGTGCGTGTGTTTATTTTCAGTGCTGACCCGATGACAAATTTTGTCATCGGGTCAGCACTGAAAATAAAAACACAAATAATGGATTATTCGTGTTATTCAAGCATAGACCTATCCGTTGTTTAAACCTTTAAATTAAGGCCTTATGTATGTCAACTCCACTCACCCATTATGGCTGAAACATTTAGAGGATAATAGCAGACAAGGAGTGCGACTAAACAATAGACAAGGAGGGTGACAAATAATAACGTCACATTTATATTAATGTGAACATAATGGCTCGTTATATTTACCATGCTGTAGGCTATTATTATTGTACAAAAAGCCTATGTCTCTATCACAGAGTAGAACGTGCGCTATAGCAGAGTTACATGGAGATACATAGTTAAATGCTTTTCTCCCTAGGTATTAGCCACAGTGTTTGTCATAATTATCAGAAAAAATTATCATCACGATATCCTGCCGAAGCGATCCATCTTCCCGACAGGTCCTTGGCCCATGCACCCGGGGTAGGGACCATTTGCGGTTGGTTCTGCCAGATTAGTTTGCACCCGAGAGTTGAACCCAGGATGTACCACGTGACCAACCGAAGCCCCTGAAATCTTTATAAGCCCGCGCAACCCTGATCACGTCATTCTTGTGGCCTACGTTGCGTGGCTGCTGCTGATTATCCACCGTGAATTCAGTATGAAAGCTTTACTACTTTCTTGGTATGGTATGTTTATTATGGGTTTTATTTAAATGTTTTATTATTATATTTTCATTTATCTGCTACCGAAATTTATTTCATATAATAAATTTTTTTATATTTTGATCGAGTAGTTTCCATCTGTTAGGAGCTAGTTCCCAGAGCAAGTAACATAAGAGATATCAACAAATCTTATAGATATCTTAATTAGACGACGAATGGCCTTCCACGTCGAAGTCTATCATACTCTTTCTAAAGGGTTCCGCGACAACTCGTCTAGGCTACAGACTTTTCGTCTACAGACATTTCGCCTACAGACATTTCGCCTACAAGTGTATCTGTATCCATTAGGGCTAATCAACAGAGGCCGCTTTCTTTTAGTTTCGCTAAAACGTGCTAAATATTCTCAGGAATCCAGGATCTAATTACTGAAAAGATTATTTTCATCAGTCCAAATTCTTTTGAATGGAAGACTTAGTTTCATCCATGCATCCAGCTTGGTATCCAGCATCTATTTACGGGAAACATTATTTCGATCAATCCAGCTTCTATTTCAACACAGGAATTTTTTTATCAATCCCACTTCCATTTTTTTCCAGCTTCTATTTTAAAGCGACAATATCAAATGACTTCGTAGACGAAATGTCTGTAGACAAAATACCTGTTGACGAAGTGTCGTAGAAGAAATGTCTGTAGACAAATTGTCGTGACACTTTTCGAAAGAGATCACAAAACATCGTTATATAGAAACCGTATACATGTATAGTTGTATAGAAGAACAAATCGTTCTTGTCTAAAAGTCTCCATCATTTAAAGTATTTCAAAAGTTCATATTGCGAAACTGTGTTTGTGCCAATCCGTACTGTGAAGTCTGTTATTCTCAGTTTTTCTTTTGCTCTGTTGTCATGCTTGTATCTGAAGAAACCATCGGTGAATGAATTGCAAACCAAGTATGTAGGCTAAAAAGAGTGCTCTGGGCTGAGTTGTGTGACGATCACAACTAGCAATGTAAGTAAGTAAGTAAGTAAGTAAGTAAGAATATTCTTTAATTGACTACCAGCAAACGCACAGTAGCTTACAGAAGAAAAAATAATACAAACATTTATGCAAAGTCATATAACATTCTCATAATAAAACTTCTTTTTGCAAAGGCATCAATTCTAGGTAGGGTGAGATCATGTGGTCTGGGCCGCGTATTGTATGGAGTGACCTTACGGGGAGGAGGAGGTCGTGAAGGACGTTACAAGGATTTGAGAGAATTGAACGAAAAAGAGTAGAATCAGCTCTAGCACAGTGTTTGTCGAAACTAGGAAAATCGGCAGGGAGGAAGCCTAAACGGGTCAATTTTCTCAGAATACCGTTAAGTCGTTTACGCTCTCCTACAGTGGCAAATCCCCACCAAACAGGGGAGGCATAAAGTAGCCGTGCGAGGGTAGTAGCTCTAACAACGTCAAAGAGACGTTGACCGTGGAGACCGTTGGCGACCAAAACACGTAGCGCGAACATGGATTGTCGGGCTTTGCAGCAAATTTTGTCAATGTGTGCACCAAAGCCAATCCGATCAGAGATAGTGACACCCAAAATAACCATCTCCTGGACCCGCTCGATGCCAGGGATGGGGGAAGGGAGGGCAATAGCTTTGGACCTCGGTCGTCTAATGATCATTTCTCTGGTCTTAGCATGGTTTAATTTAAGATTGCTAATGGATGCCCACTGAGAGATATGATCAAGTTCAGAAAGAGTGCTGTCAATGCAGGAAGCAGGAATCAGCAAGTAGCTATCGTCGGCATATTTAGGAAGACGGTTTCCACTGCATTTAGGTTTAAGGCTACAAATAGCAATGACAAAGTCAGTAGGTCCAAGGCCAGAGCCTTGGACTATGCTGGCATTAATGGTACAGAGGGGAGAGATTTCACCCCCAAATTTAGTACAGTGCTGACGCTCGTGCAAGAGAGCAAGTATCCAGTTGTACAAAAAGTCCGGAATGGGTTGAGTTGCTAGGTGATCAGCTAGATGTTTGTGTCTAACTGTATCGAAAGCCTTACTAAAATCAAGGGACAGGAGCCTAACATAGGGCTCAGATTCGAGCATCGATTGAAGTTCATGGGTTATGGAAATCAGTGCAGCAGATGTGGATCCGGAAGGGCGGAAAGCGAATTGGTCCGTAAAAATCCTGTTAGAGCATGGTTGAGTGATAAAAGGGTAAAAGTACCTACGAACAACCATTTTCTTCAAGATGCGTGAGAGGATGGAAGCGATAGAGATGGGTCTAAAATCAGCTTCATTAAGAGGAAGGGAAATCTTGGGTATGGGGGTGATCATACTGAGGCGCCACTGTAAAGGGACATAAGAATTGGTAAGAGAGCATACAAATAGATCCGTAACAGGCTGAACTAAAAGATGCGCCATGGCTGATATCAGCCAGGAGGGTATGCCGGTGGAGGTGCCTTTGACTGATGCAAGCGCTCTATAAACATCAAACAGATCAAAATTAACAGCATTGGCTTGCACAACAGTTTGTTTAACGGGAGGCGGAACATAATCAGGATCAGTGGAGATGTTCATGTAGTGGAGGTTGAGCGACGATGCCGTGATAGACCCGATGTTGGCACTGACCATGCCCGGGTTGTCTCCATCCCTCAGACGGCGGACCTCCGTCCAAAGGCGGCGAGAACCTCGCTCCAAACCCACAAAAGATTCCGAGTTTTTGCGGGAGATAGCTTTGTTTATTCTAGCAGCGATAGTTGTCGCCTCTTCAAAACGATGTTTCCTAAGAAGTTTACATTTTCTTCGAAGAAGATATTTAATATGAGGAGTCATATATGTGGTGCTTCCTAGCCATGGAACACACATTAGGACCATGTTGGACCAGCGTTTTCTATCACAGTCGCTGCGTATAATTATGTTCTGGGTTAAATGCACTTCAAATTCTCAACGAAATTACCTTTCAACCTCGTTTCCGAGGAGAATCTGTAGAACAATGAAAACAAGTGAGACAAAACAATCGCTTATGTTAAACGACTCTTTTAACAATTAACACTAATACTCTTGTGAGGTCTTCGTAACAATTGCTTGTTACATTATGTAGAGTAAGAATGAAAGTTTCAGTTCACAAAATCAATCAATATTCGTTTAATGAAAGATAATAAAGACACAGCCGCAACTTAATGACAAGAAATAGAAAACAGTTATCAGCTAGCTCAGACGATATGGGGCCTACCTGCAAACCCTCCCGGGGCCTTCTCATTATATCTTAGTGCATGTTCCTATAGAGAAGCTGTGGTATAAAGTTCCGGTCATCTTTCTGTGGCAGGGTAAACCCATGTGTCCGGAGTCGGAGGTTATAACTGTTTCTTCGAGGATCTGGGAGGAGTCTTCTAAGAACGTGGTATTGATTTTGAATGATGACCCTAAATAGGGATTCGTACATTCACAATTCGATCTTAAAGCTCGAATTACAAGTGAAAGATGGTGTAGCTCAGGTGCAATCGTGTTAAATCTGAGCAGCACTCAGTGAAGCCAATAACATGCTTAAGTTTCGACGTTATATCGTGTAGCATGCTTAATAATATTAGGTAGCGTAGCTCTCCATTGGACTACAACATACATGTAATGTGAACCCAAATCAATAAAACAGTACAGTAATAGAGTTCACAATATATTTTCGATGCAGCGTTCCTCATACACATATTATTTAAGCATATTATAGCATACATCTTGCTTGCTTCGTCTGTCTGCCTTTTGCGAAATGAAGTATATGAATTAAGTAGAAACTTAAACGTCATACATTGATAAATTTCATGTCAGCGTTAATAACTTCTACTGCAGAATTTTAGGCGTTGGGAGCCTCCAGCCGAGGCGGAACTGGGAGACTCTTCAGTGTCTGTGGTCTATGGCAGCATATGTTGATCGGGTGAAACTCGGATTTCCTGGGTTTCTCAGCTGAGTGATTGCGTTCGAGCTAGAGTTCATTTCCAAGTAATTGACTTCGTTCTGTGAAAATGAAGTGAATCAATTTCACCAAATAACAATTTCTTTACGTTCTTAGAATTTAATTAACGAAACTTTTTGCCTAATGCAGAAAGATAACTGAACAAATCATTTACCAAAATGACATATTTAAGCATCAAGTTCTTTTTCCGTTTCTATTTAGACAATTTTAATGCAATGTACTGCAAACAGAAGTAGATAAATAAATAAGTAAATAATCTATACGTTCAAGCGTTACAACAGCAGTGCATAATTTCAGTTAAAATAATACCATATTATGTAACATCTTATTATATATATATATAAGCTAAGCTCCATGCCTATTTCAAGATCTAAACTGGGGCAATGTCGGCGACTAATGTTTGTGCTAACTTTTTTAAAGAGCATAGAGCATGACAATTTTATTGAATTTTGTTTCTGCTCAATCCTAGCTGAACAAACACTACTCTGATAAAGACTTGCAATATCAAAAAATAATTATTTCCGAATGCTTTATAAACAGAAACTTAGATTTTTGAATAACTGACCTCATTATTTGCTGCTTCTGAAGTAAGCTGCTGTCCACTTTGGTCCTGGTCATCATCTGTTGTCGATAAATATTTAATTTGATCTCGTAGGTCGACGTCCAGGGGTATTACTGCAGCAGTATATGCAAACACAGAATATCAATAGTTTCAATTAGCGTATTACAGAAGAGCTTAAAAGAACAACAACGTGGAGCTAATAATGATTTTAGTAGGTTACCTTTCTTCAAGCGATGAGTGGATTCTAATGTTCAGTGTTGAGATAAATTGTCGGGGTGACTATTTAAATAGCATAGCAAATAGTACGTGCATGAAACTATTCAAATACTGTAGTATATAAAATAGTAAATAGACGTGGACTATTGCAAACACCGCAATGGCATGACTATTTTAAAAAGCTATTTAGATATTATCGGTTTCAATTACAGATAATTGTCTAGCATTATAACGACGAGCTGCATTAGTTACCTAGTCGCTTTTAGTAGGCTCTCGTCGTTAAAGTGTTAAAAAGTATGCAGTTTCTACTGTTTTAACATTTTAGTTAGTAGTTTTGGTTAACTTTAAGTAAGATCAAGAGTTAAAGTTATAGAGGTAAATATATTGAAATCCTATTTAAATAGAATCTTTCTTACCACACGTTCGGATCTCCTCGTAAATCAAGCCAGAATTGTCCGTAGTGCTGCAAGAACGGTTGGTATCCGTGTCAACAACAGGAATTATTTCGTTCTCAGTAAATCTGTTCACACTGTTATCTTCGAAAGTAACGTCAACATTTAAAGCTAGATGAACTTCCTGCTTGCGCAAGGAATCTGCACAGTAAATAAGACAAATTAGTGGTTATAGGCTTCTTTATAGTAAAACGTCGAACTTCTATGGTGAATTTAACACTTACATATAAAAAAAGGTGTCAACAGGCAGAATAAGAAGTGTCCGAAGTCCCAATCAACAGCGGTTGCTTATCTTCAAAATTGAATGAATTCAACAACTGTAGGCCCTAACAGGCGGCCGCTTAGCTTCGTTGATGGATACCAGTAAGCGTAATGAAGTTACGACAAATCGAACCAGTCAGCTGTTTTTTGTGTGCCAATAAACGAATATAATAATAATAATAATAAGTGACAGGCCATAGAATGCCATGTAATCTGGCGTACACTCACCCTCCATCCTTATTATCTGCTAAATTGCTTATCTTGGAGGTTAGAAAGTGTCCTGCGTTTGATTTCAGTGGCTCCTTAGGCAGCGCAGCAGAATAACAAGAATAACAGTAGAATAACCTTTGACGTCAAAGGAGTTTCTATGCTATTTAACTAGTATCAACTGAACTAAAATTTTCACAGATGGTATAAGGACAGTTGATAACTTAACTTTATAACTTAACTATAAATAGTAAAACCACATCTAAAGTTTATATGTATGTTCCCTAGGAGACAAGACGCACTCATGCGAAACTCATGCAATATTTCACGATATATGCTGATTGCGTGGCTGTTGGATATAATTATATCTGACATTTACAAGTTTACTAACCATACAGAGATATTGAAATCCTACTTAAATAGAATCTTTCTTACCGCACGTTCGGATCTCCTCGTAAATCAAGCCAGAATTGTCCGTAGTGCTGCAAGAACGGTTGGTATCCGCGTCAACAACAGGAATTATTTCGTTCTCAGTAGATCTGTTCACAGTAGGGGAGACTGGGGTTGAATGTAACAAATTTCGAATTTCACATGTTTTCGGGTATTTATAACAAGGATAACTGTAATCTTTTTACGTCAAACTATAGCCTAATATGTTGGCTATATAATGGAAAAGTATCAAATGGTTTGCTTATCAAATACAGCCGAGACCATCAAAATAATGAGCATCGCCGGGTGTTACTTGTTACCCCACTAACGGGGTAAGTTGTAACATGAGCAGGGGCATGTTGTAACAATATTCGGAATGAAAGTTTTAAAAATGTAATTTGATTCTGTGACAAATTGTAACAGGAAAAGTGTTGTAGTTAAATCTTAAAACTAATCCACCATGTTAGATGTGTTCGTTGCACAGTGTTGGACACTTTAGTAGGCCATAGTTTCTTGTAAATAAAGTTAAATTTTGCAAATAACGGCTGTTGCAAGTTACTCCGTTGTAACGTAAACATGAAAAAACAGAAACATAGTCAGGTTGCGACATTGTCAGTTATTGTTGAAATGTTCAGTATCCAATTAGGCCTAGACCTAGGCCTACTGCAGCCTAGTCTATATAGGAGCGTCTTTTAGAGATGCTACTTGCAATGATCACAAACGTACGAGTCTGGACTATCTGCATCAGTGCATGCTTTATGAGCCCAATTGCCACATACAGTGCACCTAAACCACCATTCTCCGCCCTTGCCAAACTCCCCACATACAAAGCACCTATCATTAGATGAGGTAAGGTCTTCTGTAGATCTCCTTACTGCGTTATAAACTTTCTTGGATTTATTTGCATTTACGTCATCGTCTTCATCGGTGGTGTCCTCGCATAGTATTGCAGTAAGTTCATCATCGTCGTCATCACTGTCCTCTGTTTCAGATTGGAGAGTTATTTCCATTATAGCCTTACGCGCTTCTGCGGGGGTCAATTTCTTCATCTTCAGTTTAACAGTTTCTGCACTTGAATCTACTTTGGCACTTGACTTTCCTTTGGCACTGAATGTAGAAGACTTTCCTTTGACGTTGACGGCACTTGACTTTCCTTTGACACTGATGGCACTTGACTTTCCTTTGGCACTGACTGCAGAGGATTTTCCTTTGGCACTGACTGCAGAGGACTTTCCTTTGGCACTGAATGTAGAAGACTTTCCTTTGACGTTGACGGCACTTGACTTTCCTTTGACACTGATGGCACTTGACTTTCCTTTGGCACTGACTGCAGAGGATTTTCCTTTGGCACTGACTGCAGAGGACTTTCCTTTGACCCCGACGGCACTTGACTTTCCTTTGGCATTGACCGCATTTGCTTTTTGCTTTTTAGGCCTTCTACTACTACATTCTTGTTCCAATTGCAGTTTTTCTGGTGTGTCAGTCAGTATGGCTGCATGTCTCTTCCTAGCACCTGTTCTGCTTGCCTTCCTTTCTGATGCTTGTGGATGAGGACGAACCCTTTCTGGCAAAGATATCTGTAGCTCACTTAATCCATATTCCAAATGTCATTGTAATCAAATTTACAACGATCCATGACTTCTGCTAATTTGTTGTAAAATGATGCAACAACATTTTTATTAAAACCAATCGCTCTGGAAATGCTTGTGGCTTCTGGAGTACGAATAGAAATTGTAGGATTTCTTTTTAGAAAGCCCGAGAACCAATCTGAACCTGCCATTTCACACTTGAGCCAGTTTTCTGGAAAGCTTTTATTGTATGTCACAGCACACTGAAATGCAAGTTTTCTCACCTCTCTGGGTGAAAGACCAAAGTAAATGGATGAAGCATTTTTTATATATTCTGTCAGAATAACCTCTTCGGCATCTGAAAAGACCTGTCTATTTTTTCCGTATCCGACGCGTGCAATAGCGATTTCGCCGCTATTTCGTGACTGCTTCTTTAAAAATCTATACAGCGTGACATGACAGATTTGAAGATCCTTTGCTACAGAGCGACATGACTCATTTCCATTGCTTACTCTATCTGCTCCTTCTTGCAATGTTTGTAGAGGGGTCATACCTTTCGTACTTTTACGTTTGTAGTTCCTCATTCTTTATATATAGATAGACTGTACCCTGCAATAATGAATAAGTCTACAATTTGTTATTCGTAAACCTGCAATAATCATAGACCTACAGTAACTAATAGGACCTAGTCTACTATTATCAGTTATAATGGATCCGGCTTAAAGATCCACTGGGGTTTGTTGTAACATACATTTGGGGCAGGTTGTAACATGTTACAACTAACCCCAGTTGATGTGGTACATCCAACCCCGCTAGTATATGGATCTAGTTTTTATTTCATATCTTTGGAAATCATCAACTTCCGATAATATCGCTCACACAGACGCTGCTTGAATAACAACCCTTCTAATAATGGCAATCAGTATAAATGTAAAGCGCAAATACAGTGTGTCATGAGAAAAAAACCAAAAAAGTCTGAAACTCACTTTTAGGCCAAAAATTTTTGTTTGATTTATACTAAATTTATTTGTGAAAATTATGCGTCGAAATTTCGTTGACGCTGGTTTTTCGACTTGATCTACATATAGATCAGTAGAAGCTGGTTCCCTGCTCTCCAGTGACGGAGATCTGATGTTTGTTACATTCAACCCGTGTTACTTTCGACCCCGGTCTCCCCTATTATCTTCGAACGTAACGTCAACATTTAAAGCTAGATGAACTTCCTGCTTGCGCAAGGAATCTGCACAGTAAATAAGACGAATTAGTGGTTATAGGCTTCTTTATAAATAGTAAAACCTCAAACTTCTATGGGAAATTTAAAAAATTGAATGAATTCAACAACTGTAACAGGCGGCCGCTTAGCTTCGTTGATGGATACCAGTAAGCGTAATGAAGTTACGATAAATCGAACCAGTAAGTGACAGGCCATAGAATGCCATGTAATCTGGCGTACACTCACCCTCCGTCCTTATTAGCTGCTAAATGGCTTATCTTGGAGGTTAGAAAGTGTTTGATTTCAGTGGCTCCTTACATGTATGCAGCGCGGCAGAATAACAAGAATAACAAGACTAACCTTTTACGTCAGAGGAGTTTCTATATTAAAGACGTGTAAGTGAGCGTGATTCTGTCATTCATTTTTGCAGTGCATGAAACACTATTTTGGAAACAGTCGCTCAAAGTGAACTAAAATTTTCACAGATGGTATAAGGACAGTTGATAATTAAAATTGTTATTCTTGTGACGAACAGAAATTTTTAGTTATATTTAAAAACGATGACAAGCCAAAATATGTACCTCGTTTAGACTTTCGAGCTCTTATGACTGAGACAGCTATTAGAATAATCGCGGTCCCAAATATGAAGGCTGAACTCAGAGTCACTAAGTAGATTAGGTTGATTGCACTCGATACAGTCGCAGCTGTAGCTGGGCTTCCAGAAGGTAAAAGATTTACAGTTGCAGAAGAAAACCCTGAAATAATAAGCCTATTGCAGGTAGTCTGTTATAGTTTACCAAATTTCATTTTTCAGTATGGATTTATGTAAAACGAGTAATTTGAAATCTATTACAATAATATATTATTCGTTACGTTTTAATTGTTTTAGCTCATTTAGTCATGTCCTGCCGAGTTTGTATGTACTGTGTTAGTTATTTTTTTCAGTATATCCTTCCTCGATCCTTTTGCTTGTCTACCTGTCACGGTCACTGTAAGTAGACAATGAGGACCTGCAACCATTATGTGTGTGTGCAGTGATGGCTACGGGAAGGATGGACCGAAACACAATCAGCGAATATTTCTTAGCTAAAGTCGTTGGATTCGTGGACTTAATTGAGGGCAGAACACGGCAGAAGAAGAAAACATGCTAACAATAATGTGCGAAAAACAAGTAAAAAGCGCAAGCAGAAGAAGAAGAACAGGAGGAGGAGGAGGAGGACGACGACAACGACGACGACGACGAAGAAGAAGAAGAAGAAGAAGAAGAAGAAGAAAATGATGCTGATGATAAAGATATAGAAGAACAAGAAGAAGAGCAGGAAGAACAAGAAGAAGAAAGGTATCAATATTGATTAAAAGCAGACAATTTGTAATTGTAGTTACACTTGCCTTACAGGTCTTGTTACCTGCGTGTCTAACCACTTTGCTTCACCCAGTGCCTATTAGAAACATTGTGGAATATTTATTAAGCTTGGTTGAAAATATGCGATATAATTCAAATTAAGAGATATCCAGTTTCTTTGCAGATGCCTTTAAAAGCTACAAAGAATGTAGCAACTTTAGTTAGAAGTCTCGAACGAATGTTTCCACCGATAAAGCAGTTTCAGTTTTTTCTTACCTGTCACTAATAAAGTAAATGCTTGCAATTGACTCTTATTGCTCTTAAGGCAGAAATATCTTCCTCCATGATCAGAAGTTACATTCTTCAACGTTAATTTGCATCTGCTTAAGCTGATCGGCACAATATCAAATAGATGATTACGGACAATAGTCTCACAGATCACCGTGTCACCTCCAAACACATTGACAGATGATGGACATTTGTGTGGCCTGCTCCGATACCATAAAACTGAATTGCATTGACCGTTGCAGACGAAATTAGCGCTTCCACCAACTGGAATGGAATGATACTCATCGGATCCATCTGATGTTAAAATGGAAAAACGCAATGTTATGGCATTAAATTGTGGTATTTTTTCGTCACACAGAGATCAAGAAACATTAAACACCCTTCTTTAGCTGTATATTTTTGGATCCGATAGATAGCCAAATTAAACCCTTGTGATCAGTGGCGTAGCTATGTGTTCCTGCGCCCGGGTGCAAGTTTAGAGATTGCGCCCATTCATAATTTTCTAGTTGACTGTTAATCGTTCATATCATAGGTCTAGTATAATAGGCCTACTCCATGGTAGCAGTGTGTACTAATAATATTTAATACCCGTACAATTACAACTATGATATAGGTTCCAGCTTTTATTCAATGGTTTTTCTGTAATAAGTAGGCTAATGAAACATAATTTGCAAAGGATTTTTATATATGAAAAGACAAATTTAACGAAGAAAGCGGTCAGCAGTGAGCACAGCTTTCACTTGTTTCAAAATTTGTCTATTGTTGCACGAATAGTAACATATTGTCATAATAATTGTTTTAAAAGCCTAAGATTAAGAAGGCTAAGAAACATGAAAGGTTTAAAGCTACTGGATACCAGCTAATATTTCTGGTTTTTGCAGATGCAAACGCATCTATTACTTTGTCAAAATCGAGTTGATATAGAACGTCTTTTTCAATGCTTAGAATCGTCAAATTACTCAATCGGTTTTGGCTCGATCACTTCGTGAATACGTCAGAAGTAGGCCTAAGTTTTGACAATACGCCAGTGACGCCATCAAACAATTAGGCTAATTTATTGATGAAACGTGCGAAAAATTTCTTTCTTCTTCTGAACCGACACGACAATACAGCGGATTCTTGGTATTCACTATTCTCAGTAGCGTAACAGGGCGCAATTCAAGAGGGGGCGGACATTTTGAGACTACTTACTTTATCGTGAAATATGATTATATGAAATAGCAATCATAAAATGAAAAAATGTAAATGTTTTGGTCCTGCGAAGGTTAAGTGCGAAGTTCCCAATATGCGTTGTGCAAATAATAATAACTTGGTCATTATCAGCGTTTTAGAAATCGCCTATCAGGGTTCGTATAAAACCAATTTTAATCTCAACTTATGACTACAGATACAGGGGCTTCTATTCCTGTACAGGGCGGGCGCAAGTTGAGGCAAATGAAAAACACGTATTTCATTAACTAAAATACATGTACAGTAGGCCTACTATGCCGCGTGAAAAACGAAATATAAGGATCGCTGTTGCAAGTTGGCATACGGCAACATTGTACGGTCCGACATATGAACAGAACACTGTCGAAAGCATCACGTCTTCAAGAATTTGTTGCAATTCGGCGATTGCGAATGCGAGATTATAATCTCACCTTGTCACTTTGTGCCGCGATTCGATGAATCCTAGCGATCGTCATAGTCAATCTTCTCCACGTGTTCCGATCTCTCGTCGCCTCTCTCAGCTCCAAAGCTTCATCTTCATCGTCTCATATATCTCATCAATCCATCTTCTTCTCGGTCGTCCTCTTCCCCTCCTCCCCTCCCCGCACACCAGCATCATCTCCTTTTCCATCCGCGCGCATCATCACATGTCCAAAATACGTCATTTTCTGTCTTGCTGCTCTCTGCCCCAATGTCATAATCTCCTCTCCGGTGTCCTATCTCCTCCAGTATGTATTCATTTGTTATCTTCTCAGTCCAGGGACCTCCAACATTCTCCTCCAAATCCAAATTTCACATGCCTCGATCTTCTTCTCCAGTGCCTTGGTTTTTGTCCATGTTTCGCATCCATACAGCACCACTAGTAGTATCATTGCTTTTACAATTCTTGTTTTCGTCTCCAGGCTAACAGGTTTGTCCTTTCATATTTTCTCCAATCCCTGCATTGCTCCTTTTCCCAGTGTAATTCTTCGTCGTATCTCTCTTTCATATCCTCCCTCCCTATCTATCATAGCTCCCAAGAAGCAGAAAGTCGAAACCACCTCAATCTCTTCACCGTCCACCTCGAAGCTTTTCCAGCTCTCTGTGGTCATAACTTTAGTCTTTTTTATGTTAAAATATAGTCCTGCTTTCTCACTTTCGAGCCTTAGCTTTCTTATGGTGTTTTTCAATATTTCTTTTTTTCTCGCCAGCAGTGTTGTATCGTCTGCAAACCTTAACCCTCGGGTTACCAATTGGAGGGGGTTATTACGACCCCAAGGTTTTTTGCTTCGAAAACTCGTTCCATGCGGAATATAATTTTGATAATTTAAGTAGCTGTAGCAGGATCATTTGCGCACATTTTGAGGTAAACATCAATGTGATATCTCACGCCATTCAAAAGTTACACCCGATATACCCGAGGTACCAGAGGGGTTGATACGACCCCCTTAGTTTTCGTCTATAGCGTACTCATTTTTCTTCCTGGAAGAGAAACAAATATACCATTCTTTAGAGGGAATGCAGGGCTTCATTTGCGTACTTAGATGTTTGTCTTTTGAAAACCGGAAGTGATCAAAATAAATAATAATACGCGTAATATGCGTGAAAAATGGCTGAATGGAAGGACTCCCCCTTAGTTTTTGTCTGTAGCGTATTCATTTATATTCCTGGAAGAGAAACAAATATACCAGTCTTTAGAGGGAATGCAGGGCTTCATTTGCATACTCACATGTTTGTCTTTTGAAAACCGGAAGTGATCAAAATAAATAATAATACGCGTAATCTGTGTGAAAATGGCTGAATACAGCATCACAACGTAAACCGATTCATTCATTCATTCTGGAAATTTATATAGCGCCCCTTCAAGAAATCTACTCAGGGGCGCTCCAAGCCCAGCCACGGCAAAAGTAAAAAGACTTGAGTGATTTATAAAACCCAGTTTGACTGGTCAAAGGTAGCAAGCGCAGCTCCGATGGCAGGTCATTCCAGATGGAGGGGCCTGCAACCGAGAAAGCTCGGCGCTGCCTAGCAGTCAAGCGAGCCCGCGGAACTAGGAGTTGCCCCGTCGTCGCGGAGTGAAGCGCCCGACGCGCTACAACGTCGGACACTGGGCGGCAGAGCGATATACATGTATAATATGTATGGGTTGATATATATATATGTATGGATGCATATTTATACGTATATAAACATATGTAGGGATGTATGTGTATCTTTTATACATATATCAGTTTCAAAACACACATAATTTTATATTTGTTTATCAAAAAGTACAAAATGTAGGCAATAATATAAAATATCGCTAATTAAGGGGTTTCCGTTGTTAAAAGTGATGTAATTTCGAGGTGCATTCACATAATGTACAACTACATATACCATTCTGTGCAGAAATGAATGCTGAATCCAATGCTTTATTACAAGTTATGATATATGAAACCAAACACGAAATCCAAGGGGGTAACCACCCCCCTTGGTAGCCAGTGTTATAAAAAAAACCTCGGTAGCCTGAGGGTTAAACATTTAACAACTTTACCAATTATCCTTTTCCTTAATTATTTGGCATTGGTATCCATTGTAAAATGGTCAATTTAAATGAAAGCTGTATTGACGAAAATACTTGTTTGCCTAAATGGAAGCTGGATTGATGAAAGAAATCTTCGCACAAGTAGAAATTAGATTGATGTTATTTTAGCAGACGAAACCTATGAATAACAGACTAATTATTTTTTTATCTAATCAAAAATTAGCTAAAATTCACGTTGGCAATATGGACTCTGGAAGAGAGAGGGGAAGAGGAGGGAATGATGGGTTGTTTAGGGGGTATAGAAACCACTACAAAGTATAACGGTATGCATAAAAAGTAAGAACTTATACATGTAGCTCCATGCTGAATTTACCACGCGTAACACTTATTAATATGCAGTCTGCTAGATTTATGTATGTCTGGGGCGCGGTGGTGTAGGGGAATGTTCGGTGTCTTGCAACCAGAGGGTTATGGGTTCGAATCCAACTCAAGCTGCCGCGCATACGGACCCTGGGCAACATCACTCGCAATTGCTCATGTGCTTCAGCGTGAAACTCCGATTCAGTGTCGGCGCTGTAGTCGGGAGCGCCTCTGAGTAGAAATCTTGAAGGAGCGCTATAACAAGTGCTCATACATACAATGTCATACATTGATACATGCATGTATGTATGTATTTTTCTTCATTAGATCAAATTCTTATTGTCAGAACGCAAGAAACGCCAATTGTTCTAGAATATAGCCGTAATGAGACATATATTTTGCTCAGTGACATCGGCTGGCTGTTATGATTAGTAGATGTTTTTGAACATCATACGTGATCAACAGTTCTTATTGTCTTTGGCGAATGGATGGGACCGAGCATAGCCGTCGGTGGACATGTTTCGGGTGACTGATCATTGCCCTGAACAGCAAGTCGGCTGCTTCGTCGGTTATAGAGTCTGCTGTCGATTCATCTGGAGGAAGGAACCCGGCCCTCTTCACCCGCTCGAAAAACTGTTCTATTCGATCGCGCTCCACTCCGCTCATGAACCGCGCCACATTTAACTGAATAAAAACCTTGCTTACCGAGATTGAAACGTAGATGGTTAATTTTTATGAATGATTATAGATTGTTAACCCTCGGGCTACCAAGGGGGGAGGGTGGTTGCCACCCCCCTAGGTTTTTTTCATCTAAAACTTTTCCGTATGGAATAAAAATTTGACCTTTTAAGTAGCTGTAGGGGGTTCATTTACACACGTTTTGAGGTAAAATGTGAGATGATATCTCACACCGTTCAAAAGTTATACCCAATATACCCGAGGCACCAGGGGTGGATACCACCCCCTCTAGATTTTCGACTATATCTTATCCGTAATTTAATATTAAGAGACACAAATTACACCATTCTATAGAGGGAATGTGGGGCTACATTTCTGTGGTCACTGAGTTGACCTGAGGCAACCGGAAGTGCTCAAAATAAATAATAATACGCGTAATATGCGTGAAAAATGGCTGAATGGAAGGACTCCCCCTTAGTTTTTTTTTCTGTAGCGTATTCATTTGTCTTCCTGGAAGAGAATCAAAGATAAAATTCTTTAGAGGGAATGTAGGGCTTCATTTGCATACCTACATCTTTGTCTTTTGAATACTGGAAGTGATCAAAATAAATAATAATACGCGTAATCTGTGTGAAAATGGCCGAATACAGCATTACAACGTAAACCGATATATATGTATGGATATATATGTATGGATGTACATTTATACTATATAAACATGTGTATGGATGATTTTGTGTATCTTTTATACATAGATTAGTTTCAAAACACACATAATCTTATATTTGTTTATCCAAAAAGTACAAAATGTACGCAATAACATACAATATTGCTAATTAATGGGTTCCGTTGTTAAAAGTGATGTAATTTCGAGGTGCATTCACATAATGTACAACTAAATATACCATTCTGTGCAGAAATGAATACTGAATCCATTGCTGTATTACAAGTTATGATATGTGAAACCAAACACAGAAATCCAACTTTTAGGTAGTTTATAGTATTAGATTGTAGATTGTTAACAAGGGAATCGTGTTTTAAATAACGATGGAAGAACCACTGTTAATCCGATGATTAATAGCAACCACAGTCATTGGAACGCGTAAACTCTGAATCTGAACTTAATCCATAATGCTACTTGAACACAGAAGTCTGATATGCCAAGCGAACAATGACCGTAAAGAGAGCCATGTCAAGGGATGGTGCTAAAGTCATATAATATTCTAGAAATGTGTAAAGCCCTCAGTGAGCTACGTTATGGCATTTCCTAAAGACTAGAATGATAAAACGCGGAATGAAAGATTGCGAGAGATTAACCGTAGGCAATCAAATTACTTACGAACGACAAGAACCTTGACGCTGAAATATTTGTTAGAACCACATTCTGCAGAGTACAACCCAGCCGTTGATAGTTGATGTCCAGGTTCAACCGTTGTTGTTGCCTTTTTAATTGTTAGACCTGAAGATTCAAATGCGTAGTCTACCGTATAATTAGAATTAACGGTGTCGTCATAATTTACTATATTAACCGGTGTTAACTCATCCGTTGTTGCAAGAACCGTCCACTTGACACCGTTAGGACTTGCTGGAAAGTACAAGTGTATGCTGAGATTTCCCTCATAAACGGCGATGTTTTCGAGCTTTGCCGTACATGGACCAATCGTACCTGAAATAAAGACAACTGGTGTCTAAGGTCGCGTTAGTTCATAACCGTATTATGAAAATCGAGACATCAGGTGATTTTGTAGAAAAAACTCAAATGCAACATAAGTATATAATTAATTACTTTGCTCTTAAAGGATCCTCTTAAGCTGTTTCTCGATTGTAGCTCTATACTGATCTTATATTCGCCTGAATCTCGCAAGTGGGCAAATACCTCTGGTAAGTAATAACTTGTATCGCGCCGGTTTCAGAGACGAAAGGCATTAAACGATGGCGCACCAGACGAAGCATTATCGGATCAATTTCCAGAATGTAATAGTATAGCAATAATTATTGATGAAATTAGTGCAGGTGAAAGCCAACTAAAGGACGCAGCTTATAGTAAGAGAGCCAAAGTCGTCAACACGCAATCAATGAAAGGTCAATCTAAAATCTTGGGAGTTGGAAGATTCTCCGAAGAACTCTAAAATTTTGCAACAAGTTTCAGTGCATCACCATTGAGGCACTATTTTTATATAGTATTAGCAAGATTGTTTTCTTTACAATAATGGCTTAAAATAATTATTTCCTCTATAAGTAATTACGAGAGGGACTTCTTTATTTTACATTTTTATAATAGCTATTGCATTCGGGCAAGCAGCGTAGCAAAATTATCTTCTGTTCATGGCGAAGCAAAATAATATTTACTGTGAAGTCTCAGTGATGACAATGCAGACATAAAAGGAATGAGCCTACACCATAAATAACCAGCGTTTTGAAGGTTGTCTGCAATTCAACAAAGGCTTCATGAGACGTAGTAATATGTAACCTCAATAACACAGGCCTACTTGATATTTTAGTAGAAGCATCAGTTGTCATCAGAATCTCGGCATGTGCAGTCTTTAGTTGAGATGTTGTTGTTGGCGGAGTAGTTGTCGAAGGCGGTTGCGTAGTCGTTGTTGGTGGCAAAATACTTCCTATTGTTGGCGGAGTAGTTGTCGAAGGCGGTTGCGATGTCGTTGTTGTTGTTGGCAAAGTAGTTCCTATTGTTGGCGGAGTAGTTGCCGAAGACGGTTGCGTAGTCGTTGTTGTTGGCAAAGTAGTTCCTATTGTTGGCAAAGTAGTGCATGTGCATGTGCATATCGTAGGTGGTGTTCTAGTCGTTGTTGGTGGACGAGTAGTTGTAGTTTGAGGTGGTGTAGTAGTGGTTGTTCGGCTGATTGTTGTTGTAAAAGGACACACTGAAAATAGTTCTCCAACAATTATGATGCACAAAAAACGAGCATAAGATCTTTTCCGTTAATAAATTTTTCGTAAACAAAATATTTTTATGCAGTGTTTATGACCCTGTTCTCCTCACTGGGGAGGGGTGAACTCTAAATAGTTTGCTGATAATTTTGTATTGTATTGTATTTTATCATTTATAGGCGCTACTCATAGCATAACCCTTTCAGAAGGGCTCCCAGTGCGGTGTACTCCGAGAGAAAAGGAAGGTTTAAAGGTGAGAGAAAGAGGTAGAGATGCTACCAGATAGGATTGTAGAGCGAAGAGAAGGAGGAAGTCCATTCCAAGGAGAGGTAACTATGCACGCAAAGGATCTGAATTGAGCCAACAAGGAGAGAATTGCAATAGTGAATTCTGTAACAGACAAAAGCATGGAAAATTGAGATGAAGAAAGAAGAAGAAACAGATCTGCGAATAGCCCTGAGACGCCTAAATTGGAAGTTAGTAGAGCGGGTAAGCTTGGATATGTATTCAGTGAAGGTGAGACAGCTATCTAGGGTTACACCCAAGTCACGGACACTAGACGAGAATGTGAAATGCAGAAATATTTCAGATAGCAAGGTATAGTCAAGTTTCAGGAGTTGTTGTGGTGTGCCAAACCAAATATGTTGGGTTTTGAAGGAATTTAAAGAAAGGCGATTAGAGGACATCCACAGAATAAGATGGAGATCTTGAGAAAGAGCGTCAATGTGACTAGCAAGAAGGAGTTGAGCAGAAGGGGGCCCATGGACAATAATTGTAACGAGCAAAAGATCTATAATTATTGGACCATACGTCCATACCCCTGGACATCATCAGTAAACAGATGCCCGATAGCCGAATGATTTGGGAAAAGGGAAGGAATACCAGACGTGTATAAAATGAATAAGAAAGGTCCAAGGACAGAACCCTGAGGAATACCCAATTTAACGGGGACCCACTGAGTTCTAGAGTCGCCAGAAATGATCATTTGAGTGCGATCAGACAAGTAAGAACGAAGCCAAAGAATTGAGGAACCTTTGAGTCCACAGGAGGTAGTAGAATTTCATGGTCAACCATGTCGAAGGCCGAAGAAACATCAAAAAGAACAAGAAGAGTGTGAGCTGAGACCTGACAACGGCTGAATAGATATCAGAAAGTAGAGAGAGAAGGGGTATTTCTGTGGAGTGATAAGCCCTGTAATAGGGTGGAGTGAAAAAAGCAAAAAATCTAGAACCTCAACGGAATAGTGATGACTCGTTGCCTTTTGGTGCAGTGAGTTATCATGAAAAATATTTCTTTAAAATTCGTTCTCTAAGATTTGCCCCAACGCGCTTTAAAATTTAACAATTTAATAAAAAATGACGAATATATAAAAATTTCAATAAATTTTTACAATTTAATGCGCTGATTGTAATAGTGATAATTCGTTTCCCTTTGATGTAGTTAGTTATCAGGCCAAATATTTCTTTAAAATTCGTTCTCTAAGATTTGCCCCAACGCGTTTTAAAATTTAACAATTTTAACAAAAATTGTCGACAATTTATAAAAATTTCAATAAATTTACAAAAATTTAATGCGCTATTTGTAATAGTGTTTAAGCATTTAAGTTTGACGTATTTAATGACCACGCAAGTTAAAATTAATAAAATGACTGTATATCGGCAATATTAAATAAACAATAAGCACTAAACATTATAAACAATCCCAACAGTTGTAGACTAGATATGTCACTAATTACAGAAAAGTGAGCCAATGCTCATTTATTTTATTTTGTTGATTGAACTCCGATTGAAATTCTGCTTTAGCATGAAAAGAAGGTATTAGTGCCCGTGATTCCAATCTGGCAAGGATGGAACATTGTTTAGATGTTTGTCCAACAACAGCAGTAGATGCCTCATCAACAAGTTGGACAGAGCACTCAACCGATTGTGTGTGGCATGGAAATTGGGGAAAGTGGAATGTTGGCAAACACTCACTGGCGATAATTTCTTCAAGGTCAGCTGTTGAAAGTGTGGAAGTGACCGGTGGTTCTGTAGCTTTACGTGTTGCCAATCAATCAGATCGATATAATCATTTCAGCAAATTTAAGTTCTGGATTACGTATTCCTGTGTTTCTGCTGAAATTCATTTCTCGATCGCAAGACTCTGCGTAGTCCTAGAGCACGGATACGCTTCCAAGTTTCGGTTAGGATTCGATTAGCTGTGGTTATCCATCTGGAGAGCTACATGGCACCTGGTTACGGCTCACCAAAAATTGAGAACAATAAACCCTTTATCACAGTGGTTTGTCTGCCAATTGCATTCAAATGAATTGCCAATGCTAAATCTATTGGAGCGTCTCGACGGTGTCACTGCACGTCCACGGGCATTTACAGGGCCAATCGGCAAAACCCTTGGCATAGGGTACTGTGAACAACTACCAGTTATTTTGTTTGAGAAAATTGAAGTTGATTTTCTGCAAGTCACAGCAAATAATCTTATAAAGTATTTGTTTGAAATAATTATTTTCTATTCCAGAACTTAACTTTTCTGCAAAAGACAACATCGATCTGATTGATTTGCAAAACGAAAAGCAACAGAACCATCTGTCATTTACACACTTTCCACAGCTGACCTTGAAGAATCTGTCGCCAGTGAGTGTGTGCCAGAACTCGATTTTCCCGAATTTTCATGTTACGCACAATCGGCTGAGCGTTCTGTCAAACTTGGGGATGACGTATCTGCTGCTCTGGTTGGACAAACATCTAGACATGGTTCCATCCTTGCCACATTGGAATCACGGGCACTAATACCTTCTTTTTATACCCAAGCAGAATTTCAATCGGAGTTCAATCAACAGAATAAAATAAATGAGCATTGACTCACTTTTCTGTAATTAGTGACATAAAGCCTATCTAGTCTACAACTGTTGGGATTGTTTATTATGTTAAGTGCCTATTGTTTATTTAATATTGCTGATATACAGTCATTTTATTAATTTTAATTTGCATCGTCTTTAAATACTTCATAATTTAATGCTTAAACATTATTACAATTAGCGCATTAAATTTTTTTAATTTATTGAAATTTGTATAAATTCGACAATTTTTGTTAAAATTGTTAAATTTTAAAACGCGTTGGGGCAAATCTTAGAGAACGAATTTTAAAAGAAATATTTGGCCTGATAACTAACTACCTCAAAGGAATCGAGTTATCACTATTACAATCAGCGCATTACATTTTAAAAATTTATTGAAATTTTTATATAGCCTATTCGTCATTTTTTATTAAATTGTTAAATTTTAAAGCGCGTTGGGGCAAATCTTAGAGAACGAATTTTAAAGAAATATTTGACATGATAACTTACTATACCAAAAGGCAACGAGTTATCACTATTCCGTTGAGGTTCTAGATTTTTTGCTTTTTTCACTCCACCCTACCCTGTAACCAGACTGATGGGAAGGGAGGAGTCCTGAATGTCAGGATAGGGGAGCAGCTGCATGGAAACCAGTCGTTCTAAGGTTTTGAAGAAAATGATAAGTTTGAAATGGGTCGGAAGTTCTGACAAAGGTTAAAGTCCAGGGTGGGATTCTTCAGTGCTGGAAAGACCAAAGCTCGTTTTTGTGATGCGGGAATGCAGCCCTCTGAAAGTGATCAATTACAGAAATACAGAAAGATGGAAGCAATATCAACAAGAATGTCTATTATAATGAAAGGAGGTAGAGGGTCCAATTCACATGATTTAAATTAATACTCAGGCATATGCTTGCGGCATTCACCTTAGTTGATAAAATAAATGAAACATCTGTTGGAACGCTCTGTCCTTGGATGGCGTCTAGCCGTCTAACCACCTCCGGTTTAATTCCAGGTAACCCCCCGAGTTTTAAAGATAGACTTACACCACCTGTAGTTTTCAGTTCCTATGTCATCACTTTCTAATGCTGTGGGTGACCAATGACCATGGTTTGACTTTAGACCAGGAATCGATAGTTTCTCTGAGCATGTGAAGAGGATGTGTAGAACAGGAATATTTTAGACATTATCAGTGTTTAAATAGCAGCTTTCGAATTACCCAACTATATAATTTGGTATCTCTTCAGTCTAGTACTTTCTCGAAGCAAGATGACCGCTTCGCCCTGGTTGGCCATTCGCTCTGGTTTAGACAGGCCAGCGATCTGCGAAGTGAGCTCCTTACTCTGTCTCTGCCTCTATTTCGTCAGTGTCATCAGGTCGGAAAGACCTTGAGTAGTTTTTTCGCTACATAAGAGTGCTTTTACGATAACAATAAAGATTACCATATTATTAGTTTAAGACCAGTCAATTCATTCCTATGCTATGAATACGCTCATATCTATTATAATTTACATCTTGATTGCAACGTGGTTCTGCAACAGACTGCAAAACTGACCTGCCACTGAGCAAGATGCGCTGAACTCCGGTGCATTCGTTGCGATGAATTCATATACAGTATCAGTTGGCGCAACTGCATTAAAAGTAACTGTACATGTAAAGTTTTCTGAAACGCTGTTGTCCACTGTAATCGTTGATGTAGATTCGAACACATAGTCCTTCCTCGTCCTGACAGGAGTGTCCATAGTGTAAACGACGTCACCGATTTTCCAAGTCATGTTAGCATAGATCGGATGTAGTGTGCTGTCGGCGTAATAGATAGTACATGATAGTTGAACAGCGTCTGGTGAACTAGCATTGCATGAACATTCTGGAGCTCTGCCTGTCAAAGACCAAATAGAGATAAAATAATAATTTAGTTTAGTGAAGTTTTCTTAAATGATCTGACGTTTCCATTCTCGATGAGGTTTATGATAGCCTGTCGTCTTTTGTAACTTATGTTGGATTAAAGTCATTAAAGCAAACTAACATGTTTCGTTGGGACTCGGCATTTCATGGACTGAGAGAACGCGAGATTTGTATATACAGTCTCTATGGCATATTTTCGCTTTTACTAACTGCAATGCGACCTATTTAGCTAATAGATACAGATGAATACTTTGCTAACAGTCGTGACACAAATGCAGTACTGGAAGTTTCACAGTCAGCTTCGCTTGAACTCGACGAAATCGCAGTGTAGCCTACAGTATGGCACAACTCCGCAGAAGCGCTTCATAACTCGAGTCAACAACTCAACTATCCTCCTTGAATAGTCTTCAGCCAGACATGCGTGATGTTGCATATATAACTCCATTCAGCAAACATTTTCAAACTATCTTAAAACACAATGTCTTAATACATGAAACATAAGAAATTGAGTGGCTTGATACATACATGCATACACAAAGTTGGTTAGACACAAGAACCAACCCTGCAACATAAAAATTTTAATCAAATAAGTCTCTCATTTCCTAATTCCAGTACTTTATTCTTAGCATAATTATAATTTTGTATTCGTATAACATTAAAAATAAAAATACTCACGGACGACAACGAGTTTGGCTCCTGTCCTGTTCTCATTGTTCGCACATTCTGCAATGTACAGCCCAGAAGTTGAAATCGGACCTCCATTTGGAGTCGTTGTTGCATGAAGTATTACTAAACCACTTTGATTAAGATTGAAGAGTCCAGTCAATGAAGGATCTCTGTAACCGTCGAAATCTTGGATAATGTAATTACCAAACTCGTCAGAAGTTGGAATGCTTCTCCACTTTACGTCGTTAGTGTCAGCTGTTAGATTCATTAGTATGTTGTCGTATCCTTCGTAAGCCGCCAAATTCTTCATATTTGGCAAGCACACCGAACCTTACAGAAATAAAGCAGAAATTTAAGAAAATATGGCAAGACAATTTCAACCTGACACTTGAGCTTTATGGTGTGTATCACAAAACCACCCGCCAGTAAGGCTAAGAATGTTCTTTTTCCTGTCTTAAAACTGCACTAGATCAGTCAATCTGACAAAGTCGTTTCCCTGCCTAAGTTATAGCTGGTTGCTCACAACTATTTAGTGATTACGACCTTTGACCTTAGAATGACTTTGGGTCCAAAGTCATTTTAAGGCTAACAGATCAAAATCAAGTGAAAACTGCCATAACTCAATTGCACTAAAAATAACATTTGGCCAAATTCTATTGATTTTGAACTTTTGACCTGGAAATAGCATTGAACAATATTAGATTTTTGTCTTGTGTCTTACAGAGGGTAGACCTTATCGGAATGCTGGCTATAACTGGTTTTGTGCTTTCATGAAACGACACCCTGGCTGAGTGTAATTATTGTAATTAGTAACTTCTATTGTGCAGTGCTGGTGTCTAATGCACATAGGATCAACCGATGGCACACCAAAACCAAGCCATAATCAGGTGAATATCCAGAAAATCAGTCCATTAACCCGTTCACTACCTTGAGCGCCGGATATATCCGGCGACCAAAAATAATTATAATACCTTGCGCGCCGGATTAATCCGGCGGCATAACATGGACTCTCTTAAAATGTTGGTCTATCGATTTTTCAATAGCAAGTACTGGGAATATTATTTAGAGGTGGGATAGACCTACTAGCGCATGAGTTTACATCTATAATCTCTGGAAGGTATCGCACTAGTAGTGAACAAAGCCAGCCGATGATAACCTACTATGACGTATTACGTGTATTCTGAAACTGTGTGTTTATTTTCTTGTCTGTGTAAAACTGAATGCGTTTAGAAATAATAATTTTTTAGAAAATTACATAAATATCGGAAACCATGTCACATAAGAGAAAAATGTACACTTTGAAAGAAGTGGTGGATCACTTTGCCAATTTAGAAAGCAACATTCTTGACATTCCAACATGATGTCGCCGCAAGTCTGCTATTTCCTGGTGATTATGTAGGTCCACTGAGAGCTGACAAAAATGAAGCCCTAATGCGACTTACAGAGCGACATTATCCTGATGTCCTGGTCCCAACTGCCACCTGGACAAAACCACAAGCGAGATATCGTGTGTGTTCCAAAAAAAGTGTTCGAAAGATGTCAAAACCATTTGTCCATCATGTCCAAGCAAACGTGGTCTTTGTTCAGTTCCATGTTTCAAACTGTGGCATAGGCTACTCAATTGCACTATTGGAAGTAATTTTTTGGATATTCCAGAAGGTTACTTTTGTGACATTTGAAAAGGGTTTCCAATGTAACTTTGAACTGTCTGACAAATAGTAAACTTGATGACAATGATAAAAACTTATTTTTGAATCACAAATTTTATGAAATTGTTCATAATAATACAAAATTCTTTGCACATTTATCCAAAAACAATGGCTTTGAAGTGCTCGTTTAATTTAATTTACTTTTACTTAGCAATTACTCTTGATTTTTTAACCAAAACTATGAAAAAAATATAAAAATGTTTTTTCGTTCAATTTCATCGGGTATTTCAACTTTTTAATGGGTGGTACTGAAAGGGTTAAGACAGATAGATAGCCTATTGTGGAAAGCAATCTGAAAGAGGTAAGCCTTTAGATGAGAAAGAAATGACACAAGCAACTGAGCATAGACACAGGGAGAGTTCCAAAATTAAGACCAGAAACCAAAAAACCTTGTTCATCAAAAACAGTTCTTGATTTAGGATGACCAGACAATGATAATTAGATGAATCCGTTGAATAATGATAAATCTGTCCCATTATCTGGGAATAAGAACCTATTTCAAATAAAATTATTGAGATTAATGTTCAAGGGTTAAATTTTGGCAGATATAAAAGCTTTATAAACTATGAGCCCCAGTTTGAAACTACATGTAATTCTTTGCTGAACAGGAAGCCAACGCAAAGATTATTCGTATTTCGATGCATTAGTCATGGCTCTAGCCAAAGAGTTCTGAACTCTCTGCAGCTTCAGCATGATTGACTTATTGATACAATTATGAAGCGAGTTACAGTAATATAGGTAACTGGAACCAATGCATTTTCCAGAGATATCCTTGCACAGAGGGCATATAACGCCTAATTCTGCATTATGTCACGAATAGTAGGCGCAAAGTTCTAGCAAAACTCTGCCTTATATCAACGGCATAGTCTGCGAAATTGTGTTTTCGAAGAAAAACTCTAGCGAAATACGAAACCTTCAATTGATATGTCTTCCAATAAGGAGAATATTAGAAGACTGAAAGTCACTTTAAGAATCATTTCTCTGTTGTCGCTGTCTGCCAAGTTGAAAAAGTTCCTATAGTCAGAGGTTTAATCGATTCCGTCTTTTCACTGCAAACATAATAGATATAATATAGCATATATAGCGTAAACATAACAAACTAAATTTCAAAGCGGAATCAAAAACCTTGCAAGGTACAATATTTCACTGTAATTCGTGGCTCCAACCGTAAAATGGTTATGCAAACTAAAACAAGGTAGCACAACTTGTTGAATAACCATCCAGCGAATTGCGGAAGTGCATAATTAGCCTATAGATCTATGCCGACTTTGCAACATCGTCAGTTAAGCTGCTTTTATTTCAGCCTGTTTAAATAGTTTTGAAAACACTTCTGGAGAAATCAGATATCTAATCAATTGTTAGCCTACTTACAGTTTAGTAAAACAAACATAATTGCTATCTTAGCTTATAATTAAATGTTAATATCCTTTTTCAAAGTCTTCACCAAATGGCTGTTAACTCAACAACGTTTAGTAGCCACAACACCAACTCTTAAGACACCGTTTGCTTTTGGTCTGTAACTTTCAAGTCATTGGCTCCATTTCTTTCTTTTGTTGGGCGAATTGTCATATGTACTCCTGTCGTGTCTATTTATGGTCCAAGCTAAGAAAACGACCCAAAACAACATCATTGCTCTACCTCGCTCTTTCATCGGGCGAATTGTTACCTGGCCTTTAATTCAGTAGCGTGGGTATTTATCGTACAAACTAAAATACGACACAACACGGCTTTGTCACAGTTGTGGCTACGTGTGTGAGCAGTCGTTTCAGCTAAAGGTTACGGTTCACGGAGTTTTCATCTTGCACCATTCTGTTGTATCACAAGACATCTATGCAGTTAATGAGACACCAAAGTTTAACTGAGTATTATTCTGAAGATTAACTGAAGATTAAATAGGTAATTGTCAAAGGGAATGTGACAGTCATAGCAACCGTGAATTGCTTGCAACATCATGTTGTTGAAGGATCTTCACGCTTGGTTTTAAGATCGAAATGAAAATGTATCCTTCAAATTGCAGCATACAACACAATTATACCTTTTAGGAAAGAACATAATTTTTTATTGTGTCAACCAAACACCATAACTTTTCAGACAGCAGTCGATAATTATGAACGAAAGCAGTCTTTGTTTTGTAAGCAACTCTGTTGGTTTCTGAGAACACGAAATAGGCAGCTACCAACGTCGAAATAGAATTAAACTCACTCGGTTCTTCTTCACTTAACTATATAGCTGGAGACTTGGTTTCACAGCGCAAAACAGGGTCTCATCAATCCAGCACCTAAATCGCCAAGTTATGTAAACCTTGGTAAACCTACTTGGTCATGAGTTTATAACTTTATATAGACTACAATTACCAACAGACAGCCACCATACAAGTTAAGTATAACGGACTTCACCATCGTGACATATAGTTTTACTTAACCTTAGCTCAGTCAACCATTCATTGAAAACAATCAAATATTGCACAATTTATAATATATATATTATATTGTTGAGGTCCAGTCACACCATTGTTCGTACAATTGGAAAAAATTTAAAACGAATAGGCAGCTTCAACTGACGTCCTAATTTTGCCGCCAATATTATGTCTCCTCTGGACAAGTTCATAAGTACACATAGAGGTCTTATCGTGCAAAAACTGTTTATCATATGCATAATTTCAAACCTATTTTGCACCGAATCAGCCTGTTCACTATAAATAACTGTATAAACGTAAATTATAATAATGATATTTATTCTTTAATGAAGCGCCTGACAAACGCACTATGCTGTACATGTACAGTAGGGTGGTTCACAGATGCATGGTCAAAAACAAAGTGCAAGCTAGAAACCAGGGCATCCTCTCAGTTTGTTAGACCTATCAATAGTATTATTTAGACAAAATTTCAGCTTTTAATTCCAACGGAAAGACGGTGCTCACGGACTGTGTCAATTTGCCTGATACCGATAAAAAGACACTAATAGTGGAAATTATTGCGTCGAGCATACATTCCAGTACAAATGTATTCCATTTCAAGATAAATCAAATTTTACTGTAATTTGACAACACTTGTGATAGTAGAACAATTAGTCAGGTTGATCCATAAAATTTCAGTAAGTTTGAAGAATTGGAAATGTCAAAAATTTAAAAAAACACATCGTTCTAACCAATGTAGCCTTGAATGTCGAATGTTCCGGTTTTATGACTTCAACACCCGCTACAGTCTTAGAGTCTAGAAACTGCAAGCACTGCGTCAACAACAGACTTCTTTGTTGTTTTGAGGCAAATAGCATTCCTATTTGCCACGACCACTTGAAGAAGACACTGCTTTTCTTCAGTATTGGTGATGAGTCGGTTGAATTCCTCGAGCAAATTCACACACCTCTGAGCCGTGTCGTTCACAACTCTCAACTGATGAACTCTCTCGCTACCTTGTTTGTAGGCCTAATCCTCATTCTCGATCCATTTCTCTTGTGGAAATGTAAGAAAGTAATCACTAATCTTCAGGTGTGACAGCAGTGTCAGTTTTCACTGGGTTGCAAAATCACCCAGGCAAGCCCCCTCCTTCAGTACCGCAGCATCACCTCTCACCTTCCTTTCCAGGCTTTGCAGTTACTCTGTGAACAATATTCACCTTATAATCTGTTACTGGAAGTTGGTCTGAGAACAGTGCCAGACCTACAGCCTCATCTGAACGGTACCACTAGTGGTTTCTAGGGCCTTCCTGGCAGCAACGCTGATCTCGGGGTCAACTGACTCGTGCTTTCCTAGATTAATACAAAGTGACAGATCTTGGCCACGATCTTCCGAAGGCAAGTGAGGCCTTTGTCCATGCTTTTGTGTAAAGAAGGGCAACAAAGCTGCACATGAATCTGAGTTTCTTTCTTCTTCGTTAGATTGAATACACCACGTTGATCACGAAAAGGGTAGATTTTGATGGCATACAGTAACGTGGCCATCCAACTTGCGTGGTGAATTGGTCCAGGGCACTCCAGTGAATTATTGAAGGCTAACTTCCAAGACAACCATTTTCAGCGCAATGAGTTCTTGACCTCTTATCTCTGAATCTGATTTTCTTTCAGTTAACTTCTTGAGAAAACTGAGGGCTTCAGTGCCGGATATGACATTCAGTCCTGTATCACACTTTCCCAAGCAGCTTTATATGTCTGAAAGATTTGAATATGTGATGAATTAGATGGACCGCAGCACAAGGTGAATACTTTGGCTAAAATCATCACATGGTGACGGCAGGCCAACCACAGGAGCTCTCGACCTATCTTGTCTTCCAGCAGAACGCACACTCCGTTGAAGAACTCAGTGTTGACAGATATCAAAGCTCAGGGTTTGAACCTTGTCAGAGAGTTTCCACAACTCCAGCAGATTATGAATGGCCATTTATAAATTCATTGTATCCTGCCCACAGGCTAATTTCGGCACACCGAAAAGTTAAGTGTTAAATAAGAGCTCCTAGATTTCATTGGCAAATGGTAAATTTGAAAATTCACTTGTGAAAACACGTCTGCCAAAAACACAGAAAGTAGACACCACGACCTTCAGCAAGAACTTTACACTTTGTTCAAAGTACCAGTAAGTAAGTGAGTATAACACAACAGAAACTATTTGAAGCTCATCTCCATGACAAATGTTGAGTTGTTGACCAAGTTATACGGCATCAAGATTTACCGCTAATGCTACTATTATGGTAATATTTCTATGTCATTGAGCACCATCTTCCAACTGGAATAAGATGCTGAAATTTTATCTCAATAATACTATTGACAGGTCTAACAAACTGAGAGGGTGCCCTGGTTTCTAGCTTGAACTTTGTTTTTGTGAACCACCCTAATGTACAGGTAATGAGGATTAAACAATTCACAAGAACATAAATTACAGAAGACATAAATCAACAAAGTTGCAGCCATGCAAGGCTAAAGGTTTTTGTACTTTTACTTTTGCTGCCACCTAGGGAATGAAGGCATGAACTAAACCCAGGGCCTTACGGGAATCGAACCGGGTTCGTGAAATCTTCAGGCAAGAGTGTTATCCTTTATACTATCCCCTCCCCAAAACTAAGAGTAACGATCGAGGAATCACGAACCTGATTCCGAATGCATAGCCGTAACAAATTTTTCGTCCACCTCGGCCATCTGCAGGGATTGTTTATGGCTTCGACTTATACAAAAGTAATATGAGAACTACTGTAACACTGAATTATGTAAATGTCTTATCATTTAGTAGACAATGAAACGGTAAAAGATAGAATTCCATCATTACATTACAGATACTCTGGAGTTTTACCTTTGAAGTTGTCTTAGTCAACGCATATTGCAAGAAAAGGAGGAAGTTCAGAAGGTCATGCTTTAGTTATTTACATGTTAACAATAGCTTATTATATAGGACACAGCCGCAGAATGACAAAGCGAAGAGTGTTGGAAATTCCTTCTTTTGTTGTCACGCTATAACAACTCATCCTATGCACAAGAAAAGGCTAAAATGCCCGAAAAACTGCTTTCGCATGGTTCTTCAATTGAATGGTTCTGAACAGTCATTCACATTGCAATGAACATAATTCCGTAAAGTTTAAGCCCTGAGCAAATAAGTATACACATATGATATAAGCGTTGAGACAAGTTGATGCCTATCGAAGCGTTGCAGATCTTTTGTCGAAAGACTTTCAACCATACGATGCAAGGCAACCCATTATTTCTTGAATCCAGCAAACGTCAGTCTGATAATGCACGTCAGGCAATAGGTTGGATTGGCTGTATACATGTAACGGTGTGCGGTAGCTGAATGCATAGAACTCTTGATCTGTGTAACTCGGAGAGTAGGGTACAAGCCTATACACAGACGGACACTGTGTAGGGATAGTGACAAGGAATGCGAAGTAATGCAATACAATAGACTACAGTGAGAAGCAAAGCAACACAGAAAACGCACTACACTGAAAGCGCACTCTACAAAATCATACAATGGCTATTCTAACAACCTCAACATTTTATGACCGTAGTCAGGAAATCCCACAGGTATATGATTCACTTCATCGGTGGACCATCATCGGAAAGAACTTAATTCATTTTGTCGGCCTCTTCAAGGTAACGAATTCTCACTTATGTACACAGCGTAAGTAACTTGAATGTATCTACCGACTTTGCAACAAAGTCAGTTAAGTTGCTTCAATAATGACCTAGTTAAGTATTTCTCACGCATTGTTGGAAAATATCAAGCTTTAAATCAATAGCGTCTTACCTTGTTTGTCGATTAATTAAACAAACCAAACTGTTAGGCCTACCTCTTTACTAAAACTTAAACTGCCTTTGCCAAACGATTTAGAAAATGACAATCATGTCAAAAGCTTATAATAACTGCAACACTGGGTCTTATGCTCCGTTTGCTTTTGCCTGTTTAATTTAGGCCAGTTTTCTGCCTCGCCTCTTTGTCGGGCGAGGAAAATAGTTCATTTCTACGACTGACTTGCGTATTTATAGCCCAAGTTAAAATACTTTCCAGCACGATTCGGATACAGATATGGCTGCATGTGTAAGCAACGATTTCAAACCTATTTTTGCATTGAAATGACCTGTAAAAGTAACAGCAACAGAAAGTGGTTGCCATTTTGAAGGCCTATGCTTCTTTTTTTACCTTCATCCAGCATTTCATTACGAAAATGTTCCAGTTTTAAATCGTATAACTGTAATGTTCTTTGGGATATATTGCTGTGCTTAATACAACGACATTTAGCCAATTGTATTTCCCTCAGGAACTAAAATCGAAAGATAAGTTATTTTGTGTGAGCTCTGTTACAGTAGGGGTGTCCAGAAAAATGACACATCGCAGAAAACACCCATACTCAAGTTTTTCCTATTATTCTATTCATCTATTGTCTATAAATATTTTTACAGAATTTTAAAATGTTATCCTGAGGTCCCTCAAAGCCCCCGAACATACCCTACTTAAACTCCCAGAACTGAAGACGCCCAAGCTCGGATCTTGGAACTTGGGTCCATTGTCGATTTACTCTTTGTATCACAAATAATTGCATGCAGACAGGAGATCATTATGGTCCGTTGGGGGGGGGTATTGAGGAGAACGGAGAAGGACTCAAGATCGAGTTTTAAAGCGTCAAGGAGCTGGTACGGCGAAATGAGCATAGTTGGGTGGGGGTGAGTTGATGGTTCGATATTAAGTTAAGTGAATATAAGACAATGATCAGCTGGTGAGATAAGTTTGGGGATAGGGGATAGGCGGGATAAAACAGAAGTTATGATTAAGTCAAGGGTGTGGCCATATATGTGAGTGTGGAAAGAAACACGTTGGATCAGATTGAAAGCACTTAGGGAGGAAAGGAACTGAATGGTTGACGACGTGGATGTTAAAGTCGCCAGTGAGGATAAATTCGTTGGGTGTGGTTACAGCAACAGATAGAAATGAGCTAAATACCTCAATGAAAACACTGATATTGTAGATCGATTGCGTCAGGGCGATGGTTAAATGAAATTAGGTCATACAGTGCAGTGCAGTGTAATCTTTCTCGACTAGAAGTGAACGGATTGTCAACCGAGATTATTCAAAAGCCCTTCAGAACAGACATTTCCTTCAAGATTTCTATTCTATCTGTATCTCCAGTCACAGCTATTATGCGAACATTGACCTGCACTGTCGGTAGGAAAATCAGAAGAAGAGGACTGGCCACCGCCCTCAGATACTTATGCTAAGAAAATTGAAGTCGTTAACCCTAGTGCTACCAAGCTTTTTTTGTACAACTGGCTACCAAGGGGAAGGTGGCTACCATCCCCCTGGATTTCGTGGTTTTTTTTACATATCATACATACATATCATATAGCAGTGGATTCAGCATTCATTTCTGCACAGAATGGTATATTTAGTTATACATTATGTGAATGCAACTCGAAATTACATCACTTTTAACAACGGAACCCATTAATTAGCAATATTGTATATAATTGCGTACATTTTGTACTTTTGGATAAACAAATATAAGATTATGTGTGTTTTGAAACTAATCTATGTATAAAAGATACACACAATCATCCCTACACATGTTTATATAGTATAAATGTACATCCATACATATATATCCATACATATATATCGGTTTACGTTGTAAATTGTAATGCTGTATTCAGCCATTTTCACACAGATTACGCGTATTATTATTTATTTTGATCACTTCCGGTATTCACAAGACAAAGATGTAGGTATGCAAATGAAGCCCTACATTCCCTCTAAAGAATTTTATCTTTGTTTCTCTTCCAGGAAGACAAATGAATACGCTACAGACAAAACACCAAGGGGGAGTGCTTCCATTCAGCCATTTTTCACGCATATTACGCGTATTATTATTTATTTTGAGCACTTGCGGTTGTCTCAGGTCAACTCAGTGACCATAGAAATGTAGCCCCGCATTCCCTCTATAGAATGGTATAATTTGTGTTTCTTAATAAATGACGGATAAGATATAGTCGAAATTCTAGGGGGTGGTATCCACCCCCCCTCGTACCTCAGGTATATTGGGTATAACTTTTGAACGGTGTGAGATATCATCTCACATTTTACCTCAAAACGTGTGTAAATGAACCTCCTACAGCTACTTAAAAGGTCAACTTTTTATTCCATACGAAAACAGTTTTAGATGAAAAAAACCTAGGGGGTTGGCAACCACCCTCCCCCTTGGTAGCCCGAGGGTTAATACTTCGAATCCGTATCTTTTTTTCTCCTAATCTCTTTCCTAAGTAGCCTACAGGCCTGTAAGGACCATAAAACCGAAGACAGATTGCGGAAAAATTAATCGAAAAAAGGTGAACTTCTCCCTCATCTAAACGACATCACGGAATTTTCAGAGCGAGCAGAACAGAGAAAGAGACGGGGAACTCGGTTACATCAATGGCATCCACTGGAAGAATCTAAACCAATGATTTCTATAGCACTGTTATCATATAGCACAGGGCATCAATCGATGGTCAATGCAAGTCAAAGCCATTGTCCTTTGGAGAAATAAGATCGCAAAATATTATATCATCTTGATGCCATCAGTTTGGAGACGATGGGTACGAATAAATTATCTCCATTGTCCTCGGTCATTTGTCAAGTCCATTGCTCCTTTAGCGTTAGTCCAAGTGATGTTCATTTTTATATATCCAGCGCAGTCTATGTATAATAGCCTACGTATGAGTCTAAGGTGACGCAAAGACGTGGTATGAATTGGATATCTAGTGTGTAGGCCTACTTTTATCATTCAACCAATCAATCACAACCTTTTATTGAAGCCGTATCAAATCGAAGAACATTCTAACGCGAAATAACAAGATTGGCCGCAAGAGGAATCCCAAACGGGATCAAGATCCCGCTAACTAGAGACAACATTTCAAAATCTAAATTAGTGACATCACAGCCAAAGCCTTGACATCAGCGCAACATCAAGTTTCATACAGCAAACATTGACACATGTCTAATGTCTATAAATGAATGTTTTCATTCAGTAGAAAGCAAGTGCAATGTGTAGTGCAACGTTCTTCACATTTTTTAAAGTACATTGCATAATACATATTAAATTTTTAGCTTTTCAACAGTAAAAGTGTTTGCCAGTATTAAACTTGCTTCATATAACGGATTATAACCTGATTCATTTGTATGAATTAGCAGAGTTTGCAATTGCATATTTTCTTAAAGATTAGTTATCAATAATGATGACTGAAATTCGTTGGGTAGGAGTGATTGGAGTCAAGAGATTTAGATCGTCATAACACAGAGAGTCAGCTGAAACTAGACTGTCTACTAAACACGATGAATGTTTAGGATGGAGATTGGGGTGGTCCAAAAATAAAATGTAGAAAGTTGTTTATCCACAAAGCTACCCTTGTCACATGTAACACTGGGAATTGTGTGACGAATTTTTAAGTTAATCTGAGAATATTAGGGGTCGCTAAGAATTATCACCTTTGATAAACAGCGAGAAACAGAAAATAACGAGTTAATTCTGATAAATGTTAATTGCAATATTACATCCATGCTTTTTTCTTTTTGACACTCAGTAACAGGAATAGAACAATAATAAGGCAGTTCAGAAGCATAAGCATTGGTTGACTGGTATCTCAAACTGTCAACAATAATAATCATTAGTCTTTAAAAGTCTGCCAGATAAAATTCACTACTGAGTTGACATTGAAATGAGTGCACGACGAACGAATGCAGCATTTGAAAAATACCTAAATGTAGTGTGTGAAATCAGAAGGATAATAGTCATAAGTCAAAACTGCATTTGCAATTTTGGATCAATGATTCACGGCATTGATACATTATGCATTGCTATGCAACAACGCATTGCAAGTTAGCAGCAGTTTACAATGTCTTTCTTTTATGATCATGCACTACAATGGCCGCTTTGGAGGAAGTGGATCCGGTGGGGTACAGGTGGCGGTGGCGCCGGATAAACTGGAGCAAGAACTGCTTCTGATCTTCATCTTTGGTGATCGTGTCATTGTATTTCGGGATAATAAGGGTACTAGCGAGAATTCTGTTCCTGCTGCCACTGATAATGACGATAATAAAGATGACGATGACGATGATGATGATGATGATGATAGTGATGATGATGATGATGATGATGATGATGATGATGACGATGATGATGATGTGTGTGTGTGTTTCGGATGGAGGTGTTTTTTTATTTAGGATGACGGAATATGCGGACAAATCGAATGAAGAACTGGCATCTGAGTTCATCGTTAGCACGTGTCAATTACTTCCAAAGTCAACTCATCCGGTTTCTGATTATATGCACAACTTAATAGGGTCCAGGAGCACTGCAACAAAGAGCAAGAGTTATGCAATTTTGTGTGGCAGCTCTGCGGAGTTCTACATCCGACCGTTGAATCCATGCATTGACGACTTAGATTTCTTAGTCGCCAAAACTGATAGGCTGGCATTCTGTGGTGACGTTCCAGTGTTGCCAAGTGATATGAGTGGCCTGACCGATAAGATCACGTGCTACAGGATTGAAACATACGACAGGTATCCAGGCTTCGTTCGATTACGAGTTTGGGGGGAAATGAACTACAATTGGAAACACAATAAGTACGAATTCAATTATACAGCTCTTACAAATACCTATGCGATGGTAGATATGGATACCGTTGCAAACGAGTATCCCACTGTTACACTCGTAAGAAGAAAACTCTTGCCAAAAATTGTGAGTGGTCCAGCAATTAAACATGAGAGAGACATGGATACTGGTTATTGTCCCGCACGTGATGTCGTCGAAAGCATTGGATGCGCACAATGGCCCAAAGAAGCCCAAGGCTGGCTTAAACGACCTAGGAATAATGGATGGCCGACAATTGATGCAATCTCCGAGGTTGTAAACACAGGTTGCCATGTCGTTTATGCCCAGCATCGTTCTTGCAGAAACGACATAGAACAGTGGAGATATTCATTTTCACTGGCGGAAGTAATTTTAATTCAGAGTTGGATTCAAGTTCAACAGATTGTCTATCATCTGTTCAGGTTCTTCGCAAAGAGAGAATTGATACAAAAGGATTGTCCAAAGGAAGATGAGATTCTCTGCACGTATCATCTAAAGACGCTGATGTTATGGACTTGCGAAGAGATGCCGCCGGAATGGTGGAATTCCACTTCTGTTATCGCGATCTGCTGTGAATTGTTAAAAAGGCTTTCACAGGGTCTAAGGAATAGACAATGTCCGAACTATTTTATTCCTGAAGCAAACTTACTTAACGAGCCATCAAGCACCTCAATCCTTGACAAGATTGAAAGACGAATAACCGAATTTTCTAATTTTGGCACACTTAGTCGTTGGTTTTTAGAAAATTACATAGTTTCATATCTTCGGAGACACTTACCGCTTAAAAGCACAATGAAAGTTATGCCACATCTTGTGCATTACATGGGGCTTCTTGTTGAGTTTTGGAAAGTGAAGGAATTAGAATCAATGGATTTATATATTTCTTCCATATTCGGAAATTCTCATAAGAACTGTCGTCCAATAATAAAACGCGGGTTAAGTTCAGGAATGCGACACATGCTCAAAGATCGTCATTATTATAGATGCTTTGCCCGCGAAACAAACAGAAGAATGATAGATCTTCCATCAATACAGAAAGTCTCATGTTTCACGTACTTTGACAATCTGCTGCTTATTTTGCATACTGCATATGGTTTAGGCTGCGGAGAGATTTCATGGGATAGCAATCTCTTTGTGGAATTTGTCGGTGCAATTTCGATACAAAAAAAAATTGTAATGTCTAAGTATCATAACTTTCCGAAAGCGTACACAGCACAAATTTCTCAGTTTCAATTCCTGAGTGCTCAGGATCTCATGGGAAATTTAAGTGGATCAAATAGCCGTTCGGAATTTCAGCTACTGTCTTTCATGTCAAAAGAGTTTCTTAGAAGATCTTTAGAATACGAAAGTTTTAAATCAAAAGGCATTGCTTCTGCGGCTTTGGCCTATCTGGCTGCACTCCATTTTGCCCAATCAGAATACCAACAAGCAATACGCTTCTGCTCGGCAGTTCTAGCTAGTCATACTCTTCAAAAGGAGAAAGAAACGTTGAATGCAGGTTGTTTGTTACTTATTGGCGATGTCGCAACAATCGTTGGATTGCTTGCGCTTCATAAGAAGATTACTAACAATAATCGTCATTACATTGCCAGGCGGCTTTACCTTGATCTGCGTCTTTCACCAGAGGTGTTTGCTCGTTATTTAATTGCATTATCTGCCCAAAGAATATCCAAACTTTCAGATGTTTATTATAATTTGCCTAATTCAGCTTTTCCTATGGACCATTATTTGAATGCTTTGATAAAACCGAAATGTATTGCTTCGATTAAGCCAGCTACTCATTTCAATGCTGCCAGACTGATCGTATATCGCAAACCGTATTCATTAACAGAGACCGAAACTACAGATGTGAATCCTTTGAAAGCTAAAGTAACACTAATTGATGTTCTGATGGAATATGCTTTAGAAAATATGACATCATTCTATACCGCGATCCGAAAAGACTTTGGAATCCAGTGCAACACAATTGACTGCTATCGTGCTTTGCACCTTTATAAATGTCGCCAATACGATGAAGTTCTGGATTTATGTGAGCGAATTCTGCACGAACCTGATCTGCAGAGCGATTTGAAGGAATTTTCATTTGCGAATGTTTTGTTGTTGCCACCGCTTGACTCTTATTTCGATAGAGACATACAGTCGTTGCTTGGATTTCACACACTTTTCTATTGTTTATCCCCTCGGATTGACAATATGGGGGAAATTGAGTCAAACGACGAGTCAACGTTTGAGCAGCGGTTTGCTCGATACGTGTGCTATAAGAAGTGGGAACTCGTGGTTCTTCTTCAATATAATTACTCCATTAAATGTCACTATTTCCTTGGAAGACATTTTCTTGCAAGATATTTGAAAGTCAGATGCTGTGTCGACTCTAATCTTCCATATCAAGAAGCAATGACTGAATTTGCTGCACAGAAAACTAATCTTCCGTTTGAACACATCATTCGCAGATTTCTTCTACGAAAATTTCTCATTATTGAAAAATAGATCGACTTTCATCGCATCACTTTTTGTTTTCTTATGAAACTTACTTTTCGTTATATGTTATTCCGATGAACGAAACTTACATCTAAGGTACTCTCGCTAGACTAGGCTATCGACGGTGACTTGGAAAACTTTTAATCTGCCATTTCAGTTTGCGGCGATTCTAAACTTTGATGATAGAACTTGGAGATTTTAACAGCAAGAACTTTTAACCGGAATAAAGAGTAGGTCGTTCCCAACTTACTGCATTGCACCAAAAGGAGATAGGCATACGAAAAGAAAGACTGAGCGTTACAGCACCGTCCGGCTTAAAAAAAGACGTCTTTGGTGTCGGCGACACTCGATCTGAAGGTTTCCTCTTTCGAAAGCAGAACAAAGTTGCTTTTTGATCCACGATATTTTCCTGTTTATCCTCACTCCCTTCTTCTTCAACCTCTGCTCAACTGATCAATGGCCATGGTTATGTGGGACTCCAGCGTCTGTGATTTTAATATAAACATGCGAATCGAAAGAAAAGCTTCTAGACTTGACTGGCTGCTGGTGACACCATTACTCCCGGTCGTCAAGATAACTCTGAATGTGACTTTCTTCGGTTAGCCTGTCAGGATGCCACTTCATGTGGGTTCCGTACGTGGAGAGATGAATTATCCAGCCATTCAAGCATCACCCATTTGAGAGTAAACTGTTTTATGATTTCATGTGTTCTTGCGTCAACCTGTAAAATAATATAAACAGAAATTTAACTGAACTAGTGGAAAATGAGTAATATTTATCATTTCAGCCTTTATTCTATATACCCTGCTTCTTTCTTTTGGTTCTCTGCCTTCCTAGGCAGGTTCGTACGTCCAATTTCGCCATTCATCACGTTTTCTGGCTCTTTCCTTCAGTTTGCCGTAATCTTCCTCCATCATCCAGTCCAACAACATCATTCTCGGTCTTCCTCGTGTCTTCTTCCCTCCATTCTTCCCTCAATTATAATTCTTAGAAGGGAGTCTCCCCTCATGATGTGGCCCATCCATTTTCTTTGTCGGCTTCTTATTATCCCTATCATGGATCTTTTTCGTCCACCATTTGTAGTATGTCTTCATTTGTCCTCCGATCCATCCAGCTGACTCTCTCCATTCTTCGCCATATCCACATCTCGAAGGCCTCCAATCTTCTGATGTCTTCCTTCCTTAGAGTCCATGTCTCTGAACCGTATAACACCACACTCCATATCATAGACTTGATAATTCTTTTCTTCAGATTCTTATTTAGCTTTCCTCTCAGTAACCCTGCCGGTTCGAATATTTTTCATTGTCATTTTTGTAAAAATCATTATGTCAACATAAATGGTATTGTGCATCCGGCAGTATTCTACCATTACTCCATTGCAATATCCATCTATGATAGCGAGACTGTCGTACTGTATTTTCTTGTATTCTTTGTATTAACACTGGTGCAACAATCAGGCTATCTGAAATACCAGGCAGCAGCTTCTTGCACGATTGATTTACTTACTGTGTAATAGCGACCGTTTGGTGCAAGAATAAGGTATGTCGACTAACACCAAAACAACTGAAACAAGCAAGTATTAGATATTGTGGAGTACGTGATGATGCTGCTGCTAGAAAGCAAACTTTGTCCACATTACCTGTTACTGCACCCGTAGTGATACTGATGGTCAATGTTTTGTTTATGTCAATAGCCCGGTATGAAGCAAGATGTCTAGTAAAAAACAATAATGTTATCTCTCGCATCGCACGTCGTTAACTACAATTATAATACTTATATGGTGCTTCAAGCAGCTTGTCGATTTGTCATAAAATGTCTTAGATAAAACAATTTTTAAGTATTAGATCTTTGAAGCCATTTTCCTGAAACTCATTATTTTCGACATACCTGGTCATTGCGCTAAGCCCTACAATTAGTTTTGTGGAATACGTCATGAGTTTTGTTTTAAGACGTATTGCATCATGTTCAATTGAGAACATTCAGATTCGACAGATTTTTTAAACACAGCTTAGCATATTTATACAGCTATTTCTGTATTGATATCTAAACATGAGAAAGTGCTATCCACCAATAAATCTTACATGTCTGAACTGAAATTAATTCAAGATCTGCGTAGGTCTTCGAAAGTTATGGATACTTCAGCTTCAATGCATCCTGATTTCATCCGCCAGAGTTATCACTTTCTTGGTATGTTTATTATGGGTTTTATTTCGATGTTTTATTATTATATTCTCATTTATCTGCTTAAATTACTTTTATATTTTGATCGAGTAGTTTCCATCTTTTAGGAGATAGTTCCCAGAACAAGTAACATCAGAGATATCAATGAATCTTATAGATATCTTTATTAGACGACGTTCCTCCGTCATATAGTCTATGCTGAACAACCTCCGTCATAGTTAATAATAATAATAGTATTCGTAAGCTCCAAAAGTCTAAAGCGTTACTCTCAAACTAAATGCAGGACACCAACTCACCATAGCCTTAATCTCAGGATTTCTAAAGCGCCCAAAAATCGAAGGCGCGGGAACTAGCTTATTCGTTTGCGCTCAGTCAAAACAAAATTAATAGGCAGATGGGTAAAAGTCGGTTCCGGATCATGATCCAAGGGGGTCAGGCAGGCAGACAGTCCGACGACAAAGGTGAATGGTTTACGAGCGCTGCTTCAGATAAGTCCAGACGAAGATCCTAGTACGGTGCCAGAGAGATGAAAGAGAGAGAGGAGGCGGAGAAGATGCTCTCAACCTCCAACCATCCCCAGTTACTATACTGATCTAGATTTCCTTAACCAATCCATGTACGACACGGCACCTCGATTATGGAACGATCTCTCTCCTGAGTGTCGTAAACTCTCCGACCTTCTTCCCATCTCACCTTCCATCATGTGCCACACTCTCCTCTATCTCTCCTTCCTCATGCAAACTAAAATCCCATTTTATCAGTAAAATCAAATCCCGATCAATCCACTTCGCCACCATCCATTTGTCTTATTCTAAACGCTACTCATCGTAAAACATCCTGTTCTTTGCCCATAACGAACGGATTTTATTCTTCAGTTTGGCGTTTTTGAATAACCTCTCTGACTTGACGCAGAACTCGCCAATAAACTCAGGTCCTCCGCTTAGCTTTAAGCGGCGCTCTTGGAATGTTCCTAGCAAACGATTTCTGGAAGAGCTTCCCATCTGCTCGAACTGTGATTCTTCCCAAATAGTTGCTACCTTCGACCTTTTATCGGACCTACATTATATTGTGCACGCAGCTGTACCAGGAATATCAGCTCCAGGTATTTACAGCTTGGATTTTGTGCGCCATCCCTAGATGCTATATGCATATTATGGGTTTTATTTCGATGTTTTATTATAATAAATTCAGGTGTAATCGCAGTTGTTAATTGATAATAATAATAATAATTCCCAAATTACTAAACTGATCTGGATTTCTCTAACCAATCCATGTACGGCACTGCACCTCTATCATGGAACGATCTCTCTCCTGAGTGTCGTAAACTATCCGACCCTCTACCCATCTCACCTTCCATCATGTGCCACACACTCCTCTAATAATAGAATTGCCCAAAGTTGATAACCTTACAAGGAAGAATATTTTTGGTTAGGATGTTATGTCTGTATTATTTGTTAGCTTTCATGTATGTGCATCAGAGTGCGTCTTTGTCAGCTGGATAAATAAAGAACATACTTACATACCTACGATAGAATGGCCTACAATGCAAAGCAAAACAATACAGACAACGAACCACTAAGTCAGACCAACGTCATTATAATAGCCTCTAAATTTCATGATCTTAATAAGGAAACCCACAAAATGCTGGTTTCACTTCATCGTTAGACCATCGTCGGAAAGAACTCAGCTCACACTGTCGGACTCTTCAAGGTAACGTTGGATGAAGTTCAAGCTATCTTATGTTTTAGTGGATGGGTAGTCATCTCTTTCCATTTCTGTTGAACTTGCGCAACATTTCTGTCTCTGTTTTAAAATCCCGGTCATGTAGTGCGTTGATTAAGGATCCTATGACATCCTGCTTTCGTCAGCACTTTTGGCGTTAATTATAATTATTACCGGAAAACCATCATGGTTAGCTAAAAATTAATGATTACAAAATGTCTTCTCGGCTGTAACCAAACATCTTCTTTAGGGCGGAATCACACGCAACCACCGTCTAACGGTGTCGAAATAAACCAATTCCGTAAAATTTTCAGTAAGATAGACACGGGTTGCCATTTTGGCAGGCCTACATCTGTGACCTTGATTCATCATTTCATTAAAAAAATCTTCCAGTTTTAAATCGCGTAGCAATAATGTCCATTGGGATAGATTATTCTGCTTATCACAACGGCATCCCATAGTAGTAGTGTAGTAGCCACATAGTAGCTGAGTTCTTTGGTTCTAGGGATCAATTCTCCATATTTTATTTGCGGACCAGTGAGCACAGCATTATAATGAGCTCCATAGATTTTGCCATGACATGTATGTTTTATGTAATTACGGGCCATAAATAGTTCGTCTCTTTTACCTTCGGCTTGCTTGCGTTCGCCGCACACTGGCCTGATAAGACGCAGTTCCTGGTTGCGCCGGTACAAATGGATATTGTAGCCTATGTGGCTCTGATATCGATTAATTTCAACATCCCAAAATAGGTTATATGGGAATATTATACTTACACACTACTTAATACTTAAACACTTCCTTGTATGGCGACTATCCTCTGCTACTCTTAATTTTACGGAACTAGATTCATTGACACTGTTTTTCAGCTGTATTATACCACACGAACGGTGAGAACTGTTTAAAACAAGTTTTTCAGATCGACATGAACGGATTTTGAAAATGAACGTCGTCCGATTGTCCTACATTGTTGGATATAGGTCCCTTGACTTTTTCGACACAGAATGATGAACCTTGTCGTAGACACAAACAAACTTCTCTTTCACTTCTAGTTCCTTCCTTACGATTACTATTCCGTTAATAAGCTGGTTCGCTGCGCTTGGCTTTCGAGTGACGCTTGATAGTACTATTTCCACACTATTGCCAATGCGCTAGTTCGATTCCTTGACCTTGAAGCTATTACAATGGACACTTTATTTGTGATTGTAGCTTATGTATGAGCTTAGATATACACATTTTTGAGTTTCGGCGGCCATATTGGCCGCCATCTTGGAAAGTACTATTCCCACACTATTCCCAATGCGATAGTTCGATTTCTTGGCCTTGATAGTATTACAATGGACATTTCATTTGTCATTGTAGCTTCTTATCTATGAGCTCATATATACACAATGTATTGTTTTGGCGGCCATATTGGCCGCCATCTTGGAAACTGACCTTTCCACAATTAGGCAAATATCAAACCTCAATTCCGTGGTAGAATCAACACTTCATTTCTAATTGGAGCATAAAAATGAGATAATATCTTCTATAAATACATCTTCATTATGAACGAAAAAGTAGTAACGTCTAGGCCGACGTGGGGTAGATTTCTACCCCATGACACTTTGAACTGAAATAACTTTCTCAGACATTAATGACATGATGATCGTTTTGGTGTGGGAATATGTCAGGGGTGTTAACTTGTAAACATGTGGGACGTCAAGTTATGACTACCTACAGTTACTCCGCAATCAACATCCAAACACCGCTGGGGTAGAAATCTACCCCACTTCGGCCTCCGAAGGTTAACGTACAGTCCTACATTATTATAATCAGCAGCTCCATTTAGACTTCATTAGTCTCTGAACATCAGATCGAAGTACAATTATTTTGTTTATGAAATCTGTGCAAACATAAACACATCCAGACAAAAACGTTCGTAGTCAGCAAACGTAGCCTAACTCTTTTCTTCCTTGACAATCAGAATGCATGAACAGATTTTATACGGCAGGTGTTACAGTAGCCCTACATCCATTTCGTTGATGTTTCTTCGCCAGAGAACAATAATTATTGTTACATATTTTATTTATTCGTACCTATCGCCGACAAATATCCGACGTCAGGAACTGATAATGATGAAGGAACGACCTTTAACCATAAAGGGACGTTTTTATATAGGATATTAATTGGGCGTCTTAATTAATTATCTCCGGTTTGCAAGCGTCTCCGGCACGTAGGCCATCTGAGAATCAGATCCTAGTTGTGACGATGACAGTTTACATGTATAACTGTATATTATAGGGGTCTAGCCTACACGAGGCCCTGACCCCGATTCATTCCATCTCAAACTAACCAATCAAATAATATACTTAGGTGGATATATACGTAAAGGAAAGAGTCAAGATTTCGATGATTGGAGACAACTAGAGCTAAAAGAAAATCACGGTAAAAAGTGAAAGAATCACGGCATACTTAAAAAAGGCCAAATTCACAGTGAATTCACGGCACCAATTGAAAGTCATATTGCGGATATCAAACCCACGTCATTCTGAACTTCGCGCCAGCGTGTTACCATTCAACGATCTCTCTGCCCCATAAAGAACCTTGACGGTGCGTTGATTAATATCAATAAGCTAGTTCAGCATTATCAATGCGCATGCGCAGCCAGCTTACTTTACTTCCGGGTCATAGGCCACCGTTCATAAACAAACCGAATGGTGCCGCTAGTGATGTTGCTATGATCTACTTTTACGCAAATGCAACAGCCACGAGTTCATGTGTAACTCGATGAAGTTGTCTTGTGGCCTCTTTCTATTTTAAATTGCTTCAAAACATCTACCTTCCATCGATTAAAGTCATCCATTCTGAACGATTTGTCGAACCAGCAATCTTACCCTGAATGACAACATTCAATAAGAAAACCTGTACAATACCTACATTCTCCATGTAGCCATACCTCGTCGCCATATCTCGTTAACGATAAATAAAAATGGATAAATTCCTATAGTTTCTATTCTAAAACAATCTACTGAGCAACGCTTATGTGTATGAATGCCCTACGGCTTCCTACCGACTTTGATGTTGGCCAAATAGTAACTGATTGCGTAGGTTCTCTAGACTCAATTCGGCATATTAGGCACATAACAGTAAGCACAATATTATATCCGATTAATAACTTTTCAATGACGGTTAGTTTCTTCGCTAGGCTATTAATAGTGTGTCTCAAATATCATCGGTTTGCTTGCCTCCGCGGCATGCAGGCCTGCTGATATGCAGATCCTGAATGGTCGCGCCGAGGCCTCGTCGGATATTGTAGCCAATGTGGCTCTGACATCGGATAATTTCAATTCAGGGAATATTCTTATATAATAATAAGGATCCACTCGGTTGGCGATCATCCTCTGTCGTTCTTAATCTACGGAACTAGTTTTTATCGACACTGTTTACAGTTCTATGCCATAAGATCGGTAAGAGTTACTGTTTAAAACAATTTTTCCTATCGACGCCAACGCTCTTTGAAAATGAAGCTTGTTCCATTGTCCCGCAATGTTCGAAATACATGTAGATTCTTTGATTTTTTTGTAGGAAAACCTTACCATAATCTACAAAAGCACCTCTCTTTCGCTTGTATTTCCTTCTCAGCAGGTTGCAGAATGCGTCGCCCGAATACAGGCTGGGACATTAGGGTGTGTCAATTTGGGGTGTCAAATGACTTTTTTTCGAAATTCACAAACGCCTAGTGCGGAAAGTGTGCATTTGAACATGCTGAATCCAAATATGGTTTCAGAAACAGCCTAAAATGAGTGCTAGCTACTTCGATTTACAGTTGAAATGAGCCATAATTAGTATTAATTACATAAAATTCATGTGAACGTACAATAGAACTGAAAAAATCTGTAGCCACACGGTGTCAAAAAAGAAACTGTAATACTATCATAGCACATGTCATCTGTGAGGTCAAGTTAATGGAATTGTACAAAATCAACCAAAGACATCATGTCCTGCTTGCTTATGTTTTGCCCATGAGCTCACGGCTGACCAATGACCATTTGACCTTTCATGTAGTGGTTCCTCCTCTCATGACTGCACACATGACTAGCAGCCTCGGTTGTCATTTTCACACACCTCTCAACAGACTGTGTGTGATGGCCAGTAGAAAACCACCATTGGGTTGGCCACAAGCGCCTTGATCTTTTCTTTTGTTAGGGAGCAAGTAAAAAGGGGCTCAGAGACTCCAGAGCTCCAGTCAATCAGTTGCGAGACTGTAGTCGCTTCAGGGGTGATGGTTGGTGTTTTCCTGGATCTCACCCGGCTATCTCCAAGCTGTGTCATCGCATACCAAGAATTCTTTATAAAATACGGTAGCATATACATACTCTAGTTTAGGCTTTTCAATTACACGGTAAAGTACCCTCAGCAACTATACCCCGTATATTAGATTTGTCTGCCTTTCCATTATGTAACTCACTGCGGTTTGGCAGTCTGTTCTATTAAACGAAGATATATATCTCCTTCACCTCTGATCTTCGGTATCTTCTCCACTGCATCTCTTCTCTCCTGCTCCTCGTCACTGCACAACATTGCTTGCAGCACACACTCAATAAAACTATACCGAGTAGACCTCTTCACTGTAGAGTAGGCATGACAATCGTCTTCACCTCTTCTCTCTGTTCTTTGATCAGTTGTAGCTGGAAAAGAATATGCCACAGATATCTACTTCCTGGTTCCATGCAAACTGTAATATGCTCTTCTTTAACCAAACCTGGATACATTTTGCCATTCTCTTCTGCTTTTAACATGACCTTCGTTTCATCACGACGCCCATCAATGAAAATACAACTTATGCCATTCTGATGAATTTCGTCTTCAAACTTTGCATCGAGTTCCTTTATGACTCTCTCCTGAGCTCTCATCACCTTGTGATCAATAACCAAATTAGTGTCAAACTGAGTAACGATTCCGGCATCAATCCAGGCAGCAGTAGCAATCTCCGCCGTCTCTCTCAACCCAGTGTGGTGTCCTAGACTGGCCAGAACTATGTTGGTATTTTACCTTGCTCTCTTCCCAGTTTTTGCAAAATCATCAGAGGCCTCGCTTTCACCAGGTAAGTAGTTTTTGTCTTCATCAATATATTCATTATAATAGTCCGTCACTGATTCTTCCATGATATCCTCGTATTCTTCAAGATATGTGTACTTCACTAAAACAGGCAGAGTTGCAACCACATCAGTACAACTCTTGATGTAACACTTGCAGGTAAGTATGTCCATGAGTTTGTCGAGCTTTTCCATAAACCTATCTTTCTCCTCCAAATTCGTCTGCCTGAAGACACCTTGTTTCCTTGCTCCCACGTGGATTTCAACTTTGCTTTGATTCTAGCATGGGTGTTTATGACTGGCTCAGTGAATTTAGGATTTGCTCTGCACCACTGAGCAAATATGCCAGTCATTAGATCAGTGACAAGTTGATCATTGCTGTAATTCCGTCTATCTTGGTCACTCATCTCTCTCAGGTACAACCCATATCTAATGAGATCCCTGACAGTGGGTAATTCTGCTTACATGCATTAATATAATTATGTTGCACACAGTGTACGATAAATTAATAATTCATGAGTAAAAGACATAAATACATAACAATAATACACAATATTACACATTGTACAATGTCTAACAGCCAAGAAACTCATAATTATTAGAGTCTTTTAAAATATTTCAGCTAGCTCCATATTAAAGCAGTTTATTTACGTTAATACACGATAATTCGAGCGTAAATCGAAGTAGGTAAATCTAATTGAAAACAAAATTTATACCTATATTTCGATTTTCCACATGAAAATGTACAAATTTATCCCTATAAATTTTTTAAATATTGACCTTTCGAAAATTGACACACCCTACTGGGACATGAAGGTTAAACCATAATTTTTTTATGGCAAATCCCTAGGGGCAGATTAATCTGACGACATCGCCGACGATATCGTGCACATGTACTTGTTACTTGTTACTTGAATCTTATACAGGCCCCTCCAGTACTGCCTGACATTAAAAGGGTTGTGTCATTGAATATACTGGACATTGAGATTACCGAAAAGTTCGGTTTTTCCCCGTATGTTCAAAGACTTTGCATTCGGGCCAAGCAATCTCTCCATGCCCATCGTATTTTGATCTCACATGGGCTTTCGGGGTCAGGCTTCATGATGTGGTCAGGGCTACCACTATCAACCGCATGCTATACTGTTCCCAAGTATGGTGGGGCTTCGCCAGTAAGCAGGAACTTGACTCTTTGAGCGCGCTGGTCCGCAAGTTGGTACGCCTTGGTTTCCTACCCAAATCTTTCCCCACCTTTGAGGAACTTTGCAAAAATGCTGACATAGACCTCTTTAGAAACATTTTAACAAATACTAGCCACACCCTCCACGACCTTCTCCCCCCTGTCAATTGTACTGGTCATGACCTGCGCCCACGCTCACATAACCGTGTTCTCCCTAGATTTGATTCCCTTACCAGGCGCGGCGTCTAAGCTAGGATGTTGTACAGTGATACATATGTTTTCTAGTTGACTTAATTATCTTCTAATTATCGTTTTCTTTATACATAAATTAATTCTGACTTTGTATGTAAAGCGCTGAGCGTTTGATTGCGTTTAATAAAGAACATTCTTACTTACTTACTTACTTACTATCATCATGTCCCATTCCTGAAGCCAGCTATTTGGTCGCGATAGACATGAATAAATGATCTCTATAATCCTAGATCAGTTGTCAAGTCCTTTGCTTCCCTTAGTGTTAGTTACATTGGCAGGTCATAATCATTATCATCATCAGTAGGCCTACCTTATCCTAGCCATTTTGCGTATATGTGTACGAATAGATGATTTCCATTGTCCTCGGTGATGCGAACTTTTTACAGTGCGTTGCTCGTTTCGTGCAAATAATTATATAAGTAAATCTTCGAAAATTTCTCAGCTTAGTACATATTTTAGTGTTTCAGTGAAAAGTGTTGGCCAGTAGAGATTGCTTCGTAGAACTTGATTCATTTAGAAGAACTAGGGGGTTTGTAATTGCATATTTTATTACAGATTAGGTCTAATAATATTGTCAATGATGATGAATGTTATTTGTTGGGTTACAGTCAAGAGCTTCAGGTAGCCATCATATACAGTAGATGGTTAGCTGAAGCTAGACTGTCTAAAAAAACATGGTCGGTGCGCATGCGCATCCAGCTTAATTTTACTTCCGGGTCATAGGCCACCGTTCATAAACAAACCAAACCGAATGGTGCCGCTAGTGATGTTGCTATGATCTACTTTTACGCAAATGCAACGGCCACGAGTTCATGTGTAACTCGATGAATTTGTCTTGTGGCCTCTTTCTATTTTAAATTGCTTCAAAACATCTACCTTCCATCGATTAAAGTCATCCATTCTGAACGATTTGTCGAACCAGCAATCTTACCCTGAATGACAACATTCAATAAGAAAACCTGTACAATACCTACATTCTCCATGTAGCCATACCTCGTCGCCATATCTCGTTAACGATAAATAAAAATGGATAAATTCCTATAGTTTCTATTCTAAAACAATCTACTGAGCAACGCTTATGTGTATGAATGCCCTACGGCTTCCTACCGACTTTGATGTTGGCCAAATAGTAACTGATTGCGTAGGTTCTCTAGACTCAATTCGGCATATTAGGCACATAACAGTAAGCACAATATTATATCCGATTAATAACTTTTCAATGACGGTTAGTTTCTTCGCTAGGCTATTAATAGTGTGTCTCAAATATCATCGGTTTGCTTGCCTCCGCGGCATGCAGGCCTGCTGATATGCAGATCCTGAATGGTCGCGCCGAGGCCTCGTCGGATATTGTAGCCAATGTGGCTCTGACATCGGATAATTTCAATTCAGGGAATATTCTTATATAATAATAAGGATCCACTCGGTTGGCGATCATCCTCTGTCGTTCTTAATCTACGGAACTAGTTTTTATCGACACTGTTTACAGTTCTATGCCATAAGATCGGTAAGAGTTACTGTTTAAAACAATTTTTCCTATCGACGCCAACGCTCTTTGAAAATGAAGCTTGTTCCATTGTCCCGCAATGTTCGACAAGAAGCTACATGTAGATTCTTTGATTTTTTTGGGAAAACCTTACCATAATCTACAAAAGCACCTCTCTTTCGCTTGTATTTCCTTCTCAGCAGGTTGCAGAATGCGTCGCCCGAATACAGGCTGGGACATTAGGGTGTGTCAATTTGGGGTGTCAAATGACTTTTTTTCGAAATTCACAAACGCCTAGTGCGGAAAGTGTGCATTTGAACATGCTGAATCCAAATATGGTTTCAGAAACAGCCTAAAATGAGTGCTAGCTACTTCGATTTACAGTTGAAATGAGCCATAATTAGTATTAATTACATAAAATTCATGTGAACGTACAATAGAACTGAAAAAATCTGTAGCCACACGGTGTCAAAAAAGAAACTGTAATACTATCATAGCACATGTCATCTGTGAGGTCAAGTTAATGGAATTGTACAAAATCAACCAAAGACATCATGTCCTGCTTGCTTATGTTTTGCCCATGAGCTCACGGCTGACCAATGACCATTTGACCTTTCATGTAGTGGTTCCTCCTCTCATGACTGCACACATGACTAGCAGCCTCGGTTGTCATTTTCACACACCTCTCAACAGACTGTGTGTGATGGCCAGTAGAAAACCACCATTGGGTTGGCCACAAGCGCCTTGATCTTTTCTTTTGTTAGGGAGCAAGTAAAAAGGGGCTCAGAGACTCCAGAGCTCCAGTCAATCAGTTGCGAGACTGTAGTCGCTTCAGGGGTGATGGTTGGTGTTTTCCTGGATCTCACCCGGCTATCTCCAAGCTGTGTCATCGCATACCAAGAATTCTTTATAAAATACGGTAGCATATACATACTCTAGTTTAGGCTTTTCAATAACACGGTAAAGTACCCTCAGCAACTATACCCCGTATATTAGATTTGTCTGCCTTTCCATTATGTAACTCACTGCGGTTTGGCAGTCTGTTCTATTAAACGAAGATATATATCTCCTTCACCTCTGATCTTCGGTATCTTCTCCACTGCATCTCTTCTCTCCTGCTCCTCGTCACTGCACAACATTGCTTGCAGCACACACTCAATAAAACTATACCGAGTAGACCTCTTCACTGTAGAGTAGGCATGACAATCGTCTTCACCTCTTCTCTCTGTTCTTTGATCAGTTGTAGCTGGAAAAGAATATGCCACAGATATCTACTTCCTGGTTCCATGCAAACTGTAATATGCTCTTCTTTAACCAAACCTGGATACATTTTGCCATTCTCTTCTGCTTTTAACATGACCTTCGTTTCATCACGACGCCCATCAATGAAAATACAACTTATGCCATTCTGATGAATTTCGTCTTCAAACTTTGCATCGAGTTCCTTTATGACTCTCTCCTGAGCTCTCATCACCTTGTGATCAATAACCAAATTAGTGTCAAACTGAGTAACGATTCCGGCATCAATCCAGGCAGCAGTAGCAATCTCCGCCGTCTCTCTCAACCCAGTGTGGTGTCCTAGACTGGCCAGAACTATGTTGGTATTTTACCTTGCTCTCTTCCCAGTTTTTGCAAAATCATCAGAGGCCTCGCTTTCACCAGGTAAGTAGTTTTTGTCTTCATCAATATATTCATTATAATAGTCCGTCACTGATTCTTCCATGATATCCTCGTATTCTTCAAGATATGTGTACTTCACTAAAACAGGCAGAGTTGCAACCACGTCAGTACAACTCTTGATGTAACACTTGCAGGTAAGTATGTCCATGAGTTTGTCGAGCTTTTCCATAAACCTATCTTTCTCCTCCAAATTCGTCTGCCTGAAGACACCTTGTTTCCTTGCTCCCACGTGGATTTCAACTTTGCTTTGATTCTAGCATGGGTGTTTATGACTGGCTCAGTGAATTTAGGATTTGCTCTGCACCACTGAGCAAATATGCCAGTCATTAGATCAGTGACAAGTTGATCATTGCTGTAATTCCGTCTATCTTGGTCACTCATCTCTCTCAGGTACAACCCATATCTAATGAGATCCCTGACAGTGGGTAATTCTGCTTACATGCATTAATATAATTATGTTGCACACAGTGTACGATAAATTAATAATTCATGAGTAAAAGACATAAATACATAACAATAATACACAATATTACACATTGTACAATGTCTAACAGCCAAGAAACTCATAATTATTAGAGTCTTTTAAAATATTTCAGCTAGCTCCATATTAAAGCAGTTTATTTACGTTAATACACGATAATTCGAGCGTAAATCGAAGTAGGTAAATCTAATTGAAAACAAAATTTATACCTATATTTCGATTTTCCACATGAAAATGTACAAATTTATCCCTATAAATTTTTTAAATATTGACCTTTCGAAAATTGACACACCCTACTGGGACATGAAGGTTAAACCATAATTTTTTTATGGCAAATCCCTAGGGGCAGATTAATCTGACGACATCGCCGACGATATCGTGCACATGTACTTGTTACTTGTTACTTGAATCTTATACAGGCCCCTCCAGTACTGCCTGACATTAAAAGGGTTGTGTCATTGAATATACTGGACATTGAGATTACCGAAAAGTTCGGTTTTTCCCCGTATGTTCAAAGACTTTGCATTCGGGCCAAGCAATCTCTCCATGCCCATCGTATTTTGATCTCACATGGGCTTTCGGGGGTCAGGCTTCATGATGTGGTCAGGGCTACCACTATCAACCGCATGCTATACTGTTCCCAAGTATGGTGGGGCTTCGCCAGTAAGCAGGAACTTGACTCTTTGAGCGCGCTGGTCCGCAAGTTGATACGCCTTGGTTTCCTACCCAAATCTTTCCCCACATTTGAGGAACTTTGCAAAAATGCTGACATAGACCTCTTTAGAAACATTTTAACAAATACTAGCCACACCCTCCACGACCTTCTCCCCCTGTCAATTGTACTGGTCATGACCTGCGCCCACGCTCACATAACCGTGTTCTCCCTAGATTTGATTCCCTTACCAGGCGCGGCGTCTAAGCTAGGATGTTGTACAGTGATACATATGTTTTCTAGTTGACTTAATTATCTTCTAATTATCGTTTTCTTTATACATAAATTAATTCTGACTTTGTATGTAAAGCGCTGAGCGTTTGATTGCGTTTAATAAAGAACATTCTTACTTACTTACTTACTTACTATCATCATGTCCCATTCCTGAAGCCAGCTATTTGGTCGCGATAGACATGAATAAATGATCTCTATAATCCTAGATCAGTTGTCAAGTCCTTTGCTTCCCTTAGTGTTAGTTACATTGGCAGGTCATAATCATTATCATCATCAGTAGGCCTACCTTATCCTAGCCATTTTGCGTATATGTGTACGAATAGATGATTTCCATTGTCCTCGGTGATGCGAACTTTTTACAGTGCGTTGCTCGTTTCGTGCAAATAATTATATAAGTAAATCTTCGAAAATTTCTCAGCTTAGTACATATTTTAGTGTTTCAGTGAAAAGTGTTGGCCAGTAGAGATTGCTTCGTAGAACTTGATTCATTTAGAAGAACTAGGGGGTTTGTAATTGCATATTTTATTACAGATTAGGTCTAATAATATTGTCAATGATGATGAATGTTATTTGTTGGGTTACAGTCAAGAGCTTCAGGTAGCCATCATATACAGTAGATGGTTAGCTGAAGCTAGACTGTCTAAAAAAACATGGTCGGTCGAAAATATGTACATTCCTAGGCCTCATAGCCATAATATGGATATTGATTAAAGAAAAAATAATAGTCATATTATGACTATTATTTTATCTTTAATTAATATCTAAACTGCAGCGTTTGTACCTTGTTGCGTGTGTGTAAACGAGTTTGTGCAATAAAGGAAAATGGTGATGATGGTTAGCTATAATTGATATCCGAACTAGCTAGAATTAAGTTCTTGCTGCCGCTACTGCTGCTGGTGACAACGACGATGATGATAATGATGATAATAATAATGACGATGATTAGCGTACAGGACTGAGATGTTTTCGTTTAGAATGACGGAATATGCGGATAAATCAACCGAAGAAATGGCATCTGCGTTCATCGTTAGCACATGTCAATTACTTCCAAAGTCATTTCCTACTGTTTCTGATTATATGCATGACTTAATAGGGTCTTCGAGCACTGCTGTAAATAGGTATTCGATTCTGTGTGGTAGCGCTGCGGAGTTCTATATCCGACCGGTGAATACATGCATTGACGACACAGATACCTTAATCATCGCGGCCCATGAGCTGGCCTTCAGTGGCGACTTTCCCGTGTTTCCAAGTGATATGAGTGGCCTTGCCGATAGGATCAAGTGCTACAGGATCGAAACATACGACAGGTATCCAGGCTTCGTTCGATTAGGATTTTGGGGGGAAATGATCTATAATTGGAAATACAAAAAGTACGAATTTAGTGACATAGGCCAAGCTCTTACAAACCGTTACGGAATACGAAATATGGATAATGTAGAAAATATTTATTCCCGATCAACACTCGTAAGAAGTACCTTGCCAAAAATCACGAGTGGTCCAGCAATTAAACATCGAAGAGATGTACGTGCTGGTTATTATCTCGGAAGTGATCTCGTCGAAAGCGGATGGTGTCCTCAATGGCCTGAAGAAGCACAAGGTTGGCTTAAAAGACCTAGGAATAACGGATGGCCGACCATTGATACAATCGCCGAAGTTAAACAAAATGGTTGTCATGTTGTCTACGTTCAGCATCGTTCTTGCAGAGCGGATGAACAACAGTGGAGATTGTCATTTTCAGTCGCTGAAGTAATTCTACTCCAGAGTTGGACTCGCATTCAACAGATTGTCTATCATTTGCTGAGATTCTTCGCAAAGAAAGAATTAATACAAAAGGATTGTCCAAAGGAAGATGAGGTTCTCTGTTCGTATCATTTAAAGACGCTGATGTTATGGACTTGTGAAGAGATGTCGTCCGAATGGTGGAATTCTTCTTCTGTTATTGCCATCTGCTGTGAGTTATTGAAAAAGCTTTCAGTATGGCTGAAGAGGAGACGCTATCCGAACTATTTTATACCTGCTGCAAATTTATTTCACAAGCCATCACGCTCCAGAATGCTTGAAAAGACTGAGAGAGGACTAAATGAACTCTGCAATTCTGGAATTCTTTGTTATTGGTTTGTGGAAAATTACATAATGTCATTCATTCGGAGACATTTCAAGCTTAATAGGACAACGGAAGTAATGCCACATTTTGTGGATTACACGCTGCTTCTATTTGAATTTTGGAAAGTAAATGAATCAAAATCATTGGATTTATTATTTTTCTACGTATTCGCATATTCTCATAAGAACAGCCGTCCCGTAATAAAACGCGGGTTAATATCAGGACTGCGACAAAGCTTCAAAGGGGGAAATAATTCAAGAAGTCTTGAATTGAAAGCACACAGGAGACTGAGAGATCTTCCAACAATACAAAACGTCTCATGTTTCACGTACTATGACATCCAATTGTATATTTTGCATACTATATATGGATTAAGATGTGGAGAGATTTCATGGGATGGCAGTCTCTTTGTTGAATTTGTCCAAGCAATATCAACGCAACCTAGAATTATTAGGTCTAAGTATCATAACTTTCCGAAAATTTACGCAACCCAAAGTAGTCGGTTTCAATTCCTCCGTGCTCAGGATCTGATGCAACATTTAACTGGATCAAATAGCAGTCCAGAATTTTATTTGTTGTCTCTCATGTCAAAAGAGTTTCTTAGAAGAGCTTTAGAATACGAAGATTCTAAATCCAGCGGCATTACTCCAGCAGTTTTGGCCTATCTGGCTGCACTTCATTTTACCACATCAGAATATCAAAAAGCAATACGCTTATGTTTGGCAGTTGTTGATCAGACTTCCCAAGAGGATAGAGAGACACTGAATGCAGGTTGTTTGTTGTTTATTGACGATGTCTCAAGAATCGTTGGATTGTGTGTTCTTCAAAAAAAGATTACTGAAAATAATCTTCATTACATCAACAGGCGACTTTATCTTGATCTGCGTCTTTCACCAGCGGTGTTTGCTCATTGTTTAACTCTATTATCCTCGGAAAGAATATCCAAACACTTACAATGTTATTACGATTTGCCTGATTCAACATTTCCTATGGACTTAAATTTTAGGGCTTTAATAAAATCAAAATCTATTTTTTCGATGAAATCATGTTCTCACTACAATGCTGTTAGACATATCGTGTATTGCAGAGCAAACTCCTTGGCAGAAATCCAGGCCTCAAGTGTGAATCCCTTGATAGTTAAAGAAACACTTATTGAGGCTCAAATGGGGTATGCTTTAGAAAATATGACATCATTCTACAATGTGATTCGTAAAGACTTTAGCATCCAGTGCAACACAGTTGACTGCTATCGTGCTTTGTACCTTTACAAGTGTCGCCAATATGATGAAGTGCAGCATTTGTGTGATCGACTTCTGCAGCAGCCTGATCTACAGAGCGATTTGAAGGAGTTTGCATTTGCGAATGTTTTGTTGTTGCCACCGCTTGACTCTTATTTCGATGAAGACGTACAGTCTTTGCTAGGATTTCACACACTTTTCTATTATTTACACCCTCTGAATAACAATATGGGGGAAATTGAGTCAAATGACGAGGCAGAAGTGATTGAGTTAACTGCTGAGTCAACATTTGAACACTGGTTTTCTCGAGTTGTGTACACTCATAGGTGTGAAATCTTGTTTTTTCTTCAATGTCATTACCCCATTAAATGCCACTATTTTCTTGGAAGACATTTTCTTGCTAGATATTTGAAAGTCAGATGTTGTATCGACTGCAATCTTCCAGATAAAGATGCATTGACTGAATTTGCTGCTCAGCAAGCTAATCTTCCGTTTGAACACATCATTCGCAGGCTTCTTATACAAAAGCTTCGTATTTCTAAAAGATAGTTCAATAAGAGTTTCATCGCATCGATGACCAGATTGTGTTTTCACATGAAATTTGCTTTACGTGATATGCTGTTTACAGGTATTGTCGCTTGACACGACTATCTATTGCCTTGAAGGTTTTCGCCGTTCTAGTGTGGAGACTTGGAAAACGTCTTCTTGCCATGCCAGTGTTGGGAGATTAGAAACTCGGATGATAGGACAATTACATCCAAACAATAATCCTGAGTCATCGTAGTGAAGAAGCGGTCGGTCCCGCATTCCTGCATTGCACAAAAAGGAGGAAGGCATTTGGGAATGAAGGACTCAGCGGTACGGCACCACTATACGTGCTGCCGGCAAGACAGCTCGAGTGTCGACGACACTCGAGCTGAGAGTTGTTTGTTGCAAAACCAGAAGTAAGTTGCTTTTAACTCAACAATAGGTTCTGTTCACTAAATTCTTCTCCAACCTCTGAACCACAAGTCATAGTACCCAGGTACTCTGTGGGACTCCAGCGCCTGTGATGATTCTATTATAGACAGGCAACTAAAAAAGTTTCAAGACTTGTTTGGCTCTCTGCAAGACCATATTCGTGGTCGGCAACTGAACTCTGTGATTTTCTTCTGTTACTTCACATGGGTCGCCTGAGAATTATCTTGTCGCATCACCAATTTTTTTTCAAAAAGTACATGTAGTTAAGGGCGGATTTGTAGCAGAATTTGTTTTATCTTTCTTCAGCTTCAATTTCAACGGCGAGGTGCTTTTAAAGATATTCAGCGAAATGTATTGTCGTATGTCCTGGTTTTAGAAACAGTTGATCGCATCTCCATACAGCATTCAGGGTGTTGCAGTGTCTGTGTTCTATGTCCTGAGAAATCTCGTCACTGATTTGACGCGCAGAAGATACAACAGTATACAGGTGCGCTTAGCTAGATTATATTGTTGCATAACCAGACAATTGCAATTTTCTCCTTTAAAAAATCCGTACTATATACATGAACATTTTACCGAACACACTCTAAAAATTGGTCGTTGCTTAATTTTATCATGTCTGTGTTTTCCGAAGGATGATTTGTAATTTTTGTAAATCTAGTTAATACAAAATTTCCAAAAATTTCTAAAAACAACGATACTGTTAATTTTTAAATGCAACGTCTTAATGTTGACGATTTAGTAATTATGACGTCTGTGTGTGAACTGCCCTCCTTATTGCCACGAATTTCATATTTTTCTGTCCAATGCTGGCCCAATTTCTACCTTGTTTTTCTCGGAATTTTGAAAGATGGAGATATGCTAAGATAGGCTAATTCTCAGGCGACGATGTGGAGAGATGAATTCTCCAGTCATTCAAGCCTCACCCATATATAATTTTATTCGTTTATTGAGAAAGACAACACCGCAATCAGTTACAATGTCAGAGTTTATAGAAAATAATAGCCTAGGTGTTTAGTTCTGGATCACTGTCCGCAGCAATCCGCTTATAAGAATAAACTGTTCTATGGCTTCATGCGTTCTTGCGTCAACCAGTAAAACAGTAAAAATCATTGCTAAACATAAATTTAATTGAACTTATTGCAGACGAGTAATACCTTTATTTATTCGGATTGCAAGTATCTGCCTGAAACGATGGAAATATAATTTAAGTTGTCGTCTCTTTCCTGAGAGTTCTTATATAGGTTTTCATTTGATACTTTAACAACGATCTGCATTTGTTTCCCAGTCTCTGTTAGTACACTCTCATCGTTGATGTTAAATGCCCAGTTACAATGTATCTGTCATAAAATGCTGCTGATGACAAGGCAAACTAAATGCAACGATACTGGTGAATCAGATAAACATCGCAGACCTAAGGAGGGTTTCCTGACAAGGTTCTTGTATCAAACCAAAGTCATATTGTAAACCAAGAAAAGTGAGATAAGAAAAATGTTTTTGCGAAATGAACAGAAACTACGTCATCGAATAGTGTAATGGAACTGGAGAAAGCAAGTATTGCCCCTGAATTATTCTCAGTTTGAGGATTGTTTTTACTCGATTGAGTCGAATCGCTCTAAAAATAATAATGTATAAGTCCGAAGGTTCTCATTAGCACATTACTTCGTGTTTTTCTTATTTGTACATTTTAGACGGATTATATTGTATACTTAAAAACACGGCATAATTTACATTGAATTATCACTTGTGTAAGTACTTGAACAAGTTTTGTTTTTAAAATATTGCACCGCGTCTACTTGAGGACATTTAAATTGGAAATTGTTTAGACGTTGTAAGTAGGGATAGACGAAAATCACGTTTAAAAAGTAAAAAAACACGGCATAATTTAAAAATTGCCAAATACACGTCAAATTCACGGCACCAATTTAAAGTCATAATTATTGTGTTAATAAAATACCCTTAGGCACTAAAACTGTTGAAGAATTCATGAACCCCCACTTCCTGGATCTTTTGCAATAGTTCTAACTACCTCTCATGAAATTGTTAGTAAGTAAGTAAGTAAGTAAGTATATCCTTTATTGATCCAATTGCTAACCGCACTTTGGTGTACATTATGAAGTATATAATCACGAATAAATCATCCTAATAATAAAAGTTTTGCGTGCCAGACTGTCTGCAACAGGTAGAATTCTGTCATGTTTACGTGGACGTAGAGCATATACTACAGGTTTAATTGGGGGCAGTAGGTCATGTAGAACATGGCCTGGATCTGCACGAACAGCACCGAAGAGGCGGGTGTCAGCACTCTGGCATAGTTGTTCGAAACTTGGGTTGTTTTCGGGCAGGTATCGTAGCCGGACCAGTCGCCGCAGCAGCGCCTGTAGGCGTGTTCGCCCGTCCTGACCCACAAACCCCCACCATGCCGGAGAGGCATACAACATCCTGGTAAGAGTAGTCGCACGGACAACGTCGTGGAGTGATGATCCCGATAACCCAAGATGCATGTATTATATCCCCTTCAGCATGGTTTTCGTCCAGGTCATTCCACTAATTATGTCTCTAATTAACATGCAAGACCTTATTTCTCAAGCAATAGACACTAATAAATATTCAATTGGTATATTCCTTGATCTAGCAAAGGCATTCGACACGGTGGACCATAAAATTCTACTAGATAAACTTGAAAATTACGGGATTAGGGGCATACCTCATTTATGGTTTAAAAGCTATTTGGAGCATATGTATCAACAGGTGCTATGTAATGGGACCCTATCTTCTAGAAAACCGATAAAAATTGGTGTCCCGCAAGGTTCAAACCTCGGTCCGCTACTGTTTTTATTGTATACTAATGATCTTCCCAATGCTTCTGCTGTGCTTAAACTTATTTTGTTTGCTGATGATACGAATGCTTTCTGTTCACATGATTCTTTACCCAGACTCGTTGAAATAATTAATACTGAATTAAACATTCTAGCTGAGTGGTTTAGGACCAATCGCCTGTCACTCAATATAAAAAATCCTGCTTTATACTATTCCATTCTACGAAGAAACGAATCCCGGATCTCCAGAAAAAGTTGTCAATTGATGGAATTTCCCTGTCCCAAACCCGATCCACTAAATTTCTCGGTGTATGTATTGACGAATGTCTAACTTGGACTGAACATATCAATATTATTGCTGGCAAAATTTCCAGAAACCTTGGTATACTAGCGAGAATATCTTACCTTATCCCAATTCATATTCGTAGGAATTTATATTATACACTAATCAATCCCTATTTTGATTATGGTAATATTGTCTGGGCCGCAAACTATTCTACTAGGTTGAAATGTCTTCTGGTTCTGCAGAAAAAAGCTATTAGAATTATTGCAAGAGATCCTTTTAATGCCCACACGGCATACAGATACAGAGAATATAATATTATGAACTTTGAAAATATAAATCGCTATCAACTGGGTAATTTCATGTATACATTTGTCAATAACTTGCTGCCTGATTCATTTTCAAACTATTTTACGAAGGTAGTAGAGATGCATGGTCATTGTACAAGGTCTTCTTCTGGTGGTTTATATGTCATAAAATTATATGCACGCACTAATTATCGTAGATTTTCAATTTGTTGTAGTGGTCCAAAAATTTGGAATGCTGTACCGATGAGTATTCGGAATATATATATATAATAACATATAACATATTTTTATTCACCAACCAACTTAAAATACAGGTCGTAAGTACATGAAACTGTTTTCGAGATTAGTCGGTATGCCCAGGAGACCCAAAAGGGGCCGAAGGTCCCGCAAGCCAGGGCCACCTGAGACAAATTAGTTGACAGAAAGCATTACGGCCGACTATGATAATTCACAAACTAGGCAATATATTCTTAACTATCTTAACTAAACAATTAGAAATTAAAGAAAATTAAAGAAAACTAAGAAAAATTAGAGATTAAGCACATATGATGACATAGCTTGCACAGTGCACACTCCCCTTACGGTGACCAGGTAATCCCCTCTTATGAGTGAGTTAGGTTCCTCGTTGGATGTGGGTAGAAAGTTTACGTTTAAACAGCTGGAGGGAAGGTAGTGAACGAATATCGGGAGGAATACTGTTCCATGCTCTTGGACCTGCACATTTTATTGATGCTAGTCTATTATTGGTACGAGCAAACGGGATGTAATATGGCTTGAAGTTCCTCGAGCGATCATGATTATCAGTGTTAGATTGAAAATAATTCCTATAGGTTGAGGGTAATTGGTTATGAGTATATCTATACATGAATATGCCAATTTGGACCTGCCTTATCTGGTCAGGTTTTAATATCTTCAGTCTCAGGAATTCAGTTATCGTATGGGCTCCATATGGGAGTTGTGCAATAAATCTGACTGCCCGTTTTTGGAGGACAACTAGTCTAGAGAGGTTTGACTTATATGCTGATGCCCAGACTATATTACAGTAAGTTATGTATGGATGTATAAGAGAGTAGTAGAGAGTGATTCGAGTCTGTGATGGGAGGATTCTGGATATACGAGTAAGTATTCCCAAGTTTTTAGCAATTTTTATAGAGATATTAAATAAATGATCTTTCCAGGATAGGTGCTGATCCACATACACCCCAAGGAACTTAGAGGACTGAACTTGAGTAATATGGGTGCCCATAATACATAAGTTTGTATATGAGTTAGGAAGCGATTTTTTATATGATCTAAAAATAATAAAGTTAGTTTTATCTAAGTTGAGGGTTAGCTTATTCAGTTGGAACCAATCAGCTACTTTACTCAGTTCAGAGTTGGTATGATTAATTAGTGTTTCAATTGAGGAGTGAGAGTTAAAAATATTAGTATCGTCAGCAAATAATATAAAAAATAGATCAGGAGAGACATTAGGTAGGTCATTTATGTATAAAATAAATAATAAAGGACCAAGGATGGAGCCTTGAGGTACACCATATTTAATTAGTTTCAAGGGAGACTTAGTACCGTTGCAGCTCACTAATTGCATTCTATTATCAAGGTAACTTTTGAACCAGTTTAGCTGGGTGTTGCGAATTCCATAAAGAGATAACTTTTTTAGTAAAATACCATGATCAATAGTATCAAAGGCTTTGGCCAGATCTAGGAATATACCTATGGAGAATTCATTTTTATCCATTGCAGCAGAAATTTTATCTTGCATACTTAGAAGTGGCATGAATGTTGAATGGCCTGATTGGAATCCATGTTGGGAGGTAAAGAGAATATCAAATTTGGTTATATAATTATTAAGTCTTACGTGCATGGCCTTTTCAAAAAATTTTGAGAAGAAAGGAAGGACAGATATGGGTCGGTAGTTAGAAGCCTCATCTCTTGGTCCTTTTTTAAAGATTGGTACCACCTTTGCTATTTTTAGAGCTTGAGGAAATAGGCCAGTTTTAAAAGAGCAGTTAATAATTTCAGTTAGTGGTTGTATTATATTAGGAAGGCTTGTTAAGGCTATAGTTGGATCAATGTCATCAACTCCTTTTGCATGGGAAGGATGGATTGTATAACTTAGTTGCATTAATTCATCATTAGTTATTTCAGTAAGGCCAAAGGAGTCTACTTTCGAGGGAGGCATATATTTTTCAATGTTAGAAGTTGAGTTTGGGATATTTATTGCTAGGGAATGGGCAATATTAGTAAAGTAGTTATTGAATTCGGTCGCAATTTTTATTGGGTCTGTGGAGGCAAGACCATTTATCTTTAATGATTTAATATCCCTATCTTCCTCATTGGATTTACCAATTAAATGTTTCAGGATTTTCCAAGTTTCCTTAAGGTTGTTGCTCTGTCTACAGAATTCTGCTGCATAATAATTCTTTTCAGCCTGTAATAATTGCTTTGAATTTGTTCCTATATGAAATAAAAGCCTTCTTGTTCTGGATATTTGGGTTTTTGATAAATTTTTTGTATAATTTGGATTTTTTGTTACAGGACTTAAGTAAGCCTTGGGACATCCAGGGATTTTTTGGCGAGTTCCTTCTAGAAGGTTTCTTTTGGCAAATTGGGAATGCTAATTCATATTTCTGTTTATATTCATGGAGAAAAGTATCGTATGCCCTGTTTGTATCTAAGCTATGGCAGGCGTGCTAAGGAAGAAGACAGTAACTCAATTTTTTGCGGTTTTGAGTTAGCACTGGTTTCGACATCTAGACAACATGTTCTATCATATATAAAATCAAGGAAACAGTATCTGCCCAGTAACATGGCAAAAAATAGGAAAGAAATTCACAGTATCTCATCTGAGGATCATCATTCTAAGCAAAAAAACAGTAACTCAAGTTACTGTGTTGTTGCTTAGTATATGGAATTATTACGCATGTGTAGTTGTCTTTTTTTAGCAATGAGCAAACAGTAACTCACTGGACAGTATGATAATGATTATATACCTTTTCGTTACTGCTGCCCATGGCAACCGCCGTACTACGTAATTAGTACGTATGTATAATTATTAGAGTGGCCCAAAATAACAAAAGTTGGAAATGTTTAGCTCCACAAGGCTGCCCTTGTTACACATGAAAATATAACCCTGTATGCAAAAATTTGGACAGATTGAACTATATTTAGAGGTCGCGCCTTTTGCACACTTTTACATTATATAGTATGAAACGTCAAAAGACATGTATCAGTTTGAAAAATGACCAGATCTCAGCCATTAATTGTTAAAATTGGTTAATTCTTTCTTGCATTCTTCGTCTTGAAGAGGGCTACCTGTGATACGAAACAAGGATACCAAATGTAAGACGATCAAAATTTATTTTAAGGACAAAAAGGTCAACTTCAGACCACGATTTTTCTATAAAATTGACCTTTTTGTAATTAAAATAACTTTTGATCGTCTTGCAGTTGGTATCCTTGTTTCTTATCACAGGTAGCCCTTATCATGACGAGAAATACGTGACAGAATTAACCAATTTCAACCATTATTGGCTGAGATCTGATCATTTTTCTTCGATTTTTGTTAGATTTGGTTTCTTATGACCTTGAAATGACCTTGAATGACCCTGAATTTCGTATTTATATTTTAATTAAGATATAGCTCTCATCTAGATAAATAAACAGTCAAAAGTTCATCTAAATTGGACTTCTCGTTAATTTGTTGTGATAAAAAGAGTAAATCGACAATGGACCCAAGTTCCAAAACCCAAGCATGCGGTTTTTGCGATTTCTACAAAAAGTGTCAAAGTGGCGCGACCTCTAAACATGCTCAGATCTCTTCAATTTTTTCACCACATAGTCTTCTTGTCAAGTGGAACAAGGGCAGCCTTGTGGAGCAGCATGTTTCAACAACAAAATTTTCCCCGTGTAAGTTTGGGCCACACTAATAATTATATATATGTATATATTTATATATATGTATATATATGTATATATATATGTACACAACGACCTCTTATATATAACGTATGTACATATATACATATATATGTATATATACATACATACATATATATATGTGTGCATATATATATATGTATATATACATATATATACATATATTATATACATATCTATGTATGTACATATATACATATATATGTATATATATATATATACATATATACATATATACATATATATACATATATATACATATATGTGTATATATATGTATATATGTATATAATATATATGTACATAGATGTATGTGTATATGATATATGTACATGTATATATATATATGAATATACGTATATATATATATATAGGTACTTATGTGTATTTATATATATGTGCGTGTATGAATATGTGTATATACATGTATATGTACCTATGTGTATATATGCGTGTATGTACATTTATATGTTATATGTGTATGTGTAGGCCTATATATGTATGTGTATGTGTATATATTCATGCATAATGTAACGTAGTTGTAGTAACGGAGTTGTAAAATATTAATAATTAGGTCTCCATGCTCACCGGACGAGTTAAGGTACAAAAAATAGTTAGTCTATAGTGGCCAGACTGTCAGTTTCAATATTATTTTTGAAGGAAAAAAATTATGTATAGATGCAAAGTGCAATAATTACAGTAACGGAGTTGTAAATCTTTTTATACTATTACATTACCGGATAAATTTCCGAAAATTGTCAACAGAAGCAAAACGTCCATATTGATTTCTTGTTGGTAAAATCAATGCAGACATGTTCCCTGCTATCGAAGATTATGTAAAAAAAATAAAAATTATAACGTTGAGTATATAACAAAAATCAGAAAATTATAACGCTGCAAAGTCTTATTAATAATACACTCTGAGTCCCATAATTAGCATAGCATTTCTAGTTACTGCTTTTATGCTTAGCAGCAAACCGATTTCAAATAATTATATACTAAGCAAAAACACAGTATCTCATTTTTATATCATTTTTACGTAAATATAACAAAAAGTAACTTTAGATAAAAATTTAACTCATTTAAATATAATTGTATAAAAAAATTCAGAAACATTGTAATTTAATTTCTGGTTGAATTAAACAGATTTCTTCTTTTCCTTTTTACTCAGATTCATCTTTTTTGAGTTACTGTCTTCTTGCTTTTTACGGCAGTATGGCAGGCATCAAGTACTGGTGACCAATTTATTTTTGAGATAGAATTTTGGAAAGCAGTAATGGATTCTGGGGTGGTTTTCCTAAATGAACGGAGTAGTGGTTTGTTACAGTGCACTATCTCCTGTTCAAATTGGGCTAAAATAGGAAGGTGGTCTGATATGTCAGTAATAATAATTGTGGATTCAATCAATTTATGCCAGGCATTAGTATAGATGTTATCTATTAGAGTTGAGGAGTACTCCGTTATTCTAGTTGGTTTGGTAATTATTGGGAGAAGATTGTGAGCTAACATACAATTGTACAGGCCCTCAGTTGGTTTGTGGTGATTAACTTTTAACAGGTCCGAGTTGAAGTCACCTATTAAAAATAACTCTTTTGATTTATTCTTTATTTTGGATAATATGTGGTCTATTTCTACCGTAAAATCGTCTAGGTTGTGACCAGGGGGTCTGTATATGACACCCATTATTGATGAACCTTGCTTATGGGGTAAACGAATAAATAGACCTTCAAATGAGCAGAGGGAGGAGGCTTCCACTACATTCCCAAGGACTTCAAATGGGGTTTCATGCTTTATTAGAAATGCTATACCGCCACCCCTACTTTTACATCTAGGTTTGCTCAAGAAATGATAGCCTGGTATATTGATTAGATCATCTTGGTTATCCGTTAGCCACGTCTCCGTAAGGGCCAGGACAGTTACAGGTATAAGTGTCAGCAGATCTTTGATTTCATTCAATTTATTTAGTATACTGCGGCAATTCAGGTGCATTACTGATAGTGTAGGTGATTGAGTGAATTGGGTCGAGTCAGAAGGTAAGGTGGAGTAAGTGGTATTATAGGTTAGGTCATTGAAATAGTTGCAGTCTGGGTCTATGTCTGGACAATTTAAGAGAGGGCGGCTGACATCTTCATCAGTTAGCACTTCAAGGAAACTAGCTGGAGAGTTATTAAGGTGTTCAACCTTATATAAGTCGTTATTCGTCACCCTATCTAGCACCTTATTAGAATTACTACTTATGTTTAGGACAGGCATGTTATTAGGAGTATTTAGTTGGTCATGAGGTCTGAGGATAGGGGCCATACATTGATCTGTTACATCTGCAGTGTGGAAATAGGTCTGTTCTGACCCTACCTTGGTAATTAGGGGAGTGGGTTTGTCAGGGTGACCCTAATTAAGCGGGGCTTGTGCCCCTTTTGGGTCTTACCTGTTCCCTAGCCAATGCACTGATATGTAATAGTCAATGCACCCACATACACCCAATTTAAGAAGCTGTGGAATAGTTACTTGAAGGATTAACCATACTTCATTTAACACTGTTTATTCGAATTGTTTAGATATTGATCTTCTTAGTAAATTGCAATGTTATTATTTAGTTAAGAACATTATTGAGTTGAACCTTTCTTTCTTACATATTGATCTTCTTAGTAAATTGCAATGTTATTATTTAGTTAAGAACATTATTGAGTTGAGCCTTTCTTTCTTTCAACTGACTAACCAGCCATAAATGATTATTGTTAAAAAGGGTGACCCTAATTAAGCGGGGCTTGTGCCCCTTTTGGGTCTTCCCTGTTCCCTAGCCAATGCACTGATATGTAATAGTCAAGTTATAATTGTCGTTAATTGTTATATGCATTGTGCATCTGGAAATAAAAGTTGTCAGTTGTCAGTTGTCAGTTAAAAAGACGTTGATTTCAATAATTTGATTTCGACGTTTCATCAGACCAGACACTGTATTACTTAGTCAGTAAGTAAAAATTCACGATTATCATGACTGCAAGTCAGAATGCAATAATTGTTGAGTTCACTTTTAGCGCCATCTGGCAGTTGACTAAAATGCCTTTGTTCTTTGCCAATGTATTGTTCATGACCAAGGCGGCCGTTTTAGGTCCAATTTGTCAAGTTTAACAACAGAAATTTATGGATTTCGACGCAAAAAGTGCAGCATTTGTATAAAAAAAATCACTGAAAATCACGGCAAGGGCCAGAATTCACGGTCTCTGAATTCTGTGAATTATTTTCGTCTATCCCTAGTTGTAACATACCCCAGAACGCGAGCTACTGGTCGTAGCTGGCGTCCTCGGGTGTCCCATCGCCTGTTACCCAAGGCCTCCTCTTGTTGGTTCTTTTGTGCTTCGATATGTCTTCCTCTATAGTCTCTCTCTTTAGTTCCCTAAACTACTCCCAAAGCATCATTCACTCCAACGCCCCTTATTTCACTTACCTTTGTTCTAAACCTTTTCCATACTAACTCATAATCTGCTTTAAAGAAGTTGTGTCTTTTCACATAGGCTTTTACTTCCTGGATCTGCTCCATGACCAATTCCCATCTGACTACCTGATGATCACTAAAGGAAACTAAGGAAACAATTTAACACAAAACTGAACTCAAGCTCTGTATTTTAAACGTCACATTGACCATTCAATGCAAATAATGTTAAAGTTCATTTAATTAGAGTTAATTAGATATTGTCATGATGTGCAAGACAACAGAGACTTACAAGAGACTCAAGTGAGCTAAGCACTGGTATCCTATCAAAAGGGCGAAATCAAAAGGGCGAATAGCAAAAGGGCGTATGTTTAAAAGGGCGAATGTACATGCAAATAAAGAGAGTGTTTATAAGAGCGAAGAGCAAAGGGGCGAAATACGTAAGGGCTTAAAATTGGGTGAACCCGTAGTTTAGGTTGATAATTAACTCAAGCGAAGTTTAGGTTGGTAAATTATTTTAATATCGGAAACACGTTGTCGGTCATTTTGCTGGAGCACTGAAAATGAGTATTGTTTGGTTAAATAGAAGTTGGATTTATGAAAATCGAATTCCGTACATTAATATAATCTTTTCAATGCCGTACTATACGTTGGTCTGCCTGTGTCCATGATTGCTGTCGTCAATCCAGCTCCCATTGAAAAAAAAAATAATTTTAATTAATCCAACTCCCATTGTTAGAAGTCCTTTCATCAATCCAGCTCCCATTGAAATTAGTCTTTGCATCAATCCAGTTCCCATGGAAACTAGTCTTTTCATCAATGTGGCTCCCATTGAAACGAGTCTTTTTTATTAAACAGCTCCCACTGCAACAGTTCTTTTCATCAATCCAGCTCCCATTTAGGCAATTATTTTCATCAATCCAGCTTACATTTGGGTAAGCTATGAATTATTTTTAATCAATACAGCTTCCATTTCAAATTGAGAGTGCATGACACTTTTACAGATATTAAAATAATTTACCAACCTAAAGTACGGATTTATATTTTAAAATTGCATACAACCAGTGATATTTTCGTCAATAAGAAGTAGATTATGAATAATAATTATTTGATATTTGTGCCGCAGAAGTGCGATTTCGCCAGTTTTCTCTTCGCTATTTTAAACACGCTTTTTATTTACATTCGCCCTTTAAAACATGCGCCCTTTTGCTATTCGCCCTCTTAAACATGCATCCTTTTGATTTCGCCCGGTTGATTTGCGCCCTTTTGATTTGCGCCCTTATGAGAGTGAACCCTAAGCACTTGAGTCTAAAATCGAACGCCACGAAACGACTTTAAATACGTTCACGACAAAGGCAGAATTACGCAAACAATTCACCTAGGGTTTTAGCATAACTTGGTCCATAGACAATGCATATCTGCCAAACTGGCTGCACGCGCATGCGTAGGCTCGCTTTCAACAAAACTACGACAGCGAAACGGCGTTTTAGCATATCCAAACAATTCTGAAAATTTATGTTCTTCAATCCAGGAATAGAGTAATGAAGAAAATTGCAGAAATAAAAGTTGACATTCTTAAATTGATTACTTTCGGCAACCTTTATACTTAAATTATTTTTATTTTATCTAGTTGATGAACTTTGTAGGCTACACCAAAATGCGGTTAGCAGTGGGTTTTTCAATAAAGGATATACTTACTTACTACAGTTATTCATCCACAAAACACTAAAGGAAAAGCCTGCGGTGAAGAAACCACACCCAGTGTTTGTAGACATGGCCTAATATAAAACAATAAACTTGCGAGCTATTGCTACATAATTATTTCTAAAAATGCTCTAAAAGCTCATAATGAGCAAGAGTTCATCTTTAAGGAATGTTCATAAGATGAAAGACTCCGTCAGTTTCAATATCATGCATTAAGAACTTCACAAGAACTGGCAGACAAACAGAAGTTTCCCATTTCCGAGAATCTAGTGTAACCTATCATAACAGACATTTGAAAATTGGCTATAATATTACTTTCTACTGTAACAGAATTTTCATATTAAAATACAGATTCATTTGGACACGAAAATGAAATACGACACGAATGATTATTCAGAAAGGTTATTAAGATATTACTTTAGAATTTGTTACAACTGCATAAAATGGGTCAATACCAGGCTACCTCGGTTAGGCTATAAGGCTATATTAACAATTAAAAGCTACGCATAATCTATATTTTCAGAGGCCCAAAGAACCATCAGACCTAGGCCTATATATAAGAATATTGTCAATTACTTGAATAATTTTGTCCTGCGTCGTGACATTGATTTACTTAACGCTGCACATCAGAATGAAGCTGAAAAACGAAACGAAAATATTCTCCCGAATTCTCTACAATCAATGGCGTCAGAGCAAAAAGCACTGACGTTTCTAAATTGACGCTATAGTAGATCTGTTGAAAGGACAAGAGCAAAATAGGTACACGAGCTATGAGTAGGAAAAGTCATAAGATTCGATGTGGTCTGCTGAGCTTCGATGACTAAAATAGGGTCGACAGAATCACACAATTGACGCATATAACAATCATCCTTACGTGGTATACTCCATCCCGGATCCTTCTGCCAAAGACCCACTTTTTAAACACTGTGCCAACATCCTTACCCACTATTAGGTCTACTCATTCGTCCGGACATACTTCATCATCATAAAATTTATGTTCCCTTCGCATATTTCTCATAATTATCAGCTACATCCGTTTACTTACGCATGTGCGCACTAATTTACTTATGCATGCATGCGGCATTGCGGCACATATGCCCACTAGGGTGTCCCAAAAAAACAAAAGGTCTCAAATATCAATGGCCAACCTCTAAGAAGTTTTTCTTAGCTATATTGATAAAAATGCGAAGTTTCATAAAAATTGAACATGATCTAAACGTAGCTGAAGGCCGTTTCAAATTCAGTATGCCCCCCCCCATGCAATAGCCTGTGTGGAAAAATTTACCAATAGGGCCTATATCGATTTTTAATGCATAACTTTCACACGGAAAGAGGTAGTCAAAATTCCTTTGGCGAAGTTTCATGAAAATGTTTGCTTACAACATAGCTTTTGTTTCATTAGGTTACTCCCGCATGAAGCCATGTGACTTGACGTCAAACTTTGACGTCACAGTTCGTTGGATCAATGGTTTCTCTTAAAGTATTGTTCCTAAAAGTTTTATATTGGTATGAAGTTATGGTTTTGGGAAAGAGGGATTCACATAAAATATTTTTGAAACCCCTTGGCAATTACTTCTTCCAGAACACGTGACATAACGTCACTCTCCGTGACTTTTTAAGTAACCGCTCCTATCTCCACAGCCAGAAGTCTTGGAAATGAGATCTCGGTGTCTGCAGACTAGGGTTATCGACTACAAGGAATCCGAAAAGTCCATTTTTACACTATGTGGTATATTATATTTAACAGATCAGGCGACGTCACTCACGGTGGCGTTCCCAGTGATCTTTTATATATCAATAGCCAGTTAACCACCCACAAGTTTTAGAGAGGTGATCTTGGTGTCTAGTATAAGATTTTTGGCTACAAGAAGTCCTAAAGACACATGATTGACCCTCCGCGGTAATTACATTCCATGATCTATAATATCAAGTAACAACTAGATTGGTTTGAAACACTTCATATGGCCTAGGACAGCTGTAGAAAGTTTCCTGTAACTATTTTCTGTGAATCACAAAGTATAATGAAAAATCTCGTTTTTAGGAAAGTGCTTTAATGCCTTCACTAAAGAAAAACCACAATCACAATTCTATTGCTTGCAGTTCCAGAGATGCCAAGGGCAACCACTTCGGGTCGTCAAGTGACCTTGAACCTCAAATGTAATGTACTGTAATATGTGTAACTTATACAGCGCCGCTCACAGCAGTGGCCGTTGAGTAGTGCTTTCAGTGCGAGTACCCAGAGGGAGGAAATAGGTTTTGAAGAAAGAGAGAATGATGTAGGAACAGTTCCATAAAGAATGGAAACACGAAGAGAGGGAATTCCACAGGGCAGGCCCAACGGTGACAAATTATCTAGTGTGCTCCAAAGTGATCCCAGTTCGCGGGACAAAGAGGTCATGTTGGTCCGAAAAGAGGAAAGGTTGGAGAGAAGCTGCAGACAGTGGCGTAACTAGGGGTTCGTGCGTCCCGGGGCGAGAATTTCCGGAAAAGTTTTTTTGTTAGTTCCACCTAAATTTCTGATGACCTTTTTTTGCTTTCGCGTCTTTTTTCCTGAAGAAAATTGTCAGAAGCCTCTCATCTCTCATTTTGCGCAACCCCGCGCCCCCCCATGCAGGACTCATGTAAAATAGTTACTTAGTGCCTTTTTTCTTTCACAAAAAATTGTCAGAAGCCTAATTTTGCGCCCCCTGTCCTGCGCCCGGGGGCGGCTGCCCCTGCCCCTCGTTACTCCACTGGCTGCAGAATGAGGAAAGCGATCGTAACCTATAATGTTGAGTGAACAGTCTTTTTGGCGGCCCTTAAAAAAAAAAAAAATATTAGACATTAGGAAAACTATTCTAGCACTTGTAGTTTCGGAGAACCAAAGGTTAAACATTGCATGTCAATGGACCCTAAACTACAGTCATGCACTCAGCATATGATGTTCTTCATAACTCTGTTGAGTATACTTCTTTGGAATCCAAGACTCTGAGAAACATCATACGCCAGGATTTGTTTTACATAACTTGTGAGGCCAAAAGTTAACCATAACAGGTCGAATGACCTTGAACTACAAAGTCATGCGATGGTCATAGGATGGTCATACCAGGTTGTTTATAACTCTATTTTATATCCTTGAGCCCAGTAGGCCTATCTTGGAGTGACACCTTCTTTTTAGCCTTCACCGAAATATTATGACAATAGATGTCAGATGACCTTGAAAATGAAGGTCATCCGATTGTCCTACAATGTTAGAAATAGCATATTTTACTTCTCCCCGGAAAACCCTGTCATAGTCACAAAAATCACTTCCCGATTGCTTTTACTTCCTGAGATACTCTGGGATAAAACTTCTCAATGGTAAATTAATGTGTATGATTCAGCTATACAATGCTTAACTTAGTGTCGCTTGAGCCACGCCTAAATGTTATTCTAATTAGCTGTAACTTCGTACAATATAATAACTAGTCCTATAGAAACTTTCTTTATTATGGTTTTATCCACTTGGGGATTTCCACAAATTTTGAATGTCGTGTAACACCTGTAAATTGGTAAAGGCGTAAAATATACAGGAAGATATTAACACTAGAAGTACCGAGAAATCGAACTTCCTAGAAGCACCGAAGGGGTCATTTAGACCCCACATAATGTATAATGCAAAGTCAATTGCAAATTCAATGAAATTGACTACCAACTTTATTAACATGATTTACATTACCACAAACAAGTGTAATAAGCAGGTTGGAATGGGATAATAGAAGATCCTCTCCTCTCACCAGATCTCCTATCCTCTAGCCAGATCCCCTCCGCTCTCACTAAATCTACTATCCACTAACCAGATCTCCTATCCTCTCACAAGATTTCCTATCCTCTCACCAGATTTCCTATCCTCTCACCAGATCTCACCCTATCTTCTCATCAAATCTCCAACCCTCTCACCAGATCTCTCCTCTCACCAGATATCACCTCCTTTCACCAGTTCTCCTATCTTATCACCAGATCTCCTATCCTCTCACCAGATCTCCCTCTCCTCTGACCATATATTCTTTCCTCTCACCAGATCTCCTCTCCTCTCATCAGATATCGTCTTCTCTCAACAGATTCCTCTCCTCTCACCAGATCTCCTCTCTCTCATCAGATATCGTCTTCTCTCATCAGATCTCTCTCCACTCACCAGATCTGCTCTACTCTCACCAGATCTCCTCTCACCAAGTCATCCTTCTTTCTCGCCAGTTCTCCCATCCTCTCACCAGATCTACTACCCTCTCACTGGATCTCCTATCCTCTCATCTGATCTTCTCTCCTCTGACCAGATCTTCTTTCTCCCATTAGATGACGCCACCCGGAAAAACGCCATGTTGCGAAACATACAGATGTGCATATATATCTTCATGGATCCTATCAGACGAGATGGTTCCCTGGCAACACACAGCAATGGTAAAGCCTGCGAAAAACGATAATAATGGGCTAGTCAGAACAAACTGTGTTAGCACTAGTGTCTGCATAATCAGCCATTGAATTCCATCCAAATTTGAAAACTGATTATGCTGCAATTGACGTCACAATCGAAGACATAACTAGCAAATGAGACCACAATTTACTATTTCTCAAGATTCGTCATCTCCCATTGGCTGAAACCGAAGCTACTCCTATATATATAAGACGCAGTAGTTGATGTGCATGTCCATTTAAAGTGGCCGGTATCAGCCAGACATTCCAAGGAAAAGAACGCTTCTGCTCACCGTAAACGGCAGCCATCTTAGAGCTAAAGGCACACAGGTGTCACAACCTCATTACATGGTAATAAAGTACCTGTCTGAACACTGCAACAATTCCTTTGATACTAGGCAATAGAAATTGTGGCAACAATAGTGTCTGCAATTCGAGGCATCACGTTTACAACAGCCAATGGAAAACCGTTCGTGCTCACACCAAGATTGACATTGCCCTCAATATAATGGTTACTGTAAGAATTAAAGAAATAATTACCTAGACAGGACTAGTAGTGAACTAACCCGGAAAAACGCCATGTTGCGAAACATACAGATGTGCATATATATCTTCATGGATCCTATCAGACGAGATGGTTCCCTGGCAACACACAGCAATGGTAAAGCCTGCGAAAAACGATAATAATGGGCTAGTCAGAACAAACTGTGTTAGCACTAGTGTCTGCATAATCAGCCATTGAATTCCATCCAAATTTGAAAACTGATTATGCTGCAATTGACGTCACAATCGAAGACATAACTAGCAAATGAGACCACAATTTACTATTTCTCAAGATTCGTCATCTCCCATTGGCTGAAACCGAAGCTACTCCTATATAAGACGCAGTAGTTGATGTGCATGTCCATTTAAAGTGGCCGGTATCAGCCAGACATTCCAAGGAAAAGAACGCTTCTGCTCACCGTAAACGGCAGCCATCTTAGAGCTAAATAAAAGGCACACAGGTGTCACAACCTCATTACATGGTAATAAAGTACCTGTCTGAACACTGCAACAATTCCTTTGATACTAGGCAATAGAAATTGTGGCAACAATAGTGTCTGCAATTCGAGGCATCACGTTTACAACAGCCAATGGAAAACCGTTCGTGCTCACACCAAGATTGACATTGCCCTCAATATAATGGTTACTGTAAGAATTAAAGAAATAATTACCTAGACAGGACTAGTAGTGAACTAACCCGGAAAAACGCCATGTTGCGAAACATACAGATGTGCATATATATCTTCATGGATCCTATCAGACGAGATGGTTCCCTGGCAACACACAGCAATGGTAAAGCCTGCGAAAAACGATAATAATGGGCTAGTCAGAACAAACTGTGTTAGCACTAGTGTCTGCATAATCAGCCATTGAATTCCATCCAAATTTGAAAACTGATTATGCTGCAATTGACGTCACAATCGAAGACATAACTAGCAAATGAGACCACAATTTACTATTTCTCAAGATTCGTCATCTCCCATTGGCTGAAACCGAAGCTACTCCTATATAAGACGCAGTAGTTGATGTGCATGTCCATTTAAAGTGGCCGGTATCAGCCAGACATTCCAAGGAAAAGAACGCTTCTGCTCACCGTAAACGGCAGCCATCTTAGAGCTAAAGGCACACAGGTGTCACAACCTCATTACATGGTAATAAAGTACCTGTCTGAACACTGCAACAATTCCTTTGATACTAGGCAATAGAAATTGTGGCAACAATAGTGTCTGCAATTCGAGGCATCACGTTTACAACAGCCAATGGAAAACCGTTCGTGCTCACACCAAGATTGACATTGCCCTCAATATAATGGTTACTGTAAGAATTAAAGAAATAATTACCTAGACAGGACTAGTAGTGAACTAACCCGGAAAAACGCCATGTTGCGAAACATACAGATGTGCATATATATCTTCATGGATCCTATCAGACGAGATGGTTCCCTGGCAACACACAGCAATGGTAAAGCCTGCGAAAAACGATAATAATGGGCTAGTCAGAACAAACTGTGTTAGCACTAGTGTCTGCATAATCAGCCATTGAATTCCATCCAAATTTGAAAACTGATTATGCTGCAATTGACGTCACAATCGAAGACATAACTAGCAAATGAGACCACAATTTACTATTTCTCAAGATTCGTCATCTCCCATTGGCTGAAACCGAAGCTACTCCTATATAAGACGCAGTAGTTGATGTGCATGTCCATTTAAAGTGGCCGGTATCAGCCAGACATTCCAAGGAAAAGAACGCTTCTGCTCACCGTAAACGGCAGCCATCTTAGAGCTAAAGGCACACAGGTGTCACAACCTCATTACATGGTAATAAAGTACCTGTCTGAACACTGCAACAATTCCTTTGATACTAGGCAATAGAAATTGTGGCAACAATAGTGTCTGCAATTCGAGGCATCACGTTTACAACAGCCAATGGAAAACCGTTCGTGCTCACACCAAGATTGACATTGCCCTCAATATAATGGTTACTGTAAGAATTAAAGAAATAATTACCTAGACAGGACTAGTAGTGAACTAACCCGGAAAAACGCCATGTTGCGAAACATACAGATGTGCATATATATCTTCATGGATCCTATCAGACGAGATGGTTCCCTGGCAACACACAGCAATGGTAAAGCCTGCGAAAAACGATAATAATGGGCTAGTCAGAACAAACTGTGTTAGCACTAGTGTCTGCATAATCAGCCATTGAATTCCATCCAAATTTGAAAACTGATTATGCTGCAATTGACGTCACAATCGAAGACATAACTAGCAAATGAGACCACAATTTACTATTTCTCAAGATTCGTCATCTCCCATTGGCTGAAACCGAAGCTACTCCTATATAAGACGCAGTAGTTGATGTGCATGTCCATTTAAAGTGGCCGGTATCAGCCAGACATTCCAAGGAAAAGAACGCTTCTGCTCACCGTAAACGGCAGCCATCTTAGAGCTAAAGGCACACAGGTGTCACAACCTCATTACATGGTAATAAAGTACCTGTCTGAACACTGCAACAATTCCTTTGATACTAGGCAATAGAAATTGTGGCAACAATAGTGTCTGCAATTCGAGGCATCACGTTTACAACAGCCAATGGAAAACCGTTCGTGCTCACACCAAGATTGACATTGCCCTCAATATAATGGTTACTGTAAGAATTAAAGAAATAATTACCTAGACAGGACTAGTAGTGAACTAACCCGGAAAAACGCCATGTTGCGAAACATACAGATGTGCATATATATCTTCATGGATCCTATCAGACGAGATGGTTCCCTGGCAACACACAGCAATGGTAAAGCCTGCGAAAAACGATAATAATGGGCTAGTCAGAACAAACTGTGTTAGCACTAGTGTCTGCATAATCAGCCATTGAATTCCATCCAAATTTGAAAACTGATTATGCTGCAATTGACGTCACAATCGAAGACATAACTAGCAAATGAGACCACAATTTACTATTTCTCAAGATTCGTCATCTCCCATTGGCTGAAACCGAAGCTACTCCTATATAAGACGCAGTAGTTGATGTGCATGTCCATTTAAAGTGGCCGGTATCAGCCAGACATTCCAAGGAAAAGAACGCTTCTGCTCACCGTAAACGGCAGCCATCTTAGAGCTAAAGGCACACAGGTGTCACAACCTCATTACATGGTAATAAAGTACCTGTCTGAACACTGCAACAATTCCTTTGATACTAGGCAATAGAAATTGTGGCAACAATAGTGTCTGCAATTCGAGGCATCACGTTTACAACAGCCAATGGAAAACCGTTCGTGCTCACACCAAGATTGACATTGCCCTCAATATAATGGTTACTGTAATGGTTACTGTAAGAATTAAAGAAATAATTACCTAGACAGGACTAGTAGTGAACTAACCCGGAAAAACGCCATGTTGCGAAACATACAGATGTGCATATATATCTTCATGGATCCTATCAGACGAGATGGTTCCCTGGCAACACACAGCAATGGTAAAGCCTGCGAAAAACGATAATAATGGGCTAGTCAGAACAAACTGTGTTAGCACTAGTGTCTGCATAATCAGCCATTGAATTCCATCCAAATTTGAAAACTGATTATGCTGCAATTGACGTCACAATCGAAGACATAACTAGCAAATGAGACCACAATTTACTATTTCTCAAGATTCGTCATCTCCCATTGGCTGAAACCGAAGCTACTCCTATATAAGACGCAGTAGTTGATGTGCATGTCCATTTAAAGTGGCCGGTATCAGCCAGACATTCCAAGGAAAAGAACGCTTCTGCTCACCGTAAACGGCAGCCATCTTAGAGCTAAAGGCACACAGGTGTCACAACCTCATTACATGGTAATAAAGTACCTGTCTGAACACTGCAACAATTCCTTTGATACTAGGCAATAGAAATTGTGGCAACAATAGTGTCTGCAATTCGAGGCATCACGTTTACAACAGCCAATGGAAAACCGTTCGTGCTCACACCAAGATTGACATTGCCCTCAATATAATGGTTACTGTAAGAATTAAAGAAATAATTACCTAGACAGGACTAGTAGTGAACTAACCCGGAAAAACGCCATGTTGCGAAACATACAGATGTGCATATATATCTTCATGGATCCTATCAGACGAGATGGTTCCCTGGCAACACACAGCAATGGTAAAGCCTGCGAAAAACGATAATAATGGGCTAGTCAGAACAAACTGTGTTAGCACTAGTGTCTGCATAATCAGCCATTGAATTCCATCCAAATTTGAAAACTGATTATGCTGCAATTGACGTCACAATCGAAGACATAACTAGCAAATGAGACCACAATTTACTATTTCTCAAGATTCGTCATCTCCCATTGGCTGAAACCGAAGCTACTCCTATATAAGACGCAGTAGTTGATGTGCATGTCCATTTAAAGTGGCCGGTATCAGCCAGACATTCCAAGGAAAAGAACGCTTCTGCTCACCGTAAACGGCAGCCATCTTAGAGCTAAAGGCACACAGGTGTCACAACCTCATTACATGGTAATAAAGTACCTGTCTGAACACTGCAACAATTCCTTTGATACTAGGCAATAGAAATTGTGGCAACAATAGTGTCTGCAATTCGAGGCATCACGTTTACAACAGCCAATGGAAAACCGTTCGTGCTCACACCAAGATTGACATTGCCCTCAATATAATGGTTACTGTAAGAATTAAAGAAATAATTACCTAGACAGGACTAGTAGTGAACTAACCCGGAAAAACGCCATGTTGCGAAACATACAGATGTGCATATATATCTTCATGGATCCTATCAGACGAGATGGTTCCCTGGCAACACACAGCATCATGTAAAGCCTGCGAAAAACGATAATAATGGGCTAGTCAGAACAAACTGTGTTAGCACTAGTGTCTGCATAATCAGCCATTGAATTCCATCCAAATTTGAAAACTGATTATGCTGCAATTGACGTCACAATCGAAGACATAACTAGCAAATGAGACCACAATTTACTATTTCTCAAGATTCGTCATCTCCCATTGGCTGAAACCGAAGCTACTCCTATATAAGACGCAGTAGTTGATGTGCATGTCCATTTAAAGTGGCCGGTATCAGCCAGACATTCCAAGGAAAAGAACGCTTCTGCTCACCGTAAACGGCAGCCATCTTAGAGCTAAAGGCACACAGGTGTCACAACCTCATTACATGGTAATAAAGTACCTGTCTGAACACTGCAACAATTCCTTTGATACTAGGCAATAGAAATTGTGGCAACAATAGTGTCTGCAATTCGAGGCATCACGTTTACAACAGCCAATGGAAAACCGTTCGTGCTCACACCAAGATTGACATTGCCCTCAATATAATGGTTACTGTAAGAATTAAAGAAATAATTACCTAGACAGGAGTAGTAGTGAACTAACCCGGAAAAACGCCATGTTGCGAAACATACAGATGTGCATATATATCTTCATGGATCCTATCAGACGAGATGGTTCCCTGGCAACACACAGCAATGGTAAAGCCTGCGAAAAACGATAATAATGGGCTAGTCAGAACAAACTGTGTTAGCACTAGTGTCTGCATAATCAGCCATTGAATTCCATCCAAATTTGAAAACTGATTATGCTGCAATTGACGTCACAATCGAAGACATAACTAGCAAATGAGACCACAATTTACTATTTCTCAAGATTCGTCATCTCCCATTGGCTGAAACCGAAGCTACTCCTATATAAGACGCAGTAGTTGATGTGCATGTCCATTTAAAGTGGCCGGTATCAGCCAGACATTCCAAGGAAAAGAACGCTTCTGCTCACCGTAAACGGCAGCCATCTTAGAGCTAAAGGCACACAGGTGTCACAACCTCATTACATGGTAATAAAGTACCTGTCTGAACACTGCAACAATTCCTTTGATACTAGGCAATAGAAATTGTGGCAACAATAGTGTCTGCAATTCGAGGCATCACGTTTACAACAGCCAATGGAAAACCGTTCGTGCTCACACCAAGATTGACATTGCCCTCAATATAATGGTTACTGTAAGAATTAAAGAAATAATTACCTAGACAGGACTAGTAGTGAACTAACCCGGAAAAACGCCATGTTGCGAAACATACAGATGTGCATATATATCTTCATGGATCCTATCAGACGAGATGGTTCCCTGGCAACACACAGCAATGGTAAAGCCTGCGAAAAACGATAATAATGGGCTAGTCAGAACAAACTGTGTTAGCACTAGTGTCTGCATAATCAGCCATTGAATTCCATCCAAATTTGAAAACTGATTATGCTGCAATTGACGTCACAATCGAAGACATAACTAGCAAATGAGACCACAATTTACTATTTCTCAAGATTCGTCATCTCCCATTGGCTGAAACCGAAGCTACTCCTATATAAGACGCAGTAGTTGATGTGCATGTCCATTTAAAGTGGCCGGTATCAGCCAGACATTCCAAGGAAAAGAACGCTTCTGCTCACCGTAAACGGCAGCCATCTTAGAGCTAAAGGCACACAGGTGTCACAACCTCATTACATGGTAATAAAGTACCTGTCTGAACACTGCAACAATTCCTTTGATACTAGGCAATAGAAATTGTGGCAACAATAGTGTCTGCAATTCGAGGCATCACGTTTACAACAGCCAATGGAAAACCGTTCGTGCTCACACCAAGATTGACATTGCCCTCAATATAATGGTTACTGTAAGAATTAAAGAAATAATTACCTAGACAGGACTAGTAGTGAACTAACCCGGAAAAACGCCATGTTGCGAAACATACAGATGTGCATATATATCTTCATGGATCCTATCAGACGAGATGGTTCCCTGGCAACACACAGCAATGGTAAAGCCTGCGAAAAACGATAATAATGGGCTAGTCAGAACAAACTGTGTTAGCACTAGTGTCTGCATAATCAGCCATTGAATTCCATCCAAATTTGAAAACTGATTATGCTGCAATTGACGTCACAATCGAAGACATAACTAGCAAATGAGACCACAATTTACTATTTCTCAAGATTCGTCATCTCCCATTGGCTGAAACCGAAGCTACTCCTATATAAGACGCAGTAGTTGATGTGCATGTCCATTTAAAGTGGCCGGTATCAGCCAGACATTCCAAGGAAAAGAACGCTTCTGCTCACCGTAAACGGCAGCCATCTTAGAGCTAAAGGCACACAGGTGTCACAACCTCATTACATGGTAATAAAGTACCTGTCTGAACACTGCAACAATTCCTTTGATACTAGGCAATAGAAATTGTGGCAACAATAGTGTCTGCAATTCGAGGCATCACGTTTACAACAGCCAATGGAAAACCGTTCGTGCTCACACCAAGATTGACATTGCCCTCAATATAATGGTTACTGTAAGAATTAAAGAAATAATTACCTAGACAGGACTAGTAGTGAACTAACCCGGAAAAACGCCATGTTGCGAAACATACAGATGTGCATATATATCTTCATGGATCCTATCAGACGAGATGGTTCCCTGGCAACACACAGCAATGGTAAAGCCTGCGAAAAACGATAATAATGGGCTAGTCAGAACAAACTGTGTTAGCACTAGTGTCTGCATAATCAGCCATTGAATTCCATCCAAATTTGAAAACTGATTATGCTGCAATTGACGTCACAATCGAAGACATAACTAGCAAATGAGACCACAATTTACTATTTCTCAAGATTCGTCATCTCCCATTGGCTGAAACCGAAGCTACTCCTATATAAGACGCAGTAGTTGATGTGCATGTCCATTTAAAGTGGCCGGTATCAGCCAGACATTCCAAGGAAAAGAACGCTTCTGCTCACCGTAAACGGCAGCCATCTTAGAGCTAAAGGCACACAGGTGTCACAACCTCATTACATGGTAATAAAGTACCTGTCTGAACACTGCAACAATTCCTTTGATACTAGGCAATAGAAATTGTGGCAACAATAGTGTCTGCAATTCGAGGCATCACGTTTACAACAGCCAATGGAAAACCGTTCGTGCTCACACCAAGATTGACATTGCCCTCAATATAATGGTTACTGTAAGAATTAAAGAAATAATTACCTAGACAGGACTAGTAGTGAACTAACCCGGAAAAACGCCATGTTGCGAAACATACAGATGTGCATATATATCTTCATGGATCCTATCAGACGAGATGGTTCCCTGGCAACACACAGCAATGGTAAAGCCTGCGAAAAACGATAATAATGGGCTAGTCAGAACAAACTGTGTTAGCACTAGTGTCTGCATAATCAGCCATTGAATTCCATCCAAATTTGAAAACTGATTATGCTGCAATTGACGTCACAATCGAAGACATAACTAGCAAATGAGACCACAATTTACTATTTCTCAAGATTCGTCATCTCCCATTGGCTGAAACCGAAGCTACTCCTATATAAGACGCAGTAGTTGATGTGCATGTCCATTTAAAGTGGCCGGTATCAGCCAGACATTCCAAGGAAAAGAACGCTTCTGCTCACCGTAAACGGCAGCCATCTTAGAGCTAAAGGCACACAGGTGTCACAACCTCATTACATGGTAATAAAGTACCTGTCTGAACACTGCAACAATTCCTTTGATACTAGGCAATAGAAATTGTGGCAACAATAGTGTCTGCAATTCGAGGCATCACGTTTACAACAGCCAATGGAAAACCGTTCGTGCTCACACCAAGATTGACATTGCCCTCGATATAATGTTCGTGCTCACACCAAGATTGACATTGCCCTCAATATAATGGTTACTGTAAGAATTAAAGAAATAATTACCTAGACAGGACTAGTAGTGAACTAACCCGGAAAAACGCCATGTTGCGAAACATACAGATGTGCATATATATCTTCATGGATCCTATCAGACGAGATGGTTCCCTGGCAACACACAGCAATGGTAAAGCCTGCGAAAAACGATAATAATGGGCTAGTCAGAACAAACTGTGTTAGCACTAGTGTCTGCATAATCAGCCATTGAATTCCATCCAAATTTGAAAACTGATTATGCTGCAATTGACGTCACAATCGAAGACATAACTAGCAAATGAGACCACAATTTACTATTTCTCAAGATTCGTCATCTCCCATTGGCTGAAACCGAAGCTACTCCTATATAAGACGCAGTAGTTGATGTGCATGTCCATTTAAAGTGGCCGGTATCAGCCAGACATTCCAAGGAAAAGAACGCTTCTGCTCAC
>JACEVL010001222.1:0-45002 GCA_020284085.1 Aporrectodea caliginosa | reverse complement strand
TTGGAGTTATAATATAATAAATTTCTTTTATTAATTCAAACTGACATAATGCAGGATGATTACAATTCCTAGTATAGAACAGGATGATCACAAGTTTATTACAGGGAGTCGGATTTAACTGTATACAGAAAGCCATGCAAGGCGCCCATCGCGTCCCTACATCTCATTTTACCAATGCGCCATCTCGCAAATGATAGGCTGAGTGGACCTTTGGGATGGTGCGGGAAGCGATCCCGCTTCCTACTGCTCTTCACGCGAGTGATGTTACCACTACCACTACAGTAACACTATGAACCCCCTTAACGGCTAAGAGATCTGGGAGAGTGTCGTAACCTCCCACCCACTGTCAAAGTTCTTCGTACGCCCTCGGTCCGTATTATAGTTAACGATCAAATCAAATGGAGGGCAGAATAGAGGTGCAAAAGCTTTTTAGTCTAATAAAAGAAAGAATACAATAGCTAAATAGAATCAGGGAGACCGATGCGACTCTAGGTCGAGTTTATCAAGTACATCTCATTGAGTGTAGTGAAAGAAAATAACGAATTACAAACTTTGTGCAGTATGCGTGACGTCGTCTTTACAAAGGCGAGCACGATCGGCAGACTGATCACAATAACATTTATATAGGCATAGTTGAATAGGATTTTCAACCGGATTCATGATTACAAAGACTTAGTAAATTGCACGCATTCAACCTTTTCATTTTAACCAAACAGGTGCACAATTATTTGCCAACTTGTTGGAATAGCCTACTGTCAACGCCTTGCTTTAAGCAGTATTTGCTCATCGGGTAGGAAAATAGCAGCAGGTTTGCAGAAACTTAGGCGTCAAGGCCGTTGCGCGTGCAAACACTGCAGAGGCGTGACGGAACGGTTTGCCGATGATGTGTAGGCGGCGTCTCCCTCAATACGCAGTTTGACCAGTGAAGTTTTAGATTAAAATGCCAGAAATTGGTGGGCCTACTTAGAACTCGTCTCGACCTGTTGCCCACGATACTTTTCATGAAGAAAGACACACTGAATGATCACAGACACGGGTCTTTGCGCTTCGTATTCTAAGGGTAAACATATAGACAACTGAGGTGCTTAGAATCACACGAGAAAGGATCGCTGCACCAACACGATTTACGCGCAATTACCAAAGAATAACTTAACTTGGTTTTGCACAGACAGCGCTGCAAGCCACGGTGGCTGTCTAGATAAACAGTTTGCCGTCGCCCAGTATTTACGTGGCTCGAAAAGCACCTTTCTGAAGAAATGGGATTTTAATATAATATGCATTTTCATGGCGACATCTGTGCGTTGTGAACTCATCTTCTGAATATTCGCAGGTCAATAGTTTGGTTTGTGTGCCATCGGTTGATGCCTTGTGCATTAGACACAGGCGCAATACGTGTTACTCATGAATTAATAGAATTGAGATAACTGTCCAATATATATATATATATATATATATATATATATATATATATTATATATATATATATATATATAACATATATACATGTATAATATGCATGTGTAGGCTATATATATATATTATATATATATACATATATATACATGTGTCTGTAGCTTCAAGTTTGCATCTCTAAAGTAACATTGTCCGAAGACACATATTAATAATTGTCATTGTCCAATGTGACGATGTCCTTATGATTACACATAGACTAATGCGCCTTATCAAAGACGAGTATAGAGTAATTGTACAGTGTCGTATACAAGGCATTAGATGCGTTGGTTAATTGTGTAGTTAAGTTGCCGTATTTAATTAAATTCAAGCACTAATTGCCAGCATCTGTAAAGCCAGCAGCATAAGGTATAAAATTCGTAGATAGGGCTTGGGCAAGATGATTTGCCACGATTTGATTCGATATAAAACAGGGACATTTGCATGAATAATTCAAATCTTAACGGTAGGCGTATTATCTCGTCTGCTAGGATGTCCCCAGTTTCCCGCGTCTTGATCGTTTGGTATGAAAGTTAAACAGATTTAAAGCAGCTAAAACAATCCCACACTGACCCACAGTTGAATATTTATGACTGTTGAATATTTTCTGAGTAACCAATAGCGGTGACCGAAGGGGCGTAATACCTTCGTCGAGAGTCTGACGATATGTTTCAGTTGTTTGCATAAAAGTGTCGTTAAGTCGAACGAAGACTGTGATCAACAAACGAGCGTTGAACCTCAGAGGAAGTTACTTGTTGAACTATTGACTGAATAAACAGTGAAGTTGTCGAAGAGGCTCGTTGAAGAAACTACAAGAGGGAGGTGAAGTAGAGAAAAAGAACTGAGTGGAAGCCAAAGACAAACAATTCTGAAGAGGGGCTGTTAGCATAGGTGATAATATAATATAAATCAAGTGACAAGATGCTGGTTTAGGTAAGACTAGATCTAATAGAAAGTACAGTTGACATTTTAACAACTCATGTCATAGCCTAATTGTATGATTGTGAATTACACTATTTTGATTCTTATTAATTGAATATTTCAAACTGAAAAATGCTTATTAATTAAATGACGGTCTTTGCCAAAGCTGCCATACCAATTGCTATGTTGAGAATGGGTGGCATTTAGTTTAAAAGTAACGGCCCTAAGATCCAACGAAAGTTCGTTTATCCAATATTTGCTTAGCTTTAAGTACACCTATCTAAAGAAACATCGTCTATAGATAAATATTATTAATTGTCATTGTCCAATATTTGTTTAGCTTCAAGTACACCGATCTAAAGACACATATATTTTATAGTCTGAGCAGCTAGCGAATGTGCATCGTGCATGATATTTACACACTATAGAAGCATCTTGAAGTAGAACTAAGCATTACATCTGAGAGTTTCAGAGTAGTAGTAAAAGTCAAGGACAGAAAAGAAAAGGATGAGAAACGGAGGAGAGGAAGAAGAAGGAAGGCAGTCCCTTAAGCTAACTCAGAGAAATAGCCATTAGTTTGAAGTGTTAGCAATTTCACTGCCTAAGCCTCGGCATGTGAGGGCATAAGGCTATTCCCCTCCCTTACAGAGTAGCCTACGGTCACTGTTCTAACTACATGGCTGAATTCGCTGCAAGGGAGCTCATGCGGAATGGAAAGCTTGAAGTGTCCTTCCGTCCTGGCGCGTTTCTCAAAATGCGTCAATTAAGCATTAAGATATATACATACATACATACATACATACATACATATATATATATATACATTATACATACATGCATATATACATACATACATACATACATACATACATTACATACATACATACATACATACATACATACATACATACATACATACATACATACATACATACATACATACATACATACATACATACATACATACATATTACATACATACATACATATACATACATACATACATACATACATACATACATACATACATACATACATACATACATACATACATACATAAAGCCATACATACATACATACATACATACATACATACATGTAGGTTCGAACCCGTACTCTTCACGTTACAAGGCGAGCTCTCTAACCAATCGACCACTGTGTTCCACAAATACATAATGAATGTCACTTCCAATTGGATGAACCAGTCACGTGTCGTTTCTGCCTGGAAAGAGTAGGAGCGACGGCGTGGCATACAATCCCACTTCTGGTGTCGAAGTGGGATTGAGACTGAGGAAGGCGGGCGTTCTACTGTTTGCCAGCCTTAATGGAAACAGTTCTAAGGACACTTACCAGAGTAATCATCGTCGGCCCTGCTTTGGAAGATGATGATAATGATGACGATGACGATGAATAAATGATGATAATGAATGGATGAATGAATAATGACAATGATAAATGAATAAATGAATGCATGATGACGATGATGACGATGACGATGACGATAATGATGAATGAATGAATGATGACGATGAATGAATGAATGATAATTTTATGAATGATGAGTGAATGAATGATTAATGAATGAATGAATGAATGAATGAATGAATGAATGAGAGTGAGTGAGTGAGTGAGTGAGTGAGTGAGTGAGTGAGTGAGTGAGTGAGTGAGTGAGTGAGTGAGTGAATGAGTGAATGAACGGACGAATGAATGAATGAACGAACGAATGAGTGAGCGAATGCATATAACACTTCTTTATTGTATTACTAATCACATATCAATAGCAGAATATATAATCACGCATTAGACTACAATCGGAGCCCTACAAAAGCAAGAGAGTATACAAGGTTAGGCCCCTATATTATTGAGTCATCGTGATAAAATAGTTCAGGTCTAGAAACAATCATTTGAGTAGTAGTAGATTAGAAGAACTAATAATATGAATGCATATGAATGAATGAATGAATTAATATTATGGCGATGAATAAGTGAATGAACGATTGATGACGATGAATGAATCAATGGCGATGATGACGATAAATGAATAATATGATGACGATGATGATGATCATGATGATGATGATGATGATCATGATGATGATGATTATCATGATCATGATGATGATGAGTTAATGAATTAATGACGATGATGAACCAATGAATGATGATTATAAATTAGTGAATGAACGAACGAAAGAATGAATGAACGAAAGAATGAATGAATGAACGAACGAATGAACTGAGTAATTAATTAATTGATTACTAAATTCATGAATATATGAATGAGGATGGTGGTTTCTACTTCATTAAATTAGAGACTGTATTTCGCATTGATCCCAACATCAAACTTGAAATAATTGGAACTTTTCATCGAAGGATAGCTCGAAAGAGACGCATTAAGTCCTTTGTAATCCATCATGGACCATCTGGAGCGCTTACTACTACATCCTTTCATAACGAGAATTTGTTTAGCGCTTCTAACATGTCACAAGTTAACCCCTGCAAATTTCAGCCCAAATTCGGAGGGATCAGTTTTACACACAGCCATGTTTTCAATGTCGTTTAACTTACCCTAAAAACTGACAGTTTTTATAGAATTCATTAAACGGAGGCAGCTGCGCTGGAATGTGTTCTTATCAGCGACGAATTTGACTTTTGATCCAGGAAGGATCCAACACCTGGACGAAAATTGAGGGTATCTGGGAAAAACTTTGGAGTTATAATATAATAAATTCTTCATTAATTCAAACTGACATAATGCAGGATGATTACAATTCAGTATGAACGGATGATCACAAGTTATTACAGGAGTCGGATTTAACTGTATACGAAAGCCATGCAAGGCGCCCATCGCGTCCTACATCTCATTTTACCAATGCGCCATCTCGCAAATGATAGGCTGAGTGGACCTTTGGGATGGTGCGGGAAGCGATCCCGCTTCCTACTGCTCTTCACGCGAGTGATGTTACCACTACCACTACAGTAACACTATGAACCCCCTTAACGGCTAAGAGATCTGGGAGAGTGTCGTAACCTCCCACCCACTGTCAAAGTTCTTCGTACGCCCTCGGTCCGTATTATAGTTAACGATCAAATCAAATGGAGGGCAGAATAGAGGTGCAAAAGCTTTTTAGTCTAATAAAAGAAAGAATACAATAGCTAAATAGAATCAGGGAGACCGATGCGACTCTAGGTCGAGTTTATCAAGTACATCTCATTGAGTGTAGTGAAAGAAAATAACGAATTACAAACTTTGTGCAGTATGCGTGACGTCGTCTTTACAAAGGCGAGCACGATCGGCAGACTGATCACAATAACATTTATATAGGCATAGTTGAATAGGATTTTCAACCGGATTCATGATTACAAAGACTTAGTAAATTGCACGCATTCAACCTTTTCATTTTAACCAAACAGGTGCACAATTATTTGCCAACTTGTTGGAATAGCCTACTGTCAACGCCTTGCTTTAAGCAGTATTTGCTCATCGGGTAGGAAAATAGCAGCAGGTTTGCAGAAACTTAGGCGTCAAGGCCGTTGCGCGTGCAAACACTGCAGAGGCGTGACGGAACGGTTTGCCGATGATGTGTAGGCGGCGTCTCCCTCAATACGCAGTTTGACCAGTGAAGTTTTAGATTAAAATGCCAGAAATTGGTGGGCCTACTTAGAACTCGTCTCGACCTGTTGCCCACGATACTTTTCATGAAGAAAGACACACTGAATGATCACAGACACGGGTCTTTGCGCTTCGTATTCTAAGGGTAAACATATAGACAACTGAGGTGCTTAGAATCACACGAGAAAGGATCGCTGCACCAACACGATTTACGCGCAATTACCAAAGAATAACTTAACTTGGTTTTGCACAGACAGCGCTGCAAGCCACGGTGGCTGTCTAGATAAACAGTTTGCCGTCGCCCAGTATTTACGTGGCTCGAAAAGCACCTTTCTGAAGAAATGGGATTTTAATATAATATGCATTTTCATGGCGACATCTGTGCGTTGTGAACTCATCTTCTGAATATTCGCAGGTCAATAGTTTGGTTTGTGTGCCATCGGTTGATGCAGCGTGCATTAGACACAGAGCAATGCGGCAGTCTTACCACCCATATGCAGTCTGTCCTCATACATGGAGCAAGGGCCAACCTGGTACCACTAACCTGTCGAGTCCCTCAAGGCTCTGTTCGGGGCCGCTTACTTTTCTCTTTGTACACCACTCCACTAAGTGTTTTACTCAGTCAGAGCGGTTTGTAGCATCATCCTTAATCCCATAGCACCAAACTCCTACATTTCCTTTGAACATTCCTTCTTGTCTAGCTCTCTCACTCTACCGTCTAACTCTTTTAACGAGTTCAATCTTGAGTGGCAGCAAGCGGACTGTTCTTAAGACCATTAAAAACTGAGCTTCTTTTTGGACCAGCAACGGAACCATTTAATTCTTTGAATTCTATCCAAACCGACATTTCTTTCATACAACACAACTGTTCAGGAAGTTCTGTTTGACTAAGACCTGTCATTCAGTGAACACTTTAACAACAGGTTTTTTGCCCACTACTACATCCGTCATACCCGAAAGTTTGCTGCTAAATTTCTTTTACAGGCTTGATTTGTTTGACTAATGTCCTGGTCGTATCGACTATTGAAACTCTCTTCCAACGGGCATTGCTAAATCTAAATTTATTTATTAAACTTCAGAGTCACAGTCGTTGACCAAAGCTATCATCAAAATCTAATATGTAAGCGTTCATCGCTATGAAAAACATTTTCTTCGTTGCCTATAGAAAAACGAAACTCTCAAGATTTGACTGATTGTTAACATGGCTCAGCTTTTCTGTCCTCCTTATTATCCTCAGCTTATGCTGACTGCAAAGACTTCTGTCTACTCGACTAGGTCTTCTGACTTTCTGAATCTCAATCAACCATGGACGAGAACAGCTCCCGGCAGGCACGTCTTTTCTGTTGCTGACCCTATAGACTCCGAAAATCTCTTCCGATAAACAGATGACGCCGTTGAGTTATTCATTCATGGATTTATATAGCAACTCTTCAAGGCAAATACCCAGAGGAGCTCTCCACTCCAGCACGGTCAAGAAGAACAGTTTTCAAACGATTGTAGAATGTGTCAGAAAGCGACCTAGGATATAATATTATATAGGCGCAGCTCGAGATGGAGGCCATTCCATACCACCGGGTCTATCGCCATTTTACTCAAAATTGAATAGTTTCTTATCAATAATTGACGATGCGTCCATGCATCACTTCAAGTAAGAATTTTGAGAATCTGTAGAAATTCACTAAGAGATTGCGTCTTTTTACATTTTCTGTGATGCGGATAAATTTCTAATTAAAATACAGTAAAGAATCGTTATGAAGACATTTGCATCTTTCTGGAAGTCTTGCTTTTTAAAATCTGACTGATGACTAGCTATGTCTGAGTTCCTACCATATCGGAGTTTGTCGAACCGCGGACATAATATAAAGAATTCGTTTTGGGGACATATCGCACCCAATACAAGACAGGTTCAAGTAACTGAGCTTCTTCCCGAGAGAATCTAATAACTGTCAACACTAAGAGAGATTGGAGAACTAGTATACTGAATTTAATCAGTACTGGGAGGTATATTAAGGTCACTATGTTATTTATAGCCCTATAATATAGCCTATAGATTTAAATTGATTGATAATATTTCAAACGTTATCTGAAGGCTGATGTCTTAGAGCATAAATTATAATAGCTCTTCGTGTCTATTGCATTTTCACCGCCCATAAACAAAAATGACAGGCGTTGCGCTACAGTCTTTTCGCTAGATGTTCATCGGTAGTTTTGTGCACGGAAAGCGTCTTGTTTTTACTGTGTATGATAAGCGTTTAACAAATTCTTGCTTGCGATCGTTTTGCATCTCCTTGCTTGTGGTAGACTACTTTTTCTAAGAGTGTCTCAAAAAGAATAGAAATACAATCAGATCCTAATTACATTAGTAGGCTTATATTGTGATAACTAAGCATTTAAAAATTTAAAAGACCAAACGTTTGATTTATTGACACAATACGTGACTAGTAGGCCTATTAGTAGCTTCTCAGCTGTCGCGTTAAGAGTCGTAGAAGACGTTAAGTAAATGATTGATTATGTTAAATAGTTCTGCTTGTAGGCTTACTGCGAAGCCATTTCATTGCAGTTTGGATATCACAATGAATCGTCTCCTGAAACTGGTTTTTATTGTTATCACAATTGCTTTGTTGAACATGGTCTATCGCGTAAGTAACAAGTTAAGCAAGGATTGTAGCAGCAGTAGACTAAGTGGTGGAAGTACTAGTGGTGGTGGTGGTGGTGGCAGGTGGTGGTGGTGGTGGTGGTGGTGGTGGTGGTAGTAATAGTAGTAGTGGTAGTAGTAGTAGTAGTAGTAGTAGTAGTGGTAGTAGTGGTGGTGGTAGTGGTGGTGGTAGTGGTGGTGGTGAGTAGGTGGTGGTGGTGGTGGTGGTGGTGGTGGTGGTGGTAGTGGTGTAGTAGTAGTAGTAGTAGTAGTGGTGGTGGTGGTGGTGGTGGTGGTGGTGGTGGTGGTGGTGGTGGTGGTGGTGGTGGTGGAGTGGTGGTGGTGGTGGTGGTGGTGGTGGTGGTGGTGGTGGTGGTGGTAGTGGTGGTGGTGGTGGTGGTGGTGGTGGTGGTGGTGGTGGTGAGTGGTGGTGGTAGTAGTGAGTGGTGGTGGTAGTGGTGGTGGTAGTAGTGGTAGTGGTAGTGGTGGTGGTGGTGGTGGTAGTGGTGGTGGTGGTGGTGGTGGTGGTGATGGTGTAGTGGTATGTAGTGATGATGATGATGAGTGGTAGTGAGTAGTAGTAGTATTAGTGGTAGTTGTGAGTGATGAGTAGTGATGATGTGATGTAGTAGTAGTAGTAGTAGTAGTAGTAGTAGTAGTAGTAGTAGTAGTAGTAGTAGTAGTAGTAGTAGTAGTAGTAGTAGTAGTAGTAGTAAGCTTAGTAGTAGTAGCAGTAGCAGTAGCAGTGGTAGCAATAGCAGTAGGCGGTAGCAGTAGCAGTAGCAGTAGCAGTAGCAGTAGCAGTAGCAGTAGTAGTAGCAATAGCAGTTGCAGCAGCAGTAGCAGTAGTAGCAGATACATGTATAATGATTTGCTATGAATTTTACGAATTTTGCATAAATAACATGAATATTCAGGGCAATTCCGTCTACATATTGATGAAGTATTGAGCCCAATCTGGTACATGAAGTGCTTATATTAAGTTGCTTTTATATTATTAGATTTTAATAACAATTGTCAATACAGTTTTCTGTTGTATAATTAACTCATAAGAAACTGATATATTTCCACATCGTGCGGTTCTTGTAAGGCTATATATAATGGCCATAATCATACAGGTACATTCATACATACGTCGGTTAGAGCAGTCTGCTAGGGCATGTAACAGTGCTTTTGGGCATTAACAGACGTTGTAGAAAATAAAATGATGCAGATATAATGCATACAAGCAATTGAATGTATGCATTTATGTATGTATGTATGTATGTATGTATGTATGCATGTATGTATGTATGTATGTATGAATATGTATGTATGTATGTATGTGTGTGTGTGTATGAATGGGGACACTTACTTTAGGCACCTCACAAAAACGCTCTAGTAGTAACCATCACTGCTATAACTTATTTCTCCTCGTTTTAGTCGTTAACTATCTTTAAATATTTCAGTGTCAAGCCCGACTTTCTAGACCGCTTTTCAATTATTTGAAGTGCTTTCAAGGACAATTGAACTCTAGGCTGAGACCCTCAGGACCAATGATATGTCCTCTTAAATTTCAGGCAAACCAACCTCGGTCACCGCTTTGCATGTGTCAGGCAGACAAAACGGACGTGGATTTAGTTTATATAGGAGAAACAAGAGTCAGTTTGGATATAATTATGGATAACAACACGGCTGACATAGCCTTCATGAAGTATGTCATATTTTCATTCACTCTTATCTAGATATTAATTCAGCTAATAGTGTGTAATAAATTAACAGTTTAAGTACTCTTGTGAAGTGGCCAGGCCATTAATTAAGCCTGTTGTGTTGTATGAGGTTTATTGGTATAATAATTTCTATTAAGACATCGTCGGAGAGCTATTCAATAGTTTCAGTTGAAAGCTCCGGCAGAGATACTACGTAGCTGAGATTGTCCGAAGGGGAGTGTGGTCCAAGTTAGGCCGATGTTAGTGAAGAGACCGTACGAAGGTCAACCAAGCAAGGCTTGTTGTCCTTTGACTCTAAACGCTCTCAAGATCATACTCGAAAGGATCAGGGTGAAGACAGAATCTGAGGTGGCGGATGAACAACATGGCGTGCACAGAAGCAGAGTCGTGGACTAAATGGCCATTCAATCAGTGATCGAGGGAGACAATAGAAACAAGCAGATTGGACAGAATTGTCCGGTGTGCCGCCAATCCTCGTAATCGTAATCGTAATAGTAATCTCCAAACTTCTAAAGCGCCACTCACAAACCAAGCGCAGGGAACCAGCTTATTCACGAGCGCTGCCCGAAGGAGGTCCGAGTCCGGTTTTCTGTTCAATGACGGCTGAAGACCAGACTAGCATCAGCGTTAAAAGAAGCTAGTCCTTTTAGGGCCTTTGCGGAATGATGTATCGGTTCTGATTTATACATATTATATACACATATTCAGAAGCAGTTAACACTTACACAACAGAAATGACAATTATGAAGCAAAACTAATATGGCTACCATTTCTTTATTGCTCCTAGAGTAATTGTCGATATCTAATTTGCATGTTCATATGCGCCATTGTGGTTGTATAAGCCATTAATATGCTTTTTTAAACCATGTAATTGCTGTAATAATTGCTGGGTTTGGAAGAAGAAACGCAGACAGCAATATTATAAGAAATTTGATAAATTTTGGTCGTTTGATTTCAGATTTTTATCAAAGCTTCATTATTTCTGTGAGAATTATATGCGCCTGGGAAAGATCTTGGACGGTGGGTGGAATATGTGCTTGGCAGGACCTTACATGCCACAGAAACCTTGCCTTGTTTATTCATTTGGGTGTGTTGAAATAAAATGATCTTGATATGCAGTTTAGGCTAAAGATATTTAAAATAGCAGTACAGACTTTTTAGACGCACTGGAAACTGTGCAACTCATTGGCTTACTTTCTGGCTGTCTGGTTTTGAAAATCTGTAGATTGTAGGCCTATATCACGAGCCTTGCACCTCTTTCTTCGACATACGTATTCCTCAGAACCAGTTACTTTTATTCAAATCAGATATTCCATAGTGGTTTTTTGTCGTCGCTTTGACTTTTACTCTTTCTGCTTTTATTTCATTACCTGTGGTATTCTATGCTTTGTCTCTTTCTGAAAATGTTATGCAGCATTTATTTATAGCCTACTCGTAGGACTAACCTGCTCTCTGGCCTCAGTGCTTAACTATTTAACTCTTAAATAAGTACGCTACAAATTTGAAATTTGGTTTGTGTCTTTTTACGTATCAGATACACTATCTTTGTGATGTTTTGATGCTTCTTGATCTGGCATTGTGTATATTTGCAGAATAAATAAAGATTTCAGTTTCGATGATGCCATGTCGTCTACCTTTGGCTGCAAAATTCGTTCTTTCGATCCAAGGTGAGAAAAAATTGGAAAACTTGTTTTCAGATAACTTACAAATTCACTAGTACCGGGTACTTGTTTTTTTTTGCAATTCCGTTATGTTACTTTTTGACTGCGGTCTGAATTGCGGCACCTCTGTGAGATTATGGTCCTCCTTTCTTGACAATTGAACCTCGGGCTAGGAAAGTTGGTACACGGGATCTAAAATGGCGGAGAAATATCTCATCTGATAAACTTATTGAATGGAAGCAGGTTCCATGAACTGAACGGGTGTTGGAAGTTAGCGATTTAACTATGGTTAAGTGGTTGTTGGTGTGTATGGATCAAACAATTATTAGGAAAATTTGCAGTTTGCGAAGTTTCGGAAGGATCAACGTCCACCACACATAGCTCTGAATCCACTCTTGGGATCGATATTCTACGATCGAAATAGAATAACGCGTACAGAATAGGGCCTATTATGTGATGCAAAGAATACCACTGTGGAAATGAGCAATTAATCTCTTATTTCTGTTCCGATCTTATTTGATTTCTTTATCATGTTCTTCAGCATGAATACTGAAAGCCATCGACGGAGTCACAATGTTTGGTTCTACAACATTGGCATCGGTCAATCTAATAAAGTAAACGACAAAGGCTGGAAGCTGAAAACCCTTCGCACTCTTATCAATGAATTTAATGAATCTAAAGTAAGTTTATATGAATCGATCAATGACGCTTGAAGTTTCAACGAATATTATTGATTATCTACTCAGTTACTGTAACAGCTTACTTCAAGATCGATATTGCGGAAAGCAAGTGAACAAACCATCAACACATTAGCCTATGTATTGGTAGTCACAAGTGGGACTGATATATTTTGAAGTTTATGTGGTCGAGAGGTGAGAATCTTAAACCGAACAAATTTTCTAAAATCAAATAGAACAACCAAATTTATAGAAATGTGAATTTTTCAAATTAGTCTCGTTTTCGAGGTTTGCTATTCTTGGAGGTCAGCTGCTAAAATTCACTAAAGTCTAGGATAATCTCTTAATTTAACTTTAAACAAAATGACTGTGTATAGTATAGTTATTGAATGTACAAAATATCTACTTAGAGAAATTTCGTTGTAGAGAAATTTGAGAAATTTATTAGAGTATAAAAGCATTCCGTGGGTAGAATTTTGATTGTTTGACTCCTGATTCTTTTAGGTGATAATTGATTACCTAAAGATCGACATTGAAGAAAACGAGTGGACCTCACTGGTTCCAATGCTCTCAGACGGCACACTGGTCAGGGTCAAGCAACTCGGAATAGAAGTGCACATGGCCGAGAATGACGCAGTTAGCCTATTTCGAAAATATCTACTGCTAAAGCGACTGGAAGATTTGGGATTTAGAAGATGGTTCTTCGCTCCAAATTATTATAACATGAAACGAACAAAAAACGGCTTCAGAAGTTATTGTTACGAAATGATTTATATTAACGTCAACTATTTAGAAAAACAAAGGAGCAGTCCATATTTTACGCATAAACACATTAACCATGTCTAGGATTAATACTTTCTTGCTACGCCTAAACATAAGCAGAAAAGCGGACAATGTAGCATCATGACAATGTTTTTACGACATTATCTTTTTAAAAATGACTTCAATCCTGTTTTACTTTTAATATTTGCGGTTAATCATGTTGTTGGAACTATCCTATAAAGAAATGATGAATGTGGAACACAAATACGACGATGTATTTTTCAACACAATACTAATGGTGAAGGCTTTAATGTATTGGCGTTCAATGTTTTACTAGTTTAAATGCATCATTTATGTGATCACACCCATTGTTAGAATTTGAATTTGATACATCAACCAAATATCTGAAATTCTAACAATTTTCACATAAAATATGGATGCAACTCAGCTCAGCGCATTGAGCATCTTTTCATATATTCAAATGTTTGAAATTTGTATAGCAATCCACCTAACTGAACAGATGTTAGTCTATAATATTAAATTTGAAAGTTGCTAGTGTGTGCTCAGGACAAGTAGACTCTAATTCAGGCTTAGAAGACTTAAAATGAAGCTGATGGTCATTCATCTAAGGTAGAGAAAATAAGCAAATGTGCAGCAGATTTAGGTAAGTAAATAATCCTGAAGAGTTTGGAACATATAATATATAAATGTGAAGAAATAGGGTTTAGTGAAGAAACAGATCGAGTCAGATAAAAGAACAGAGGTATTTTTAGATATTCCAAAATGCAAATTAACCCACGCCAAAGGACGCTATCTGAGAAGAAGGGATCAGAGCGGCTTCAGCATGTTCACCCTGATCACTCAGTGAACAGCATGATTCAAACCAGAAGAGCAGGAAGCGCACAAATATTTGATTGACTTTATTTTCATTACACTGTGGGAATAACCATTCATCCAGAAATAAAATTGTGGATAAAATTAATATCCGTTTAATCAAACGCTTTATTATTGTAAACTGCTTGCTTTAGCCAAGTTTGAACTTCATGCGTTTGAAAAAGTACGCAATATTGTTAAAGTGTAGGACTTTGTCCTTTTGTTGATCTATCTTTCTTCCTGTTTTAATCTAGTAATGAATAAATAAATGCGTAACTAAAATTCATTTCAATTCAATTCATTTTTTGATCCCAGTAAAACAATTGCAGTTACAAAACAGTTGAAAAAGTACAATTACAAAGTAGGCCTACAGTTAAGATGTGAAATGACTGAATGTATTACACTTGTGTAATGCAGCTTATTTATCATTCTAAAGAGGTATCCACTGTGGCATGAAATAGTTTTTCTTGCTGAATTCTCGATCTAAAGCCGACCCATTCCTAGGCCACCCATTGAAATATACCGTGGTACGATTTGCCAGCCATGCACCCCACCAGCCGAAAGTTCCCGTTGACAGGACTATACCATCGCACATGGAAAGTATTGCTAGATCGATTTCTTGAGAGCCACGACTGAAAACGACTTCAGCTGTTGAAGTACTATTTGGCAGGTTTTTTAAACACCAAGGGTAGTCGTCAGTTTCAACGAAGAATCGTACTCTCGCGTGTCGAGATGTAAAATATTTGAATGAACGCTTGAAATAAGAGCCATCAGCAACCGTTAATCCCGTTCGAATGTACGATTTTTGCAGAAAGTCTCCTCTTCTGACGTGAACAGCAATGTTTGTGTATCTTCCTCTGGTTTTTGGTCGTCTCAATACTTTTTCCGCCTCACGAGACACGTGGGCTGGAAATCTCAGTTGTCGCCTTAACTCCTTCTCTACGACTTTTGCGTGTCGATAAGTTTGACTTAGACCACAGAAAAGTATAGTATCGTTCGTTTCAGTCAGTTCCTTCACAAAATGTGCATCATCAAAACGTTGGTCATAGTCGTACCTGGGCGTATTCAGAGATCGACACGGGCATAGTTTTGTGGAGCTGCCGTTGAATCGCTCAACTTGCAGGTCAAATACACGATCTAGCTTCCATCCTTTTCTTGGCATAATCAGAGTTCTGTTCGTTAACTGAGCGAGATGAAGCATCGCAGACAATATAAACAGGTGGTTACCAGTGCGATGATTCCCTCGCAATTTGGAATCGCAAAGACTGACCCATTTCTTGGTTTTGGCCGGGCGTTCAGTATGAGCAGTTTTAACAGTTACAAAAGTAAATTTATCTTGAAATGCATACAGGTAAATCCAAATTACCAGGGGCACTGAAAGCAAGACGAATCGAAACCATCGCTTGTACCTCATCGCTAATTCTGCTATTTTTCTGCTTTTAAGCTTAGAATCAGCTCTCTCTAATCAAAATTAGTATTTAGAAATCCATCTGGTTTAGCATCGTTATCAGTATTCAAACATACACAGTAGGAAAACAGTTGAACATTTAACTATATTGACAACAGGGAAAAAAATTGAAATCTCTCTCCGTTAAAAGCTATGCGTGAAAAATCGTTCTATTAGGTAAAGTTACCCCTCCGCGCAGGTTGCGGCATGAAGGTTACAATGCAAAGTTTTATTTAAGTTTTTATTCATATCTTGTGCAAAAAATGTAAGATTCGATCATATTTTGGAATAGTTTATTACTGATTGCTAAGTTATTACAATATTAAAGATGTGCATAGCACCTCTTAATGGGTCTCTAAAATGTTAGAAATTCAAGGCAACGTGACAGAAGTTTTGCTTTTACTTCGTTTATTATAACCAATCAGGCTGGCAAACCGTTTTAAATACATTAATATAGGAAAAGAAAAGAGGTTGAAAAGACCTAGGCATTAGGATCACCGATTAAGTTAAGTTTTGATAAAGGGCTCAGGGATAAAGTTTTCAACCACGATATAAACTAGGCCAACCATTCAAAAAGTAACTAGCAAGAGCAGATTTCTGCATCAACTGGCATCGAAAGAGTTGTAGTCCATTAAGTTGGTTAAGGGTTTGTGCTGGAGTCGAGCTGTATAATAAAACACTAATTACAAAAGCGCAACATAATAACTAAGCAGAAGAAGAAACAAGCCTTGGGCAGTCATGTGTATGAAGTGCTAGAGACTTCATTTTTTTCTTAAGCTCGGCATATATAAGGGCGAGTGGCCAATCCTCTCCCTCGTTGTCTTCCCACTGTTTGTACACGGTCATTGTACGCATTAAAACTGATTTGGCCAGTGAGCGCAGGTGAAGCAGAAATCTCGAAACAAATTTCTGCCCTGACAGGGATTTGAACCCCCGACCTCTCGGGTGACAGTCCTGCACGCTTAGCCTACCACTGACTGGACTGTTGCGCACTCTTTATAACTAAGTAGCCTTTAATAATTGTATACTTTAGTAATAGTAATTTAATGATAGTAGTAAAAATTGTATAATTTAACTTAATAACGGTAATAATGATTATATAATTTAATAATAACTAAGCAAGTAGCCTTTAATAATTACAAGACTAACGTCTGCATTTAACAAAATATACATTTGATATAGTTAAGATTTTCTGTAAATCAGGGAACCTCAAAATGGCTCATTTATAATAGCAGCTATATACGAGCTCTTCTTACGGTCACCTCATGATGGTATAGGCCTACAGCTGGGATAGCAATCAGTAATAAACTATCATTTTGAGCCGATAGACGCTCGCAAAGATGAAGAATAAGAAATATATTAATAGTTTGGAATCAGAAGAACCACGCCGACAGTAATGCCTCGAGATTATTGACTACAACGGATGCGTTGCTGGAATATTGAATACTCAAATTCTTACGCGGTTATTGTGAAATTTCGGAGATTTATATTTTGCAGTAGGCTACATTGCATTTACGAGTTATAGGTAAGCTTTCACCTCGGACGTTTCACCTCCGGTCGATTCACCTCAGATACTTTCAGAAAGGGGCTATTCACCTCCACTCTCATATTTATTAATAATTAACCATAAACGTGTAACAAATAGAGTCAGATAATAAGACAAGATAGTGGCTAATTTGACGGCATATGATAACGCGTGTCACTGACTGAGAACGAAACATATGCAATAAACAAAATATTTGAATATAAGCAACTAATTAATTATCGGGTCATAAAGTAGATAAAGCGAGGCAATAATCAAAACGTAATTAAGTTGATTTCTTATTGTAAGCTTATCAAGTTTTTTTGTCCACGACGCCGAGAACTAAACGTAGACGACATAGGCCTAAAAATCAGCAACTAATTATGCTGTCATCTAGTAAAAGCCCATTAAGTATGAGAAAGATTGGCGATTGCTTTCAAATACCTTATTACCTGATTCAATTTGTTATTTGTAATTGCAGTGTTTTCGAGTCAAAGGAATATGTTAACAACAATCACTGACACGTGTTATCATAATAATTACAGTCACTCATTTGTCTTATTATATGATTCGATTTGTTACGCGTTGAAGGTTAATTAATAAATAAATATGAAGAGTGGAAAGGATGAATACTACAGAGGTGAATTTAGCCCCTAGAGGTCAAAGCCCCTAGAGGTGAATCGATCGGAGGTGAAACGTGCGGAGGTGAAAGCCACCTAGAGGTGAATCGACCGGAGTGAAACGTCCGGAGGTGAAAGCCCCCTAGAGCTGAATCGTGCCGGAGGTGAAACGTCCGGAGGTGAAAGCCCCTAGAGGTAGCATCGACCGGAGGTGAAGGGCGTCCGGAGGTGAAAGCCCCTGATACCGCATGCCTCGACAATAGGTTATGAAAGAAGCTTGTTGAAAAACCCCAGATATCTCGCTGTAAGGTGAAACAAAAAACATGGCGGCGACAGATGACCCTGTTTACCCTTGAATATACTATAATCATCGTTCACGAACAAAGTCTACACATTTCAGTGCACTTCGATTAGTAAAAACTCACATTGAATTTTTACTGTGTGCAGCCTGAAAACTTATAATTTAATCTTTAGAAATCTACGTCGTTCATTTTTGGACAGTGTAGTTGCAAATTGGAATCATTTACCTTCCATTTAAATATATTGGGCATGACAGTAGATGTTTTTAAGCTGATTAAGACGTTAATACAATGATAACTAAATGCCTTCCCAAAATAGCTGTGATTTCTATTGCAACATTAATAATCGTTTCAGCTTGTTGTATACATATTTTTTCCAACTTAACTCGATATGAGATCTTAGGGCACAGTGATCCAAGTTGTAAAGAACCCAATATCGGGAAAAGTAATTATACAAAACAATACACACCTGGATGTTCAGTACCTATGTACACAGCTTCGTATACAGAAGCGGCGTCTTCGAAGCGACACGGATGTAGCCTTTGCAGTAACAATATGTTCAAAGACTTTTATAAGAAAACAAAAGGCTTTGTTTCGAACGGTTGGTGGAATGTGCAGAAAATTGCAGGTGAGGTCAAATATGCCTCTTTCCAAACGCCGTTTTGTTCTTTCTCTCACATCGACGTCGTCACGCCTTACATTGAAAACTGTTTTGCATCGCATGATATAAAGAAACTAATGATTCTGGGAGACTCGAATGCTCAAAGGATATTCCAAGGCCTTATGGAGATTTTATCACCAGCGATTCGTGAATGCATTTTACTGAAAACGGAGAAATACGTCTTTACACCTGACATAAGGTATTATCTACCACCTGGAGCTTATCGCAAAGAAGACTTAGTCATCAAGAATAGGCGTTGTAGGTCATGCAATGCTGCCCAGCATCGCTGTCATTACGAAACAGCAAACAACCTCGGATTAAAACAGCGTCATGATATAGTTTTGGAATTCATTCCAATGAATTTCATTAATGATACTTCTATCGGAATAAAAAATCCGCTTCCGAATGCGAGCCCTACGAACTATACTCACGAATTCGTGTTCAGGGACTACTTACGAAACGATTATCCGGAAGTCATTGTGATCGTTCCACCATGTATACATGAGGTAAAGGCTGGGAATCATTTGCGAGGGACATACATAAAGAAGGCGATAACGAACCTAATAAGAGTTATAAAGAAACATGCTCCAGAAAAGACTCACGTATTCTGGGTTCCCTATCATCACGTGATTTCGGTTAATGAAACACAGCACGTTCTCCGATGCAACGATGCCCTTTATGAGGCGCTAGAACATGATTTAACTGATGCAAATAGCAGAATGCATGCTGCGTTAGACACTTACAGGATTTCTTGTCCTTTTGTTGAACTGCGGAGGCCGAAAGACCAATACCACATGCTACCAAAATGGTACCAGCTGATCAGCAGACATCTACTCGAACAAATATGCAATGGATTGTCTTAAGTACCTTTGAATCATTAGGGTACACGTTGAAAGAGTTTCGAAGTTTCAGCAGATTTGAATGGAAGGTTTTAGGAAGGCGATAGTACTACAGTACCAAAAATAAAGCGCAATTTTTGTACACACCGTTTGCTCTTTGACAGGTATTGATGAGGAATAATCATTCGTATTGTTATTTGTTTCATCGCCTGCGGTTGTTATCGAATGCACGGAAAAGAAATTTTCTTGTTAGCCTACGTCTTGAAACAATATTGAATAATTAAGTTTTTATTCCAATCCCATGTAGTCAATGAGCATAATATTAGTCGTTCAGTGTTTTGATAAGAGTGCAATGACGTCGATGGAGAGTGAATTGAGTTAGAAAGTAGAAGATGAAGTGGATGAACAAGATGAGATAACGGATAGAGTGACAGAGCCAGAGATGAACCGAAAATTTTGGACGAATGTGACTAGGCTAATTAGATCTTCAAAGTTTACTTTAGCGCTAATGATCAGTTAGACTAGTAAAAAACCAGTAGATAAGCCGAATATCCTATCGCAGATTCACAATCATTACTAAGGCAACCCCAGATGAATAATATAATCGGTCATCAAAGAAATGTTGAAAATGATAAGTGAAAACTTTTGAATTTGTCTTCTTGTTGTTCACTTTATCGCATTATTCACGCAGAAACAGAAAAATGCTAACGCGCACCGTCCTATAAATTCAAATCAATTAAAAACGTCATTGATTTAAATATCCACAACAGCAGCAGTATATACCACTATTGATACTGCAAGAGGTTCTAGAAACCCATTCCTATCCTACCATAGTTTTAAACTCATGTATCATTAAACTCTCATTTGTCTTGGCTTGATGAATCGCTTATTCACGGATTATTCAAAATGACCTCAGTTTTGGCCATTGTTATTCCGAATACATATAAATGATCTAAAAGTAGGCCTACTTCTAAAGTATTTTACTTTCTATTGTTCGCCGATAACACTACCGATTTTAAATCTGACAACTGGAACATTTATCGTTCGAACCGATGTATTGTTTTCCTTCTCATTAAATATTGATATGACTAATTCTCTCTGTCTCAATGCAGTCACATGTTGAATCCTAGTTTCAATTGCAAATTACCGTGGATGGCAGAGTGATGGTACAGATTGGTCATAATATTTATGTTCCTTGATGTGTATTTGAACCAGCACCTTACAAGGAAAGAAAATGTTGCGCAAATTAAATATTAGCCGCGAAAATTATCTTATATAACATATTCGGCAGTGTCTTCATAAAAATATTCTACAAAATTTCTATTATTCCTCGTGGTCTTTGTTTATCACGCTGTAATAGGGCCTATCTATTGAGCATAAAACGATGCGCTTCACTTGAAATAATTGGAGATTAAGCAAAATGACAAGTTGCAATCATATGGTCTGTCGGGACGCATATTTCGACAGTACATTATGGAAATTGTTTCACAGAGTCCCAAACCAATCATAAGTCTCTATTTGTGTACTCGTATCCCTGAGTCATGAATATTCATTATCGCTAGGCGCGTTTCCTTTTCTGCGTTGGAAAGGTTTGATCGACAGCAAACAATTGCAGGCTACTCCACAAAAGGAAGATTTGTTTTTCATTTTATTAAAACGCTTTCTTCTTGGTTGATAGTCGTTAGGACGCACGTGATGGAATTATAAAATTAAAACGTATGTAGCAGGCATAAAACCAGATAATTTCAATTCTAGCGACAATGGATACTGTATTCCTCAGTGATTGTAATCATGTAGAATGAAAAATGACATCGGTCGTAGCGTAAATAGTGGGATCCGAGAGCTGCCAATATGGCCAAAATATTTCACCTCTGGCAACCAATGAGCCCCTTTGGTTCCACATAGTACATGGGTAGACGAGTCCAAAAAGCCCGGGACACAAATTTTCATGGCCCTCTAGCGGATATGGCAGCCATTTTACAAAATGACCGACCACAATACATATTGTTCAATATCTCAGCTTCTACTTCACTTAGAAACGTGATCTTGGTGGCTAAGCATACATAGGCCTATTTACGGGCAAGGATTCCAAAAGAACTAATTGCAAACACTTATCTACAAGAAATTGGCAGCCATTTTCCAAAATGGACGACCGAAATAAAACGTTGTCATATCTCAGCCTCTAGTTAACTTAGAATCATGATCTTGGTGTCTAAGCACACATATTTAGAGGCAAGGATTCCAATAGCACTAATTTCAAACACTTATCTACACGAAATTGGCAGCCATTTTCCAAAATGGCCGACCGAAATAAAACTTTGTCAATATCTTAGCCTCTAGTTCACTTAGAATCATGATCTTGGTGCCTAAGCATTCATATTTAGAGGCAAGGATTTTAATAGAATTTATTGCACACACTTATCTACACGAAATTGCAGTCATTTTCTAAAATGGCCGACCGAAATAAAAGTTTGTCAATATCTCAGCTTCTAGTTCACTTAGAATCGTGATCTTGGTGTCTAAACGTACATATTTAGGCATAAGGATTCCAATAGAAGTAATTGCAAACGCCTCTCCTGCTGTGTAACAAGAATTTCATGCGTGGCAACTTCAGAGTAGTCTAAAGAAGACGGGTCGGGTCGTACATTCTCCAATAATGCCATGGACTAAGCCCATCAGCAGAGCAACGCCTGTGTGAAGGATGTCAGATACACTTTTTACTCCTCACACAGAACCTACAAGCCCTATAACCGTACGATGGATGGTGTCTGGACCAGAGTTTGAAGAGTTCCAGGCATCGATAAAGAAATCAGAAAATCTTATCTTCGACATCATGAGCAGACAAAAAGCACACAAGTAACATTTTTCAACCACGTTCAGGCTGTCAGCATACAATGTGATTGAGGAGATGGGAAATCCATTCATCGACGACAGCAATGACCTAGGCTACTTGTTCTGGATCCCAGATCTGGCTGATACAGCAGTGATCAACACAATGTGGGACCTCGAGAAAACTGGACAAAAGCAATATGAAACATTTGTAAATGAACGTCTTGATACCCAATCGCGATCTGGCAATGACCCAATCAAACGAAACAACTTCCCTCTCTTCAGTCGTCCACCTCTACGGGGCAAGTCACAAGCAAAGCAAACGTTGTCATCTGTGAAGAGTGAATGTTCTGTACTCCAGGTTGTACATCTCCTGTCAGCCTCATGAAGGAGACCTGGACGAATTCTCTGCACATGAAAATCAGGCATGCCCACCATCACTCTCGAATATGGGCAGATTGCGGCTAGGAACGAAGTCAGACATTGTGAGCTGCCTAGAAGAGCTGGTTCTCACTTCAAAAGATGGTGCCATCGCAGATATCCACCCAGGCCCTTCCACTGTGTGTACCTACTGCTGATGCTGTTATACTGGATGGAGCAGTCATAGTCGTCATGCTCAAGACTGGCACTGCATCCACCTTCTCAGATTACGCCTCCCATGTTTTCTTGCCCTACAAGGGCCTACATCACAAGACAGCTAGAGCATGTGCATGGGGTATATGTGGTATGGGATGAATGGCAGATGAAGACATACACACGCAGTATGAGGGGTACAGGAATGCTCAACCTAGAAACTGGCGTGAATTTCTGAGGAACGACGAAACCGAACAGTAACCGCGCTTTCTCGGTGGTGGATCCCTCGACCTGGAATGGCTTCCCTAGGACCTTCTCTCCTATGTTCTTTACTCACCTTAAAACTGTTCTTTTTGGCCGTGCTGGAGTCGGGAGCGCCTCTGATTAGTTTTCGTGAAGGGGCGTTATACAAATGTTCGAAAATAATGAATGAATGAGTCTCATAGAGCTTTTGTAGATTTGAAATATCGTTTGGCTTCTCGTCGTATTCGTGGGCTGCCTGATTACAATAAACAGTTCTTGTTAGCTGTCGATGCTTTCTAAAAGTTGTTTCAGATGACCGATGGCTCGTTGACATTCGGGGTATGTTGAATATTGATGCATAAGCTTAGGCCTACTCCTGAACTAAGATAGAGTCCATTAGAGGTGAGGGGATTCTGCTTGACCAGTTTATTAGAAGGTGTGGTATTGCAGTCTGTCCTATGTAAACTGTTTGTAAAGAAAGAAAAGGGAGTTTGACTGTTGCAGTTGTATAGCTAAGTACCAATGAACCATCAATCAATCAATCAATCAATCAATCAATCAACCAATCATTATTCGTTTAATTCGACAACTCTAGTTGTCATAGACGTAACTAGTTACAAGCTACACATGTAAATTGTCCCATTTGGCTCGACTAAACATATGATGCTGAGCGGTCGCTAAATCTGCTTCATTGGCTGGCGGGCTGACCCGCGGTGCTGTGGATGTGCAAAGGGAGAAGGATTGGCTGATCGGAGTAGAGGGTTAGGGTTCAAATTCTCTGTAGGCCATTCCTGCCATCGAACAGGACTTTGCGGTGCGATTGACAGCAGCCTAGCCTTAGCCGCTAAGCGCTCACAACGTCTCAGGTACCTACCAGGATCTTCATGGCCGATTGTTGGGTTCAAATCCGCGGTCTTTGGTGAGGCGGCAACCCCGGAACTTCTGGGATCAGGGTTCGATACCTTCACAGCAACTTGTGGAATAGCGACAATTCTAACATACATCTATCTAACCTTGCTACTACTGCAGTTAATGTCTCACGCGTTTCACAATTTTTCATGTGTATAGTGCCCAAGTGCTCTTGGGCGGCACTTATCTGCTCTTGAGTTGCACTTATCTGCTCTTGAGTTGCACTTTGTTTAGCACTAACTCACGACGTGTAGCACTTAGCTCCTGTAGAATTATATCTAAGGTTGACCCGGAGCGGGAGACTCGAGATAAGGGCGCACTACGATGTGATTCCATTATTGTAGCAGCACTACAGCAATTCGTAATCCTATGTAATCTTATTGCCTTCCTTCCTTATTGAATTAGCGAATAATTGACAAGACTTGAACACGAATAAAGGCTATATTCGAAAGTAGGCCTAATCTTAATCGATATGCATCAATTACAAGAAATTAACGTTATAAATCGGCACGAGTATTCCTAGTATCGAATAGCAACAGTTACACTGTTACAGCATTAACCCAAACTATTTCTATTGTTCTTATTCTATTAAGCGATTCTCGATTTCCCGTGTTACCTATCTAATAATATTCGAGATTTAGATAGTGCTTATAATGGAAAAGCGATACGCTCACGGATGATACGAGAAGCACAGACAGAATTCCAGCAGATCAGAATATCGCAACGCAACACCCGAGAGAGCGATATCCTTCGCTACACTCGTATTAGGTCTTTCGAAGATATTTCCATATAATTCCAAGAGAAACGGAACTCGCAACCGGTTGGTTATTCCGTTAACCAACAGTGATAAAACGTTGATGCAAGAGCTCAACGATCGACGCAAAACCCGAGAGAGCGATATATCCCACGCTACACACGTTAGAAATATTTCGATGATAAGTAAATTCCTTTCTTCAGCAAAGAAATTACAGATCTTCTTCGTATGTATCCGTAGCCTATCAGAGAAGATTCGAATTACGAACCGCAAACTTAACGAAGAACGGCTATATCGCTAGGCATAGAAGTATAGGCTATCACTTCTTGCTAGGCTTTGTCATACAGCTCTCACCTATCGTCTGTTCTCTTCGAAGGAAAATTGTCGACTGCGAATTCTTCTTTCGGCGGTCAAATGTCAACCACCGACTGACTGACATCAGCGTCTTCTACACGCGTGGAAAGATCATCCACGTCGCGATATATCGACTGTGTCCATCTAACCGACGGACAGCGTTTGTCTGTGTTCGTACTTCTCTCTGTCGTCAGCATATCTGACAAGATGGTTAGAACTATGCTTTGGATGGATATCAGATCACCCAACGACGTAGGACGAAGGACTCACACCCGAGCCTTGGTCAATGCCTGCTATAAAAGATGGATGCAGCCTTTGAAACCATCCCTTCAAATCTGGTAATGTCTCCTGTCTCCAGATGATTAAACAAGATCGATATCTTTTGAGTACTTCAAAACAATTTGGTGATGCAGTCTGTTTCGCGTCAAATATACATTTAGATTTCCAGGACAGCAGAATTAAATCCAAGGATTCTCATTTAGAGTTAATAATCAGCACATATATTCAGATTGGATGAGATTGCCAGGAAACCAAAATTTAACCAAAGGATTACCATTAAGAGTTGGTTAATAATCAACACATATAGTCAGATTTCCATGAGAGCAGAATCCAATCAAAATATTCTCAATCAGAATTGCAGCGAGCAAATATGTTCAGTCCTTCAGGTAGAGCAGAATCCAATGAAAGGATTCAAATTCAGAGTTGATAATCAGCATAGCCTATGTAGTAGCAGATTTCGTTTATTAAGATAGGGGCCTACTAAGTTGACATACCGCAGCTTGTATAGGCCTACAAGGAATAATTAAAAGTATTGAAATTAAAATTATCAGTTCATGCCTTACTTAAATAAACAGTTAATGCTATGCAGCTCGAATGGTCGCTTAATAGAATAAGAACAATAGAAATAGTTTGGGTTAATGCTGTAACAGTGTAACTGTTGCTATTCGATACTAGGAATACTCGTGCCGATACAGGACCGTAGAGATGAAATTGTGGTCATCCTTTTTAGGTAGTTCATATTCATGAGGCCTAGGGCGCAGAGCATATGGTCTGCGTACGGTCGGAGGAAAGAGGCCTGTGAGCACATGTTATGAGTTCCGGTTGACCATTTGAAGGAGTTTGACGTCTGCTTCTTCTATCATTTGGTCTAAATCCGGATGTTGAGGAGGGCGGTAGTCCAGTCCTTTGGCTCTTTGCAGGAAACGTTGGAGTTTTTGTCGGTAGCTTGCGGTGGTGAATCCCCATCAAGCGGGGGAGGCATAGAGAAGACGAGAGATTGTAGTTGCACGTGTGACTTCATGGAACGCTGTGGTGGAAAGACCATGTGACCTTGTATTCAGATTTCCATGAGAGCAGAATACGAACAAAGTATTCTCATTCAGAATTTCAATGAGCGAATTATGCTCAGATATCCAGGAGAACAGAATCCAATCAAAGTATGCCCTATTCACACTGAGTGGTGCAGTGAGCAAATATGTGCAGGTCTTCGGAGACAGCAGAATCCAATCAAAGTAGGCCTATTCTCGTTCAGAGTTGCATTCAAGAACTATGTTCGGACTTTCAAAGAGAGCACAATCCAATGAAAGGATTTAAATTCAGAGTTGACCGTCAGCACACAGATTTGTATTACCAGAAGGGCAGAATGCAATCAAAAGATTCAGTGCTCATAATCCGAAATTATGTTCAGATTTGCAGGATCGCAGAATCCAATTAAGGGATTCTCCATCAGAGTTGATAATCAACACACATATTCAGATTTCGGGAAGAGCAGAATCGAATCAACTTATTCTTATTCTTATTCAGAGTTGATAATCAAGCACCAACATTCATAAATCCGGGAGAGCAGTATCAAATCAAACGATTCACAGTTGCTGTGAGCAAATGCGTTCAGATTTCCAGGATTGCAGAATCCAATCAAGTATTCTGATTCAGAGGTGCAGTCAGCGAAAATGTTCCAATTTCTTGGATACCACCAGAATCCAATATTCAAATTCCAGAAATGCAGAACACCATTGAAGGATTCTCATTCAGAGTTGGTAATAAATAATTATACTCAGATTTTCCAGGAGAGCAGATTCAGAGTCGATAATCAGCACATATAATTATTCAGTTTTCTATACGAGCAAAATCCAATCACAGAACTCTCGTTCAGCGTTTATTTATTAGCACATTATATTCATATTTCCAGGTACATGTAAGGCTTCCATCACGTCCTAATTTTCAGACAGAGTTGCAATAAGCAAATATTTTCAGATTTTCAGGAGAGCAGAATCCATTCAGACTGTTCTTATCTAGATTGGCATGCAGCGAATAAGTTTCGGATTTCCGGGAGAGCAGATTCCAATCAAAGTATTCTCGTTCAGAGTTTCAGTTAGCGAATTTTCTCAGATTTTCAGGACATCAGGATCCGATCAAAGTGTTCCCATTCAAAGTTGCAGTCCGCGAATATGCTTAGAATTTTGGAGACAGCAGAATCCAATCAGAGTATTCTCATTCAGAGATCTTGTGCAGTCAGCGAATATGTTCAGATTTCCGAAAGTGCAGAATCCATTCGAAGTATTCTTTGTCAGAGTTGCAGTCATTAAGTATGTTCAGGCATTCAAAGATAGCACAATTCAATGATAGGATTCGAATTCAGAGTTGATAGTCAGCACATATATTCAGATTGTTAAAGGAGCAGAATAGGCCTACTATCAAAGGATTCTCATTCAGAATTAACAGTGAGCACATATGACATTGTTCAGATTTTCAGAAGGAGCACAATACAATCAGCAATGAGAGTTGATAATCAGCAGATATGTCCAAACTTTCAGATAAACCAAGAATCCAATAAAAGCATTCTCATTCAGAGTTTCAGTGAGCACGTACATTCAGATTTCCAGGTGAGCAGAATCCTTTCAAAGTATTGTCATTCATAGTGATTGTAACCGAAACAGGGCCTATGTTCAGATTTTCAGGACAGCAGAACCCAACCAAAGTATTCCCATTCAGAGTTGCAGTGAGCGAATATGTTCAGATATCCTATCGAACAGAACCCAACCAAAATATTCCCATTCAGATTTGCAGTCAGCGAATATGCTCAGATTTCCAGGAGAGCAGAATCTAATCAAAGTATTTTCAGTCAGAGTTGTTGTAAGAGAATATGTTTAGATTTCCAGGAGAGCAGAACCCAAGCATAGTAGGTCTATTCTCAATTAAAGTTGCAGTCAGCGAATATGTTCAGATTTCCAGTCGAGCAAAATCCAACGAAAGGATTTTCATTCAAAATTGTAGTGAACAAATATGCTGAGATTACCAGGAGAACAGGATCCAATCAAAGTATTCTCAGTCAGAGTTGCAGTCAGCGAATATGTTCAAATTTCCAGGAGAGCAGAATCTAATCAAAGTATTCTCATTCAGAGTTTAAAATGTGCACGTATGTTCAGAATTTCAGAGAGAGCAGTATCCAGTCAAAGTATTCTCAGTCAGAGTTTCAGTCAGCGAATATGCTCAGACTTTCAGAGTGGGCAGAATCTAATCAAAGTACCTTATTTTCATTCAGAGTTGAAAGTGAGCACATTTGTTCAGAATTGGAATCAATTTGCTGGAATATCTTATTAATCAAGTCCGTCTGTAAGCTCATCACTAGCCTATAGATTGATCGGTACCTCGGTCTGTATTCGATGGCAAACGAAGTAGTTATCAAACGGCTTCATATTTTAAAAGAAAACAACAAAGGTTCGAAGGTTTGGATTTTTTGGGTTAGTCGAATTGCTCGTTTGCATACAAGTGACACGAATGTGTGTTGAATTAGCAACGTAGTCTCATCCTGCATTTTACAGTTACAGTTAATAGGTTAGGTAAGCTGTGCAAGCTTTTATTGCCTATGTCTTTGCATCCAAATGTCCAGTTTCTGTTTGAAAGTGGTCAAGCTTGTTGTAGTTATTATTTCTTGTGGTAGCCGGTTCCAGCGATTCACAATTCTTTGGCTAAAAAGAATTTTCGAATGTCCAAACGCACATGTTCACAATACAGTTTCATGTTATGTCCTCGCAAATTTACACTTGTTGCCTTTCTGAATAAAGTTTTTCGTCGATATTTTCGAGCCATGGAGAATTTTGTAGCTTTCAATCAGATCCCTTCTCATTTGTCTTCTTTCCAAGGAGAAAAGACCTACCTTTTGAAGTCTTTCTTCATACGGCATTCTAACCAAGCACTTGACGAGTTTGGTGGCTCTCTTTTGAACTTTCTCAAGGCATTCTATATCTTTTTTGTAGTAAGGATTCCAAACTTGGACACAATATTCTAGATGTGGTCAAATATATGTGTTGTACAGTATCTTGAAACTATCAATATCTATCTGCCTGAAACTCCTTTTTATCATGCCAAGAACTGCCATTGCCTTGCTTGCATATTTTCTACATTGTTGGCTCCACTTCAGATCTTTACTGATCCATACTCTAAGTCCTTCTCCATTTCAGTTTCCTCCAGGTTTACACTATCCGTTCCATCCCTTAGATGATAGCTCATGGTCTTCTTTTGTCCAATTTGCATAATTTTGCATTTAGAAGCATTAAATTTTAACAGCCATTCCTTCGACCAGTCTTCCAACCTGTCTAGATCCTGCTGCAAGATCTGTTCATCTTCTTCACTTTGTATTGTTCTCCATAGTTTTGTGTCTTCAACAAACATTTTCACCGAACTTTTTATTTTGTCTGGTATTTCATTGACGTAAATTAAAAATAACAGTGGCCCTAACACCGATCCTTGTGGCACTCCGCTGAGAACTGCTGCCCAATCTGTTTGGTGTCCATTTAGAACCACTCTCGTTTTCCGATTTGCTAAGAAGTCCATGGATCTATTCCAGCAACATCCCCCAATTCCATGTCCTTTGAGTTTGCTTATCAATCTTTGATGAGGCACTGTATCAAAAGCCTTCTGGTAGTCCAAAAATATTGCATCAACCCCATATCTATCATCCACTCTTCCAATGTTTCTAGCAGTTTAGTTAGACATGATCTGTTTCTAGTGAATCCATGCTGGTTATGTGATAAAAGATCACTTGTATCTAAAATTTAATGCTTCAGCATATAATCCCTCAGTATTGATTCCATAACCTTGCATGGCACCAATGTCAGTGACACTGGACGATAGTTCCCTGCCTCAGTTTTTAGCCCTTTTTAAATACAGAGATAACATTAGCGCACTTCCAGTCTTCTGGCAACACTCCTTCTTGAAGTGACTTATTGAACAGTATGGCAAGTGGAACACCTAAGACACTTGCTAATTCTTTTAAAGCTTTAGGGTGCAGTCCATCTGGTCCTGGAGCTTTGTCCTCTCTTTGCCATTGTAATTTGTTGTTCACAGTAGATCTACTATTTAAGTTTATATAATTACATTGTATTTGCATTATCTCTTACGTTGATAGGTCTATAGAATGGTTTTGCTTCTTACAGGTCTGCTACTTGACAGAGATGAGATATAGGCCTATAATAGCATAGAGATATTTATAATTTTGTCTCTTTTAGTCAAACTTAGATGATAATCAACACATAATTTCCCCATCTCACGGACAATAATTGGGCATGATAATCTTGTCAGATTGAAAGCCGTTGAAAGCTAAACATCCACAACAGTGCATTAACCAAGACAGCGCACGACAAAATACACAGCACGATTTTAAAAATAAAGCAGCATAGAATAGCAAATGTTGAAAAACAGCACATAAAACACCACTGCAAGCTGCGTCAATTTAAAAACTAAGGCGGTAGAAACAAACACTATAAAGTATGCCAACAGATCGGGATGTTCAAATACGGAGGTGATGCAGTATTGCTTCTTCACCTTGTAGCCTAATCAACCATTTTGTAAACAGGTCTTTGACAATCTAGAGTTCCCTGAGAGAAAATATCCTTCTGCAGATTTGATGGTATAAGTTAGATCCACGTATAATTATATCCATTGTATATATATTCCAAAGAGTTCAAGCATGTTGCACGACTTAGAATAGAAAATGATTCCTGACAATTTGAAGTCTGTCGTTTTGATGCAGTTGTCTTTCCAGTAATATTAATTAGCTAACCATATTCTTTAATTGGCTATTCATTCATTCAACTGTCCAGAAAAGTTGCAAGGAAATACAATAATCGGAATCAGTTGTGGCCCAATTCCAATTCGCGATATCCGTTGACAAGATTGAATAAATATCCAGGCAAAATGTGAATGTGTAAACCTGTGTAAATGCAGCTCCAAGAGCAATCGAATTGAATATTTAAAATTAAATCACCGTGTAGACGGATTCCAGTAACTATGACGTTCTAAAACTCTCATGATTCTTTTACAGGAAATTTGGATAAATCAGAGGAACTAACGAGCTGTATCTTGACTTTCGTGATGAGAAATGAAGCTTTGGAACAAAATCGTTTGTAATAATAATTGTTGATCATCACTTGCAAATACTATGGTGACAATCTAATGTTCACGGAAGGAATATGCCATCCTGAGATTTATATGGTACTAGCAATTTTTACCCGGCGTTCGCCCGGGTTTTCCCCAGGCGTAATTTTTAACGGCTGCAAATAAAGGCTACTTACTTACTATATTTGCTGATGGGCTTCAAATATTTAAAAAAATGTCCATATATCTGAATGGAAACGATATTTAGAGGTGAACATAGTTGCTTTGCCCGTGTACTGCACGGGTTATCTCTACCTTATAATTATAGGCAATATTATTATTTTGTTCCCCGTTCTTTACGGTTTATCTCTACCTGAAATAGGCGTATTATTTTGTTCCCCGTACTACACGGGTTATTTCTAAATTATAATAGGCGTATTATTTGCCGTTGGCCAGCGTGACGTAAGATTGCATATTTAGCCGCGTGACGTAATTTAAGATTGCATATTAATTTTAGTGACGTGGACAAATGGGCATGCTTATAATGTCCATAAATCGGAATTGAAAGCAAATTATGAGCTGAAAGTAATTGGGATGAGATAGAAATTGGAATAGCTAAAGTAAGTTTCGAGTTGCTTTGACCTAGAAAATCGGCAATGGCCGTGGTTGCAAAAATGTGAGCTTAGTGTAATTAGGTCACCAAATCTGTAAATGGTTGCGCTGACCTAGAAATTCGCCCGTGGCGACTTCTGATTGGTTGCTAGATGCTCCGTGTGACGTAAGATTGCTTATTAAGCATGCGTGACGTGAACAAATGGCCTTACTATGGGCGGTATTGAAATAAGCTCGCTGAAAAGTTAAATTTAAAATGGCCATATATCGGCGTTTAAACAAAATTGCGAACTGAAAATAGTCGCGTTGACCTAGACGTTGCGTAATAATGCTTTGTAAATTTTTTCAACTCGCTAAACCGTTCCGTTTCGGAGCCTTTAGCCGGACAGCGATGCATTGCAAACATACATACATACGGAAGGACAAACTTTAAGAATTATAGTATAAGATGAGGTAGAATTATGTTCCTCGCAGCGCGTTCAAAGCGTGCCATTCGACATTTTGAGGTAGTAGTCTGCTAAAGTTGTATATCTAATAGTTGCTATTGCCACGTTGATTAGTCAACTACTACAACAATACTCCAAGACATTGTCTACTCATAATGCACCAATCAGCAGCATTTTCCAAAGAATTCCAAACTTGTGATATCCGTAGACAGGATTGAATATGTATTTCCAGATGCGTGACCCTACATTACAGCAGATAGAAGATCTTTCTAATTATTGACGCTTTGAAATGCGATAATTGTGTAATAGCTGAAGAACTTCAATAAATGGCTTCCTGATAGGCCTACCATCATGCGAAATTCTTTTGCCTCTGTCACAGGAAATATGAAGAAGTCAGAGGCACTGCCTAGTTGTTGAGTCAACGTGTATCCATGATGTACACTTTGTATAAGTTTTGATTCACACGATACTTGAGTGTTTCATGAGCAGACTTGCTGCACTTGCAAACGTTCTCTTGTAAGGCATTTTTTGCAATGTTGAAAATTCTCCATCCTACAATCCTAAGAAATCCTACAATAAAATTTTACACTGCGTTGTTCTGGCTTAGGTTGCTTTAAATTGTAAATATATTGTTTCACACCGATTCAGCTGCGGTTTGTCGTGCGCTGCTTTGATGGGCTGCCCAAAATCAGGTTCAAAGCTAACATCATAATTTATCCTCATAATTTGCTCGACTAACGAGACATCAAGGGAAGTGGACAGAAAGCTGCAGGCTGAGATATCAGGTATCTTAGACAAGCACATCCCCACTTTGTCTAGCAGGATTTTAGTTGTGGTATCACGTTCCACTGTGGGGACCTGTGTATTTGACCTACATGTAAGACTAAGCCTACTGGTGGGCAATTCCTTGAATCACATGATTGCTTTAAGTTCAAGGTGCCTTATCGTTTGCTACCATGCATTCGCAGTTAAGTCATAGACTGTCGCAATCTGGTTGCAAAGTGCTTCTGCCATCAAATGCAAATATGCGAAAGTAAGCATGCTTGTGACAGAATGTACATTTATACTGCCTCTTTTTAGGACCTCACGAAGGTGCTGAAATATAATTTTTTTGTAAGATGGAGACAGATGGGTCTGAAGGTGAGCTTAAAATTTCAAGAGCATTAATTTAATTGCAGAGAAGTTCAAATTTTGAGTTCAATATTATTGCAGAAGGTTGATCCAGTGCCCGAAAAATTACGATGTGTACGATGTGTAAGTAAGCGCGGAACCAACGGCTCACCGCTGGCTGCAGAGCGCAGTGTTCGTTTATCCGGTTGGCCTGATAATCAACATAGAACTCTCTGCTGTTCTCTGAACCCGAGCCAACCATGCTCGTTGATGCTCGTTCAAATAGAAGGATATATGTGGTGCAATTTCCATTTCAACCGGCGGTTTTTTGCAGTTACTCTAGTGATCAGTTTGAAACGTGTGATGACTGAATGAGTCGCCATGACCTGTGCAGGATTGATTAAGATGACGCAGAGGCCAAGAGAGAAATTTCGCACATGATTATGATCCTGATGATACGTATTACATTTTGGTAGAAGCAGGACCTGCAGAGACAGTTGACATGATTCACCATAGATAGATCCTCGGTCAGTAGCATGCCAAGATCGCGGACCACGGGTTGTGGCGTATACTTGCTGGGATTGCACCTCTGCTGGTAATCCTCTATCTTCGCTCGCATTCACCGGATGCCCAAGCATATGAATTTCGTTTTCGATGGGTTCACAGTCAGCCGATTTGAAGACATCTCCGTTGTGGTTTCGTCCAGACTGCTTCCAATTTCTGATACGCAAGTAAGTGGATCCGCTGGATGGCACATTATGACTACCATGTTGTCGAACGTCTTCAGCTAATTGTAAGACCCGCGCTCCAAGAGTGGTGATGAGACGATTCAATTGAAGAGATTGCTTGTTTCCATGTACAGGAACTAGGACATTCTGTACTCCAAGTCACATTCTCTTTAAATACCCATGAGACAGAGTTGAAAAGAGAATGCACAGCTCACAGATGTAATCCTGATCGTAATCGATCATTAAAACTTGCAATAGCATCGTCATGCTACTGCTCAAGTGACTTCGTTTGAAACGAAATAATTCTGTCGCATTCGTTCCAACAGAAGCGAAATGCGAACTTGACTGAGCGGAACACAGACCACAGAGTTGTCAAGTCCTTATTGTAGATTCCGAATGGGCAAGGTAGAAAAACCAATTACAACTGTGTTACAGTGACCAGTGAAAGTGAAAACGAAGCAACTGCAAAGGCAGAAGACAAGTTTCACCATATTAATCTGAGGAGCTGCCTCATCTCGTAGTGATATGATCTGCAGATGCAATTCAAGTAGCCAGTCAAAGTGATTACTCCGTCAGAATTTCACCAATACTGAACTGTTAGTCCATCTATGCATGGTTGATCGGGACCATACTTTAAGCCCATCATCGTAGATGTACACGATGCGTAGATAGATTGGATCGTCGGCAGGCGGTAGCGTCCGCGACACACAATAATGCCACTACCCAGCGGCCCTTCATTGATGAACATCCAGCAGACCAACTTACCTGTGGCAAGTTGGTCTGCTGGTCGGTAGATTTCGAAGCGCCACCGGTGGCTAACGGTCGAGATCACTCGAAAGACCCATATCGCTACTCCGCCGAGACTAAAATTGCCCGATTGCAGATGGTGTACTCATGCCCTTAGATCTGAGACCTGATTTCACAGAGGAGGCACATACCTCCTAATGCAGTCTAAGAGACTGCAAGATGACATGCGACGTAAAGACCGTCAAAAGTTACGAAATCCTCAGCAGTAACCAATATTTCGTATGTGCGTTTGTAAGATGTGAACACATAGAGCAGTAAATAGTCTCTCTGCGTTCACCAGACATGTCGCGAATAGTTCTGAGTCGCTCTATCGCGCTCATAGTCCTTCGACTCGTGTAGGAAGTAGCACTGCTAGTCTCCGGTCATTGATCTGTGTCAGAAAAGTATTATGTCGCAGTATCAAGGAAATCGTATACTACATAAAATCAATACAGATGCGCTATTTTGCTAAAGCACAAAGTTACAACTGATAGCAATTTTCTGAACTTACCTTGGATAAATGTAGGAACACATCAGTAGTTGAAGAAACCTGAAAACTTACCAATGTTTGAATCGAATAATATTCGCTTCGATGACTCGCAAAACTTACCTAAATTATGAACAGTAAAAAGACAACTTGGCTCACATTAATTGAGCCCAAGTATTGCAAATCTTTCGAACTGGTTAATAAGGCGAATAGTAAAGTTTGGAATTTGAAGCCCTGTCCGATGGCATTAGACTAACAATAGTTGTGATCTCACATCCTGTAAGTTGGATTGTCATCTCCATGGCTATGATCAAGTGAAGTCGGCTATCACAAAACTAACAGCCATAGTAACTTAAGCCTTAAAATTATGATTTTCAGCTGACGTTGTGGTTTAATATTATGCCGACCCCACATTTCTTGGCAATCGTAACACTGCAATACTGAAAAAATGAAATCCAATCATATGAAATAATCCAAAAATATCCGCCGAACAAAACAATGAAAGAAACTTTGATATCTTTCCATCATCAGCAGCATATCACCGAACCATGCAGACGGCACATTGTTGCCACTGATACATTCAGAATACACTGTGGAACTTGAATTTTGGTGTCGTATAAATGAATGCTTTAAGCTTATTTTCCTCAAAAGAAATCAAGTCCTTTTTGTGAATCCTTTTTGTCTTTACAAGTAAAACCTGCTGAAACAAGAATTCCAAATTGGTCATGATCGTAACAGATTATACAAAAATATACTATTTTACATAAAGATGCAATGAAATCCTCAACACATTCCTTTGATCACTACAGGGTTGGCCAAAAAAAGTTACCCCTAAAGGTGTTTTGCTAATATTTCGGCCAGAAGCAAGAATTTTTAAATGAAGTTTTACAGGCTTTAAAGTCGTTTATATTTACGTTAAATGGCCAAATTTCATCAAAAGATTTCCAAAAGAAAAATTATATCACTTTTAGTGAGCCCACCCACTTCTTTGATTGTCCAAAACATGAACTCAACAAAAAGTAGCAAAAAACGATTTATATTTACGTTAAATGGCCAAATTTCATCAAAAGATTTCCAAAAGAAAAATTATATCACTTTTAGTGAGCCCACCCACTTCTTTGATTGTCCAAAACATGAACTCAACAAAAAGTAGCAAAAAACGATTTATTAAGTCACATCTCAAATAATTGTTTTCGTACAATTTTGATGCCCACTCTTATATATATATATATATATATATATATATATATATATATATATTCAGAGATAGACAGACAGAGAGCGCGAACGGCTGATTGCTGCCAAACTTGGGAACATCCAGGTGCGTCGTCGGAGTTGGCACACATAGATGGTATGCCGAAACGTTGACAGGCTAAAGGTGCTATGGAAGGCTATGACGTTAGTTAGAATAGGCCTACTAGATTGGTACAGACGCAGCTCAAATACGAGAGATTTTGGAATGCCTACTGATGGAGTCCAAGAATGAAAGTTTAGACGGAGGCATGAGTGTTGCAAACGAGTCGGGCATGCCTCGCTAGAAAGCGAATAATTAGATGGTTTCTGAAGTAATATCAGAACTGACATTCCTTTAGCCACCAACAGATCGACCCCGCGATTAATGCCTTTCCAACGGCCAGACTCTATCATGGCTTGAAAGTATTTATATCCTATTCTGATAATACTTTATTAATTAATTAAATTATTTATTTTGATCATTGCCACGCAGTCAGTACCTGAATCTGCGTAGCAAGTTATCCAAATAAAATAATAATAAAGTATTATTAAACTTCATGTAAGTTAAATGAATAGGCCTACTTTCAGCTTGGATGATTCTGTCTCCTCTGATCCAAATGACTATTATTGTTGTCGCATCTCGTATAATTAATCGTGTCGCTGAATAGCTTTGTGTATTGTCATAAATGCAGTTGAGAAAAGCAGATCTTAGGCTCTGGAATTTCGCGTCTGACGTTTTTGCTGATGGCGATCGGAGATTTTTATGGTTTCATACTGCCATCCATCTTCGGGTGACAGCATCATGCAACTCGAGATGGCTACTGAAAAGACCCTTTCAATCTATGAATAAGATGCATGGGAAGTATGAGTCCAGGTATCCTAAAGTGTAGATCGTTGACTTATGTGTGAGTTGGTTCATACAGTTTGCTAGTGATGTAAATTTACCGGTAAAATATTTTTGCGGTAACAAATCCGGATTTTTACCGGTCAAAATGGTAAAATATGGTAACAAAAATGGTAGAAAATGATTTAAGTGATATAATAATATCTTTGTTATGTTCCCCAATGGTATGTTTATCCATTTATCAGTCACAGGCAAACATAGGCCTATGCTCTAGTAGGCATACTGAATTAGAAAATAAATATTTTCCCCAAAATTACGTTTTTATTGCAAGGTCAGTTTCGCCCACTGTCAAAATTGTAATGCTTGCTTAAGTGATTTAGCTCAGGTGAAGACTGTTCTGATGTTTTGTATATAGCAGATCTCATTCACATGAAAAGTACAACTCATCAGTTCTAGAATTTAGAGAAATAAAATACAGGTAGGTTCCAGTGTTGCTGTCTATTACAGTAATATGATTGATATTACCGATACTTGCTACTTGTTGGGTGATTTCATAGGTGGATTTCTGCGACAGAAAATGGTGCATGTAAACTAATTGACATTTGGAAGAACTAACCAAGTATTGTTTCAACACAATTCAACAATCATCTTACATTGAAATACAAATGTTAGCCTGAAACATGTAAAAGCGTAATTATTAGCTATTAAACAGGTCATGTTCGGAATGAGCGGTGGCACATATTGTATAGAGATTAGGGGTCTGCGGGTATACCCGTACCCGCGGGTTTACCCGTACCCGACCCGTACCCGCGGGTCGGGTACGGGTCGGGTACGCGTTTCACGGGTCGGGTCGGGTACGGGTAGGGTCATCACGGGTACGGGTATACCCGGTTTTACCCGTACCGACGTGAAACTTTGGGGTTACAATGTCACCGTCACATGTAATAGAGAATGTAGTCGCACAATGGGCCTGACCGGGTCTGCAACGTACTATTAACAGTTTTTTAGTGTTATAGGTGACACTATAGACCACGGATATAAAATGTACCATGCAATTGAGACAGCACAACATTGAGTTGCATGTGACAAGTTTTATAAGTTGACTGCCTCTTATTATTACTACTAAAATAACTGCTGCTGCTGCTGCTGCTGCTGCTGCTGCTGCTGCTGCTGCTACTACTACTACTACTACTACTACTACTATTACTACTGCTACTACTTCTGCTACTGCTACTACTACTATTAAAACAACAACAACTGCAACAACTACAACTACTACCACTACTACTACCACTACTATCATCATCATTATCATTATCCTATTTATTACTATTATTACTACTGGTTGAGTTGTAAGCCTATTGGCCTGGTAGAGACAGGGGCTATGGGAAGGGGTGCTAATGACGTGACGGGTACTTTACGGGTACGGGTATACCCGCGGGTACGGGTAGGGTCGGGTAGTAATTTTGAGTACGGGTCGGGTACGGGTACGGGTAACGGTTCTGTGTTACGGGTACGGGTCGGGTAGCAAAATGCTCTACCCGCAGACCTCTAATAGAGATAGACGACTAATGGCCGGAATTGGTGCAAACTGAATGTGCAAAGGCCAAGTCTGATGGCACTGGATTGAAACGAGTGGAGAAAGACAATGAGACAAACGATCCAACACCCGTGAGCCCATTGATAGAAGGAAAAAAGAATTTTACAAAGCAAAGTGCATATACGGCCTATCTGTGCAACACCAAGCTTGTGATCAGTCGCTACAACCTTGTGAATGTAGCTGACATTGAAAACCTTAAGTGAATACTACAGTTATAATAGTCATTCTGATATTCAACAGACCCTAAGTGTAAAGAAATAAAATTTTAAGCATTTGCCCTTTTTAATCATTTTTGTACCATAATTAAACATTTTTTACCACGGTAAAATATAATGCGGATTTTTACCGGTAAAAATCCGGATTTTTTACCTGTACAAAATCATTTCACATCACTACACTTCGCTGATTCTCAAAATTCGCTTATAGATAGGAAGATGGGACAAAGTCGCATAGAAGATCTTGGTGCAAATGCATCAATTTTCTTTTGACAATACCTGTCACTATGTTGATTTCGTTACAATCCTTTCAGTCGGTAACCAGTGTAAAGGGCGCGACATAACGACGCCGTCTTTGCTTCGCAGCGGATCTCATTCAACACCGAAAAGGCTTTTAAGTATTATAAAGAAAAGGTCATGGCTCGATAAGCATGGCTAACCAAGCAACAAACAGCAGTCTCGTACGTACTGCCTTAAATTCGTTTGACAGGTCAAACTATAACCGAGCGTGCTTTTCAAAGTGCGGTTTAACAATAACAACTGGGTCGGTGGGGCAGCATTTAATTCACAACTCACGAGGGCGGTTGCATATAGATATACGTTATACCGTATTTGGCGCTCACAATGCGCAGTTAATTAAGTAACGGTCATAAAACTTGCATCTGATTCGACCAAGCCCCAACAGTGCAGATCTAAAAGAGACCAGGGCTATAGGGACAATGGATGCGCATTCTAAAGCGTTAGACGTGCTATTAATAAGCCGTTAAACCAGACAAATCCTCATAATATTATCGTTGGATACAAAGCCAGACGCTCAGAAACGCCTAAGCAATGCCTGGGCGAAGAAGCAATTATTATTATACTATGGGTCAGGCAGTGCAGCAGCCCGATGCATATACTATAGCACGTTTATCGCTCTATAACGGTTCTTTCATTCAGCGCATAATCTCGTCGTTTCCATTGAAGTATCAGAGATAACAATGAGAGCAGACCACTAAGCTCAATTGAAAAGACGAATAGAAGTGTTTGCTTGAAAGCCACAGACTGCTACAGAACAGGACGATCCTCAATTCTTCTTCGATCTTCTTCAAGTCTTTCTCTACCGTTTGTGGCCTGTGGTTGGGTCGCCGCACGAAGGCTATACATTAATTCATTCATTCATTCCACGTCTGTCTTTCATACGCAGAACCTGAAGCTTTGTTAGATGGTCTCTTTCAACTACCAGGACATCAAGCCGTTAAACAAGAACTCGAAATTCCTCCCTAACCAAACAATGCGGGCAACATGCGCTGAGCAACTGGAAGTGAAGGACTTGCTCACAGTTCATATACACACTGAATGTCTCAGAGTACATGTGGGGCGCGGTGGGGTAGGGGTATGTTCGGTGCCTTGCAGCCGGAGGGTTGCGGGTTCGAATTCCACCTCAAGCCGTCGCGTAGGGACCCTGGGAAAGTCCTTCACTCGCAATTGCTCATGCGCTTCGGCGTGAAACTCCGATTCAGTGTCCGCGCTGTAGGCGGGAGCGCCTCTGAGTAGAAATCTTGAAGGGGCGCTATAACAAGTGCTCATACATACATACATACATACATACATACATACATTCAATTCAATTCAATTCAATATTTTTTTATTGCAGCCGAAAACCACTCATAAGATTACATTTGTGACAATCAATCAATGAACAACGTAATTGTAACTGAGAACAGTAATGACACATGAGTTATATTGCAAGTAAAGTGAGGAGGAGTAATTAACGGGAGCAATGGGTGGCTCCTAAGGGATTGATATCCCGCTAGGTGGAGACACCCGACCATGTCAAGTATCATAGTTTCAACAGATGGCTGGGCAGAAGTATTCCCATTCTAAAAGAAAGGAAACGAAAGCAATAAAATTGAATAGCTTAACTAAACTTATCTAACTAACTTAACTAAAGCTCGAGGACCAGTGCAACGTGCAAACAGGTTTAGGTTGATTTGTACATATATTTTATAAATGATATGGATTTTCATAGCGGCAATTGTTATTCATCTGTGAGAAAGAGGCGTAGCCTTTTTTTAAATTCATGTCGAGTCTTGGATGAGCGAATTTCTAATGGGATGGAGTTCCAGAGTAATGGCCCGGCAGCTCTAATGCTAAATTCTCTTGTATTAGTCCTCGCTTTTGCTGGACGGTATGATGTAGCCCCCTCGTGAAGTAGCCATGAATCTGGGATCCAAGAGTGAAGTACCCTGCAAATGAAGAGGGTAATGAATTGTGTTCGTAACGATAAATGAATTCTCCTATTTGCAGACTTCTTATCTGTTTTAGGCTTAGCAAATTCAGTTCTCTGAAAATAGGGGCGGTATGAGCGTCTTTACGGGCTCCCTGTATTAATCTGATTGCCTTTTTTTGGAGGATTATTAATTTATGGAGTCGAGAATCGTAATTTGAGGCCCAGATTAAGTTGCAATAATTTAAATATGGGAGAATTAGTGAATAATATAAGTTTAACCTAATTGTTTTTGGGAGTAGATACGAGATTCTTGATACTATTCCTATGTTTTTAGCTATTTTTTGAGAAATGTAGTTAATGTGTGTTTTCCATGATAAATGTTGATCAAGAAACACCCCTAGAAACTTGGTGGAGTCTACTTGACGGATAAGGCTTCCTTCCAGAGTTAGGGCCAAGTTTACTGGTTTAATTTTCCTATATGATTTGAAGTTTATGAAGTTAGTTTTATCTACATTTAGCGTAAGTCTATTGGCAACGAACCATTTACTGATTAGGGTCAGTTCATTATTAACAATTTCCATAAGGGAGGTGCAGGAGCGGTTGGAATAAAATATATTAGTATCGTCGGCGAACAGGATAAAGTGCAGGGTTGTAGATACAGTAGCTAGGTCGTTGATATACAGTAAGAATAGGAGTGGTCCGAGATTTGACCCCTGTGGGACTCCATATGCAATGTGTCCCAAAGGCGATAGTGATCCGTTACATAAAACTCTTTGTGTGCGTTGACTGAGGTAGCTATGGAACCATTTTAGCTGTAGGCCTCTAATACCAAAATTTGACATCTTTTTTAAGAGGATAGAGTGATCTACCGTGTCGAAAGCTTTTGCTAAATCTATAAAGATTCCGATCGAGTATTCATTATTATCAATTGCTTTTGAAATTTTTTCCTCCATATCGAGCAAAGCCATGAATGTGGAGTGTCCCGTCTGAAATCCATGTTGAGACGGGTGGATTAAGTTAGCTTTATTAACATAGGAACTAAGCCTATCATACATAACTTTTTCTAGGAATTTTGCAAAGTAAGGAAGAACGGAGATAGGTCGGTAATTGGCCAGGCATTCCTTTTCACCTTTCTTAAAAATTGGGACCACCTTAGCGCTTTTGAGTTGATCAGGAACAATTCCTTGTGCCAAAGAGCAATTGATGATTTCTGTTAGGGGTATGATTACAAGAGGAAGATTAGGTGTTGCTATGTAGGGATCGATACCGTCTATACCTTTAGTGTGGGTTTTTTTTAAGTTTCTCCCTATATTCAAGAGTTCTTCTGGAGTGGTCAGAGTTAGTCCCATAGAATTTAAGTTAGAAGGTGGCAAGTAATCTTCAAATGGGCAGGGTGGATCTTGGAGCTTATTAGCTAAGTCATTGGCTATGTTAATAAAATAGTTGTTAAAGCTGTCAGCTATTAGGTCCGCATTATCAATTTTTGTCCCATTAATTTCTAAGTGATCTATTTTTGGATGCTTATTATCTAGGTGCATTGCCGAACGAATTAATTTCCAGGTCATCTTTAAATCGTTATGGTATCTGCAAAATTCTGCAGCATAATAATTTCGTTCTGCATTAATTCGAATTGACTTAAATTTATTTCTATAAGCAGTGAATTTTTGTTTATTATAGGCATTAGGATTCTTCAGGTACTTGACATATAGTTTGTTTTTTTTCCTGCAGGATTTTAATAATCCGGCCGACATCCAGGGTTGGGTATAGTTTACTTTTGGTTTACTAGAATCGAGTTTTAATGGAAATGCACTATTATAGGCCCAACTATATTTAGCGATAAAACAGTCAAATGCTTCATTTACTCGACCAGTCGTGCAGTGACTCAATACCGGCTCCCAGTTCATGTCTGCAAGAGCCTTTTCAAATTGTTTCAAACCCGAGTCAGTGATAGGTCTGCTTTCCCTATTACGAAATTCGTGCTTAGTTGTAGCCTCAAGTGTAAATTGTGCGTAAATAGGCAGGTGGTCAGATAGATCTGAAGTGATGATAGAGGCATAATGCAACTTGGACCATGCAGTGCAGAAAATATTCTCAATTAGTGTTTTGGTGTCAGAGGTGATTCTGGTAGGTTTTGTAATAACTGGAAGGTACTGATTGGAGATTAGGCAATTATAAAAGATATTAGTTTCTTTATGCTCGTTTACCTTCAGTAAATCAATGTTAAAGTCTCCAAGGAGTATAATCTCTGTGGAGTTACTTTTTAGGCATGATACTAATTCTTCGAGTTCACCATTAAAATCCTTTAATCGCTGACCAGGGGGTCTGTAAATTATACCGATTATAGGTGCCGTTTTCATAAGTTTAACTCTAATGAAAAGACTCTCAAATGTTTCCGGTTCACTCTTTCCTTTGAGCGGGTTATATATTTGAAAGTTGAGATTATCTTTTATTACAAAACCCACTCCTCCTCCTCCTCTCCCATCAGATCTGGACTTGCCAACAAAATTATACCCCGGTAAAGTAACAGTATCAGGAGAATCATTATCGAGCCAGGTCTCAGAGAGAGCCAGAACGGAAATTTGTAGTTTTACAGCAAGTTCATTAATTTCTGCTATTTTGGAAGAGACGCTGCGGCAATTTATATGCAAAACTGAAAAATTTTGTTTCCCAGAGATTTCTTCATCTCTTATCTTCTTTTCTAACCAATCGACATACATACATAATTACATACATACATGCTGCTTATTAAGCATACATACATACATACATACATACATACATACATTACATACATACATACATTGCCATACATACATACATACATACATACATACATACATACATGCTACATACATACATACATACATACATACATACATACATACATACATACATACATACATACATACATACATAAGCATAGGACACCTTATGGGCGCCTTGCATACACTACATACATAAATACATACATACATAAATATACATACATACATGTTATACATAC